>QXEO01000902.1:3387228-3902846 GCA_007115705.1 Dactylis glomerata | reverse complement strand
GGCGCGTCGTCCGAAGAAAGCTAGGGGGGTAGACCGCACGGGTGCAGCGGGCTAGGGTTTCGCCGTAGACCGGGCTTCGGGAGCTATGCATGGGCAAACCTTTGCTTCTCATGTACATATGACCTAACCAAAGCAGATGGAACACATTAGCCTCCCATCTTGGCGTCGTCCGAAGAAAGCTAGGGGGGTAGACCGCACGGGTGCAGCGGGCTAGGGTTTCGCCGTAGACCGGGCTTCGGGAGCTATGCATGGGCAAACCTTTGCTTCTCATGTACATATGACCTAACCAAAGCAGATGGAACACATTAGCCTCCCATCTTGGCGTCGTCCGAAGAAAGCTAGGGGGGTAGACCGCACGGGTGCAGCGGGCTAGGGTTTCGCCGTAGACCGGGCTTCGGGAGCTATGCATGGGCAAACCTTTGCTTCTCATGTACATATGACCTAACCAAAGCAGATGGAACACATTAGCCTCCCATCTTGGCGTCGTCCGAAGAAAGCTAGGGGGGTAGACCGCACGGGTGCAGCGGGCTAGGGTTTCGCCGTAGACCGGGCTTCGGGAGCTATGCATGGGCAAACCTTTGCTTCTCATGTACATATGACCTAACCAAAGCAGATGGAACACATTAGCCTCCCATCTTGGCGTCGTCCGAAGAAAGCTAGGGGGGTAGACCGCACGGGTGCAGCGGGCTAGGGTTTCGCCGTAGACCGGGCTTCGGGAGCTATGCATGGGCAAACCTTTGCTTCTCATGTACATATGACCTAACCAAAGCAGATGGAACACATTAGCCTCCCATCTTGGCGTCGTCCGAAGAAAGCTAGGGGGGTAGACCGCACGGGTGCAGCGGGCTAGGGTTTCGCCGTAGACCGGGCTTCGGGAGCTATGCATGGGCAAACCTTTGCTTCTCATGTACATATGACCTAACCAAAGCAGATGGAACACATTAGCCTCCCATCTTGGCGTCGTCCGAAGAAAGCTAGGGGGGTAGACCGCACGGGTGCAGCGGGCTAGGGTTTCGCCGTAGACCGGGCTTCGGGAGCTATGCATGGGCAAACCTTTGCTTCTCATGTACATATGACCTAACCAAAGCAGATGGAACACATTAGCCTCCCATCTTGGCGTCGTCCGAAGAAAGCTAGGGGGGTAGACCGCACGGGTGCAGCGGGCTAGGGTTTCGCCGTAGACCGGGCTTCGGGAGCTATGCATGGGCAAACCTTTGCTTCTCATGTACATATGACCTAACCAAAGCAGATGGAACACATTAGCCTCCCATCTTGGCGTCGTCCGAAGAAAGCTAGGGGGTAGACCGCACGGGTGCAGCGGGCTAGGGTTTCGCCGTAGACCGGGCTTCGGGAGCTATGCATGGGCAAACCTTTGCTTCTCATGTACATATGACCTAACCAAAGCAGATGGAACACATTAGCCTCCCATCTTGGCGTCGTCCGAAGAAAGCTAGGGGGGTAGACCGCACGGGTGCAGCGGGCTAGGGTTTCGCCGTAGACCGGGCTTCGGGAGCTATGCATGGGCAAACCTTTGCTTCTCATGTACATATGACCTAACCAAAGCAGATGGAACACATTAGCCTCCCATCTTGGCGTCGTCCGAAGAAAGCTAGGGGGGTAGACCGCACGGGTGCAGCGGGCTAGGGTTTCGCCGTAGACCGGGCTTCGGGAGCTATGCATGGGCAAACCTTTGCTTCTCATGTACATATGACCTAACCAAAGCAGATGGAACACATTAGCCTCCCATCTTGGCGTCGTCCGAAGAAAGCTAGGGGGGTAGACCGCACGGGTGCAGCGGGCTAGGGTTTCGCCGTAGACCGGGCTTCGGGAGCTATGCATGGGCAAACCTTTGCTTCTCATGTACATATGACCTAACCAAAGCAGATGGAACACATTAGCCTCCCATCTTGGCGTCGTCCGAAGAAAGCTAGGGGGGTAGACCGCACGGGTGCAGCGGGCTAGGGTTTCGCCGTAGACCGGGCTTCGGGAGCTATGCATGGGCAAACCTTTGCTTCTCATGTACATATGACCTAACCAAAGCAGATGGAACACATTAGCCTCCCATCTTGGCGTCGTCCGAAGAAAGCTAGGGGGGTAGACCGCACGGGTGCAGCGGGCTAGGGTTTCGCCGTAGACCGGGCTTCGGGAGCTATGCATGGGCAAACCTTTGCTTCTCATGTACATATGACCTAACCAAAGCAGATGGAACACATTAGCCTCCCATCTTGGCGTCGTCCGAAGAAAGCTAGGGGGGTAGACCGCACGGGTGCAGCGGGCTAGGGTTTCGCCGTAGACCGGGCTTCGGGAGCTATGCATGGGCAAACCTTTGCTTCTCATGTACATATGACCTAACCAAAGCAGATGGAACACATTAGCCTCCCATCTTGGCGTCGTCCGAAGAAAGCTAGGGGGGTAGACCGCACGGGTGCAGCGGGCTAGGGTTTCGCCGTAGACCGGGCTTCGGGAGCTATGCATGGGCAAACCTTTGCTTCTCATGTACATATGACCTAACCAAAGCAGATGGAACACATTAGCCTCCCATCTTGGCGTCGTCCGAAGAAAGCTAGGGGGGTAGACCGCACGGGTGCAGCGGGCTAGGGTTTCGCCGTAGACCGGGCTTCGGGAGCTATGCATGGGCAAACCTTTGCTTCTCATGTACATATGACCTAACCAAAGCAGATGGAACACATTAGCCTCCCATCTTGGCGTCGTCCGAAGAAAGCTAGGGGGGTAGACCGCACGGGTGCAGCGGGCTAGGGTTTCGCCGTAGACCGGGCTTCGGGAGCTATGCATGGGCAAACCTTTGCTTCTCATGTACATATGACCTAACCAAAGCAGATGGAACACATTAGCCTCCCATCTTGGCGTCGTCCGAAGAAAGCTAGGGGGGTAGACCGCACGGGTGCAGCGGGCTAGGGTTTCGCCGTAGACCGGGCTTCGGGAGCTATGCATGGGCAAACCTTTGCTTCTCATGTACATATGACCTAACCAAAGCAGATGGAACACATTAGCCTCCCATCTTGGCGTCGTCCGAAGAAAGCTAGGGGGGTAGACCGCACGGGTGCAGCGGGCTAGGGTTTCGCCGTAGACCGGGCTTCGGGAGCTATGCATGGGCAAACCTTTGCTTCTCATGTACATATGACCTAACCAAAGCAGATGGAACACATTAGCCTCCCATCTTGGCGTCGTCCGAAGAAAGCTAGGGGGGTAGACCGCACGGGTGCAGCGGGCTAGGGTTTCGCCGTAGACCGGGCTTCGGGAGCTATGCATGGGCAAACCTTTGCTTCTCATGTACATATGACCTAACCAAAGCAGATGGAACACATTAGCCTCCCATCTTGGCGTCGTCCGAAGAAAGCTAGGGGGGTAGACCGCACGGGTGCAGCGGGCTAGGGTTTCGCCGTAGACCGGGCTTCGGGAGCTATGCATGGGCAAACCTTTGCTTCTCATGTACATATGACCTAACCAAAGCAGATGGAACACATTAGCCTCCCATCTTGGCGTCGTCCGAAGAAAGCTAGGGGGGTAGACCGCACGGGTGCAGCGGGCTAGGGTTTCGCCGTAGACCGGGCTTCGGGAGCTATGCATGGGCAAACCTTTGCTTCTCATGTACATATGACCTAACCAAAGCAGATGGAACACATTAGCCTCCCATCTTGGCGTCGTCCGAAGAAAGCTAGGGGGTAGACCGCACGGGTGCAGCGGGCTAGGGTTTCGCCGTAGACCGGGCTTCGGGAGCTATGCATGGGCAAACCTTTGCTTCTCATGTACATATGACCTAACCAAAGCAGATGGAACACATTAGCCTCCCATCTTGGCGTCGTCCGAAGAAAGCTAGGGGGGTAGACCGCACGGGTGCAGCGGGCTAGGGTTTCGCCGTAGACCGGGCTTCGGGAGCTATGCATGGGCAAACCTTTGCTTCTCATGTACATATGACCTAACCAAAGCAGATGGAACACATTAGCCTCCCATCTTGGCGTCGTCCGAAGAAAGCTAGGGGGGTAGACCGCACGGGTGCAGCGGGCTAGGGTTTCGCCGTAGACCGGGCTTCGGGAGCTATGCATGGGCAAACCTTTGCTTCTCATGTACATATGACCTAACCAAAGCAGATGGAACACATTAGCCTCCCATCTTGGCGTCGTCCGAAGAAAGCTAGGGGGGTAGACCGCACGGGTGCAGCGGGCTAGGGTTTCGCCGTAGACCGGGCTTCGGGAGCTATGCATGGGCAAACCTTTGCTTCTCATGTACATATGACCTAACCAAAGCAGATGGAACACATTAGCCTCCCATCTTGGCGTCGTCCGAAGAAAGCTAGGGGGGTAGACCGCACGGGTGCAGCGGGCTAGGGTTTCGCCGTAGACCGGGCTTCGGGAGCTATGCATGGGCAAACCTTTGCTTCTCATGTACATATGACCTAACCAAAGCAGATGGAACACATTAGCCTCCCATCTTGGCGTCGTCCGAAGAAAGCTAGGGGGGTAGACCGCACGGGTGCAGCGGGCTAGGGTTTCGCCGTAGACCGGGCTTCGGGAGCTATGCATGGGCAAACCTTTGCTTCTCATGTACATATGACCTAACCAAAGCAGATGGAACACATTAGCCTCCCATCTTGGCGTCGTCCGAAGAAAGCTAGGGGGGTAGACCGCACGGGTGCAGCGGGCTAGGGTTTCGCCGTAGACCGGGCTTCGGGAGCTATGCATGGGCAAACCTTTGCTTCTCATGTACATATGACCTAACCAAAGCAGATGGAACACATTAGCCTCCCATCTTGGCGTCGTCCGAAGAAAGCTAGGGGGGTAGACCGCACGGGTGCAGCGGGCTAGGGTTTCGCCGTAGACCGGGCTTCGGGAGCTATGCATGGGCAAACCTTTGCTTCTCATGTACATATGACCTAACCAAAGCAGATGGAACACATTAGCCTCCCATCTTGGCGTCGTCCGAAGAAAGCTAGGGGGGTAGACCGCACGGGTGCAGCGGGCTAGGGTTTCGCCGTAGACCGGGCTTCGGGAGCTATGCATGGGCAAACCTTTGCTTCTCATGTACATATGACCTAACCAAAGCAGATGGAACACATTAGCCTCCCATCTTGGCGTCGTCCGAAGAAAGCTAGGGGGGTAGACCGCACGGGTGCAGCGGGCTAGGGTTTCGCCGTAGACCGGGCTTCGGGAGCTATGCATGGGCAAACCTTTGCTTCTCATGTACATATGACCTAACCAAAGCAGATGGAACACATTAGCCTCCCATCTTGGCGTCGTCCGAAGAAAGCTAGGGGGGTAGACCGCACGGGTGCAGCGGGCTAGGGTTTCGCCGTAGACCGGGCTTCGGGAGCTATGCATGGGCAAACCTTTGCTTCTCATGTACATATGACCTAACCAAAGCAGATGGAACACATTAGCCTCCCATCTTGGCGTCGTCCGAAGAAAGCTAGGGGGTAGACCGCACGGGTGCAGCGGGCTAGGGTTTCGCCGTAGACCGGGCTTCGGGAGCTATGCATGGGCAAACCTTTGCTTCTCATGTACATATGACCTAACCAAAGCAGATGGAACACATTAGCCTCCCATCTTGGCGTCGTCCGAAGAAAGCTAGGGGGGTAGACCGCACGGGTGCAGCGGGCTAGGGTTTCGCCGTAGACCGGGCTTCGGGAGCTATGCATGGGCAAACCTTTGCTTCTCATGTACATATGACCTAACCAAAGCAGATGGAACACATTAGCCTCCCATCTTGGCGTCGTCCGAAGAAAGCTAGGGGGGTAGACCGCACGGGTGCAGCGGGCTAGGGTTTCGCCGTAGACCGGGCTTCGGGAGCTATGCATGGGCAAACCTTTGCTTCTCATGTACATATGACCTAACCAAAGCAGATGGAACACATTAGCCTCCCATCTTGGCGTCGTCCGAAGAAAGCTAGGGGGGTAGACCGCACGGGTGCAGCGGGCTAGGGTTTCGCCGTAGACCGGGCTTCGGGAGCTATGCATGGGCAAACCTTTGCTTCTCATGTACATATGACCTAACCAAAGCAGATGGAACACATTAGCCTCCCATCTTGGCGTCGTCCGAAGAAAGCTAGGGGGGTAGACCGCACGGGTGCAGCGGGCTAGGGTTTCGCCGTAGACCGGGCTTCGGGAGCTATGCATGGGCAAACCTTTGCTTCTCATGTACATATGACCTAACCAAAGCAGATGGAACACATTAGCCTCCCATCTTGGCGTCGTCCGAAGAAAGCTAGGGGGGTAGACCGCACGGGTGCAGCGGGCTAGGGTTTCGCCGTAGACCGGGCTTCGGGAGCTATGCATGGGCAAACCTTTGCTTCTCATGTACATATGACCTAACCAAAGCAGATGGAACACATTAGCCTCCCATCTTGGCGTCGTCCGAAGAAAGCTAGGGGGGTAGACCGCACGGGTGCAGCGGGCTAGGGTTTCGCCGTAGACCGGGCTTCGGGAGCTATGCATGGGCAAACCTTTGCTTCTCATGTACATATGACCTAACCAAAGCAGATGGAACACATTAGCCTCCCATCTTGGCGTCGTCCGAAGAAAGCTAGGGGGGTAGACCGCACGGGTGCAGCGGGCTAGGGTTTCGCCGTAGACCGGGCTTCGGGAGCTATGCATGGGCAAACCTTTGCTTCTCATGTACATATGACCTAACCAAAGCAGATGGAACACATTAGCCTCCCATCTTGGCGTCGTCCGAAGAAAGCTAGGGGGGTAGACCGCACGGGTGCAGCGGGCTAGGGTTTCGCCGTAGACCGGGCTTCGGGAGCTATGCATGGGCAAACCTTTGCTTCTCATGTACATATGACCTAACCAAAGCAGATGGAACACATTAGCCTCCCATCTTGGCGTCGTCCGAAGAAAGCTAGGGGGGTAGACCGCACGGGTGCAGCGGGCTAGGGTTTCGCCGTAGACCGGGCTTCGGGAGCTATGCATGGGCAAACCTTTGCTTCTCATGTACATATGACCTAACCAAAGCAGATGGAACACATTAGCCTCCCATCTTGGCGTCGTCCGAAGAAAGCTAGGGGGGTAGACCGCACGGGTGCAGCGGGCTAGGGTTTCGCCGTAGACCGGGCTTCGGGAGCTATGCATGGGCAAACCTTTGCTTCTCATGTACATATGACCTAACCAAAGCAGATGGAACACATTAGCCTCCCATCTTGGCGTCGTCCGAAGAAAGCTAGGGGGGTAGACCGCACGGGTGCAGCGGGCTAGGGTTTCGCCGTAGACCGGGCTTCGGGAGCTATGCATGGGCAAACCTTTGCTTCTCATGTACATATGACCTAACCAAAGCAGATGGAACACATTAGCCTCCCATCTTGGCGTCGTCCGAAGAAAGCTAGGGGGTAGACCGCACGGGTGCAGCGGGCTAGGGTTTCGCCGTAGACCGGGCTTCGGGAGCTATGCATGGGCAAACCTTTGCTTCTCATGTACATATGACCTAACCAAAGCAGATGGAACACATTAGCCTCCCATCTTGGCGTCGTCCGAAGAAAGCTAGGGGGGTAGACCGCACGGGTGCAGCGGGCTAGGGTTTCGCCGTAGACCGGGCTTCGGGAGCTATGCATGGGCAAACCTTTGCTTCTCATGTACATATGACCTAACCAAAGCAGATGGAACACATTAGCCTCCCATCTTGGCGTCGTCCGAAGAAAGCTAGGGGGGTAGACCGCACGGGTGCAGCGGGCTAGGGTTTCGCCGTAGACCGGGCTTCGGGAGCTATGCATGGGCAAACCTTTGCTTCTCATGTACATATGACCTAACCAAAGCAGATGGAACACATTAGCCTCCCATCTTGGCGTCGTCCGAAGAAAGCTAGGGGGTAGACCGCACGGGTGCAGCGGGCTAGGGTTTCGCCGTAGACCGGGCTTCGGGAGCTATGCATGGGCAAACCTTTGCTTCTCATGTACATATGACCTAACCAAAGCAGATGGAACACATTAGCCTCCCATCTTGGCGTCGTCCGAAGAAAGCTAGGGGGGTAGACCGCACGGGTGCAGCGGGCTAGGGTTTCGCCGTAGACCGGGCTTCGGGAGCTATGCATGGGCAAACCTTTGCTTCTCATGTACATATGACCTAACCAAAGCAGATGGAACACATTAGCCTCCCATCTTGGCGTCGTCCGAAGAAAGCTAGGGGGGTAGACCGCACGGGTGCAGCGGGCTAGGGTTTCGCCGTAGACCGGGCTTCGGGAGCTATGCATGGGCAAACCTTTGCTTCTCATGTACATATGACCTAACCAAAGCAGATGGAACACATTAGCCTCCCATCTTGGCGTCGTCCGAAGAAAGCTAGGGGGGTAGACCGCACGGGTGCAGCGGGCTAGGGTTTCGCCGTAGACCGGGCTTCGGGAGCTATGCATGGGCAAACCTTTGCTTCTCATGTACATATGACCTAACCAAAGCAGATGGAACACATTAGCCTCCCATCTTGGCGTCGTCCGAAGAAAGCTAGGGGGTAGACCGCACGGGTGCAGCGGGCTAGGGTTTCGCCGTAGATCGGGCTTCAGGAGCTATGCATGGGCAAACCTTTGCTTCTCATGTACATATGACCTAACCAAAGCAGATGGAACACATTAGCCTCCCATCTTGGCGTCGTCCGAAGAAAGCTAGGGGGGTAGACCGCACGGGTGCAGCGGGCTAGGGTTTCACCGTAGACCAGGCTTCGGGAGCTATGCATGGGCAATCCTTTGCTTCTCATGTACATATGACCTAACCAAAGCAGATGGAACACATTAGCCTCCCATCTTGGCGTCGTCCGAAGAAAGCTAGGGGGTAGACCGCATGGGTGCAGCGGGCTAGGGTTTCGCCGTAGACCGGGCTTCGGGAGCTATGCATGGGCAAACCTATGCTTCTCATGTACATATGACCTAACCAAAGCAGATGGAACACATTAGCCTCCCATCTTGGCGTCGTCCGAAGAAAGCTAGGGGGTAGACCGCACGGGTGCAGCGGGCTAGGGTTTCGCCGTAGACCGGGCTTCGGGAGCTATGCATGGGCAAACCTTTGCTTCTCATGTACATATGACCTAACCAAAGCAGATGGAACACATTAGCCTCCCATCTTGGCGTCGTCCGAAGAAAGCTAGGGGGTAGACCGCACGGGTGCAGCGGGCTAGGGTTTCGCCGTAGACCGGGCTTCGGGAGCTATGCATGGGCAAACCTTTGCTTCTCATGTACATATGACCTAACCAAAGCAGATGGAACACATTAGCCTCCTATCTTGGCGTCGTCCGAAGAAAGCTAGGGGGTAGACCGCACGGGTGCAGCGGGCTAGGGTTTCGCCGTAGACCGGGCTTCGGGAGCTATGCATGGGCAAACCTTTGCTTCTCATGTACATATGACCTAACCAAAGCAGATGGAACACATTAGCCTCCCATCTTGGCGTCGTCCAAAGAAAGCTAGGGGGGTAGACCGCACGGGTGCAGCGGGCTAGGGTTTCGCCGTAGACCGGGCTTCGGGAGCTATGCATGGGCAAACCTTTGCTTCTCATGTACATATGACCTAACCAAAGCAGATGGAACACATTAGCCTCCCATCTTGGCATCGTCCGAAGAAAGCTAGGGGGGTAGACCGCACGGGTGCAGCGGGCTAGAGTTTCGCCGTAGACCGGGCTTCGGGAGCTATGCATGGGCAAACCTTTGCTTCTCATGTACATATGACCTAACCAAAGCAGATGGAACACATTAGCCTCCCATCTTGGCGTCGTCCGAAGAAAGCTAGGGGGTAGACCGCACGGGTGCAGCGGGCTAGGGTTTCGTCGTAGACCGAGCTTCGGGAGCTATGCATGGGCAAACCTTTGCTTCTCATGTACATATGACCTAACCAAAGCAGATGGAACACATTAGCCTCCCATCTTGGCGTCGTCCGAAGAAAGCTAGGGGGGTAGACCGCACGGGTGCAGCGGGCTAGGGTTTCGCCGTAGACCGGGCTTCGGGAGCTATGCATGGGCAAACTTTTGCTTCTCATGTACATATGACCTAACCAAAGCAGATGGAACACATTAGCCTCCCATCTTGGCGTCGTCCGAAGAAAGCTAGGGGGGTAGACCGCACGGGTGCAGCGGGCTAGGGTTTCGTCGTAGACCGAGCTTCGGGAGCTATGCATGGGCAAACCTTTGGCTATGCATATCAAATATTTGCTTCACATGTATAAATACTTGAGAGTAATACATAAATAAACAAATTTAAATTCTTGAAAACAATAAACAAATTAAGAAAGAAAAAAAAATAGCTGTGCCGACGGCCTAGCCGTCGGCATAGCTCTTCCATCTGAGCCGACGGCCTGGCCGTCGGCACTGCTTGGCTCCGTTAACGGCTGTAACGGTTGGGCCCACCTGGCAGGACCTTGTGCCGACGGCCAGGGTGTGCCGACGGCCACAGTTTGCTTGTGCTGAGGGTCGCGTCTAGGCCGACGGTAGCCGTCGGCACAGATACGGCTGTGCCGACGGCTTATCTGTGCCGTCGGCCCCTTGATTCGTTCCTGTAGTGCAAACCATAGCCTGTTCTCTCACCCGCTAATTAAGCAGCTTCCTAATTAGTCACCAGAGGTCAGAGAGAATATATACGTACCAAGCTAGCTACCGAGAGAGGGATTGACAGATCGATCTTTCGTGCCAGCATGGATTACTGGAAGTCCAAGGTGCTGCCCAAGATGAAGACCGTCTTCGCCAAGAGCGCCAGCAAGAAAACCGCCGCCGCCGCTGAGATCGTCAAGTCGTTCGACGAATCAAAGGTGCTTACACATCGTAATCACATCCTCGATCTCCAGTTTGACGTATGATCCCTTATCATGCATCGGTAAAATTCTAGGATGGGATCAACGGCGAGTTTGAGGAGAAGAACTCCAGCCTAAGGTCGTCGAGATCTACGAGTCTGCTACCGCCGCAGTCAAGGTACGTAGTCAGTTCTTTTTTTTTATCTGTACGTAGTCAGTTCTTGGTCCTGGAAACATCTCATGGTGCACAACACGTCCAGGAACTACTCAACATGATACAACAGATGAATTCGTCAAGGGTGCATATTAATTCCTGCGTGTGATTTCTGTTAGCCTTAATCTTGATTAGCCTAGTGCTTAGCGGGCATGCATGAGTTAGTTGCTCTAGCGCGTCTGGACGTGCTGGCGTTGTGGCGTGAGACTCGGCACGACCTGGGCGTGTGCATGTAGTTAGCTGTTTAGTGGCCGGGCTATGTGGTAGTGGCCGGTGTGGTGCATGCGTGTATGATGAGGCTATATAAAGAGTCTGCGCTCTGTGTGTAGAAGTGCCAGAGGTGAGGAAGATGTAGTCTCTAGGTTTAGCTTCCGCGTGTGTGCCGAGTATGGCTCGGCAAGTGGAGAGAAGTAGTAGCCGGAGTTAGTCTTCACTGCAATCTCTATGTATGTAACCAGGGTATGTGCCCAGCTGAAAGAAGTAGGGTGTTGGTGCGCCCGTGGCGGTGTTCGTGTGCGCCGGCCGGAAAAACTCTAGTGTCTTGTGTCATCTTCTTCCTCCGTCCGAGCGAGAGAGAGAGTGCCACAAAGGGGCTGCCGGAGGACAGCCCCAACAATTTCCTTTGTCTAGGTGTTTGGCTCAATGAGCAAAATATTTTGTGTGTACCCTACCCATGTGCCATGACATAATAATCGACGGGCTGGTATCTTTGTCGTGTTTCAAAGCGGTACGGAAGAATGACATAATTTTTGCACATGTTTTATGTAGGTTCTGATCAAGGAAAAGGTGTCCTGGATCAAGAAGAACACTGCAGGCGTCACCAAGTTCATAGACGATCTGGCCAACATTGGTATGAAATTTTTTTAGAACACCAGAAGATTAACTCCAATATTTCTATTGTACTGATAAAATTTGACGTGGCTTCAGATTTCCCTGGAGCCAAACAAGTGAGCGAGGGCATCGCCAAGGTGGGTCCGGCCCTGCTGTCCAGCCCCCTCTTCGCGACTTTTGACAAGGTCGCCTTGTTGCTCCCTGGCGCTGAAGAGACGCCCAGGGAGGCTCTGGCCGTTGTCGAGAAGGAGGCAGCCGTCGGAGAGGAGAAGAAAGAAGAAGTATCCGAAGAGAAAGAAGGTGTGGCAGAGGAGAAAGAAGAAGTAGAGGCCCCTGTTGCCGTGACTGCAGAGGCTGTTTCTGTCTCTGCCGAGCCGGCCACTAAAGAGAGCACAGTGCCGGCCGCTGAGGGCGCAGCAGAATGTACTGCACCTCCCGAGCCGGAGGCGGCGAAGGCCCAGGAGGAGACACCCAAGGCTTAGTTATGTACCGGTCTCTCTACAACCATTCTTTGTTCACGCATGCATGCATGCTTGATGATCTATATTGTTCTTCTTTCTCCTTTTTGTTTTCCTTTTTTGTTAGATTCGTAAGTCTGTGCAATTTTATCCGTACTTATATGTATGCACTACTGTAAAATGTGAATGAGAGAGTATGTAAGACATCTGTAAATTATTGCAGGTTTCTTAATTTCCCAGTATTTCTTTCTTCTTTATTTTCTGAAAAGGAACTCTTCACTGATCGATGAACAAAGCCTTTTTTATTTTATTATTGAAGTGTATTTCCACAAAATTACAAATTTTAGAGCACAAAATGTTAATACATGAATCGGCTATCTAAAGATTAAAAAAACAACATGAAAGTCCACTGCATCAATCAATATTGTAATCTACTAGCCGTGCGTTGCCACGGCACCGCAATTTTCATGTATTTGCATCTGTTGTAAACAAAATGCATATAGAAAGGAAAGCATTAAGCGTCCCCCAGGGCGCTGCAAAAAAAAGCGTCCCCCAGGGCGCCGCAAAAAAAGTGTCCACCGGGGATTAAATCACCCGATCTCGAGGTCGGGAGCCGTCCGATGGAAACGGATCTAGCCGTCAGATCCGGGACAACATTGTCACAAAAAAGGGGAAACACGCGCCCATCGTCCACCTCCTCTTGAAACCGTAGGGGATCTCGGCAGCGCCAGTGACTCTCGCTTTGAGCAACATTGGTGACATCGAGGCCGTCTTGCAGCACCCCCGACCCGCCGTTACCGCTCGTATATGCTCACGCATAGAAGCTCCGGTCACTGACACTGCTCCTTAAAGAAGCACCACCACCCCTGTTTGTAGAAAGTCGTCGCCATTCCCAACAGTGTCATCGTCGATTGTAGCACCGTCGTTGCTGGGTCTGCATCACTGAGCGACGCAGTGGACGGCTTGCATAGGCGCCAACGTCCATTTGTAGCAGAGAAGGTGGATGTGTGTAGTAGAGTCGTCGGCTGATCGTTGCCCAACGGGCGGCTGATAGTAGCTAGCAGAGGCGGCGGCCGGTCGTAGCAAAACGGGCTGCCGATGGTAGCTAGCAGAGGAGAAGGACAATTGTAGCAAGACCGGCGGCCGTTCATAGCTAAGGCGACGGCCGGTGGTAGATCGATCAAGACCTTGGGGAGGTAGATCTCTCTGTCGTCCTGACTGCGACCCTTCTTGGCAATAGGGCAACGGTGCGGCCTGTGCATGGCTCCAGTTAGGAGAGCCAGCGATTTAGCTCTTGGAGGAGGGCGTCGAGCTGCAGGGTGGCTCGGTATCGGAGGCTCCCAACGCCAGCGGACGGAGCTACATGCAGAGAGCAAGTCAACTGTGCGCAGCGAGGAAGACGGGCTAGGAGCCTAAGGAGGGAAAACGGGCAAACAAGCCTTTTTCGTCTAAAAAAAGGGGCAAACGGACAATGAAAATGGATTGATTTGACCCTTTCTCAAACTTCAACACAAAATAAAACGGTTACGAAAAAATTCACAAACTGACCCCTTTCGCATGATGCCCTACCTCACGGCGTCATGGTTGTATTCCACGGCACCATGGGGTAGGGCGCCATGGTCCTGCATGACGCCACGGGTCAAGGCGCCGTGCTCCAAAATTAAATACCATGACGCTGTACCCCATGGCTCCGTGCAATGTAACCATGGTACCGTGGGGGCGGGCGCCGTGCAAAAGAGTCAGATTGTGAAAAATTTCAAAAACTAGTTCATTTTGTGTTAAACTTTGAAAAAAGGGTCAAATTCATTCATTTTGACAAAAGGATAAGACGGGCCCTCACTCGTCTTTCTCTCTATGGGTGGACACTAAGCAGGGAGATTTTGTTCATGAGCTGTGCATAGATGGCACCACAACAACACGCGTCGCCGGCTTGACCCAGAGGACGTGAGCGACACGATCCTCATGTGTAAAAAGAGATAGGAACATAATAATCCAAAAAATAATTAAATATCTCAGTTTCCTGGTGATCGCTAGTCAAATTGGTGCGTTGAATAGCATCATCACTTGCCTTGTTTATAAAGGGATATCGCTTGCACATCTGCATGTGAATCAAAAGTAGAATGAATAAAATGAAGCATGAGCTTGCCCAGTTATCAAGTTAACACCAAAACATACACAGAATTTGAGGTGTGTGAATAAAAAGCAGTTCCATTTATAATAATGAATCAGCAAGCACCAAACCTGATTACATGTTACCTGTCGAATTAGCATAAAACAGAAAACAATACATTTCCTTCCTCTCCCTAGTTCGCGCATAAATCTCCGATTGTTAGAAAAAAATTATCTGTAGCCATTAGGATGCTTGATGAACTCAAGTGTATCCATTAGGATGCTTGATAAACTCAAAAAACTTGGGCGCAGTAACACCACGACGAGCTGAATCTCCCCCTCGTCCTCAGGCTCTCAATCAGTTTCTGCACTGCCCTGCCCTAAGTCAACAGCAATATAACAGCAGAACAATCAGGAGAATTAAAATTTGCAGCGATGCAGTGAGATCACCAACCAATTAGCAGTTTAACAGGCTTACCCATGTGGCCATGTCAATACAGAGAGATTCTGATGAGCACAAAGTGTTGGTTGGTGGCAAAAATAGATGCCAGCTCCGCCCGCTGCAGGCTCCCCACGATGCTAGCTCCGCCGGTTGCCGGCTCTCCTCACCCCGCGGCCCGCGCACAGCACCATGACGCAGCTCTTCTCCTCACACTCGATTTGTGGCGTTCCTTTTGCACATCGATGGGCAAGGCTCTGGCTAAGAAACTTCTCGACCGGCAAGAGGGCCAGGGAGCCTCTCTGCTCCACATCTCCAGCTCCTCGTCTCGGCATCCACGTCTCTCTCCCCCCCGTTGCCTCCCCTCCCCACCATCTCGGCTAGCACGGCGGGTGTGCACACCGGCCAGAGAGCCTGGCATACTACCAGCCGGAGAGTGCTCTGAACTTTGTGCGGGTGGAGTCGATTTGAGAAAAACGTCGGCCGACAGCGGGGAACACGGAAGCCGCTCCTCCCGACGCGGCGGCAGAGCTCACGCTCCCTCCCTGGGACGACTCTGGCTCCAGGGTAGGAACTGGGGGATCCTAATGCTGCGAGCAGTGTAGTTCAAGGGAGGATAAGAAGGAAGTAGAACGGAGAGGATAGATCGACCCCGACTCCACTTCTTCCTCCCTATCACAGACCAGCAGCGGTGGCGAGGGAGAACCGGTGGTGCTATGGCTAATGCCCTGCGCGGTGGGCGGCTCGGTGGGCGGCACCAACATCTGTATGTGATCCCGCCGGATAACGGGCGGCGCCAGGATCTGGATGTGCTCCCGAGTCCCGCCGAACGATCCCTCCTCCTGAGTCCCGTCGGATGACCTCGTCCCGAGAATCGATCTTGCCGCCGTCCTCCTCCAGCCCTCGCCGCGCATGGACATCAAACTCTGTCACAAATCGACGCCGGTGAGCTCAAATTTGTACGGACAAAGCCAGCCGAGGCTGTTTGCATCGTTTGGGAACAGATCGAGGACGAAGCTAGGGCTTTTTTCTTTTTGGTGGATGGAAACGTATTTTGCGACCGCCACGGACCATACCTGTAGCAATATTATTAGTAGAGATACCTAATAATAAAGTATGTAAGATTTCCGTCGCCAACCACTTTTTTGGACCGTTTTACCCTCCCACAATCTAAATATTACCACCAACGCCACCTATAAGTAAAAAACTATTTTGTTGTAAAAAAGAAAGCTTGGTTTGGAGATTCCTGGGACGTGCATCGATCGGCCAGCTAATCTTTTTTCAAACGTGTATTATTGAATCTCAGGAGATGGTAACGGTGTCAGACAAGAGAAGATGCAAACTTGAGTATCCTGACTAGAATCGAGTCTTGAGCTTTTCTTGTGGAAAATATAGAACCCTAATGTTTTGTGTTGTATTGATCTGACCCATATGGGGGTATATAAAGAGGTACAAGACTTAGGAGACAAGAAACCTTATAACTTGGTACACAAGAAATTCTAGAGTCCTAGCCTAAATCATATACGTATTACTTATTCTAACATTCCCCCTCAGTCGTAGCGGGAGTGAAGCGGACAATTGCGACTGGATTTGAAGTTTTGCGCTTTCGTCGTCTTCTACTCCATGTCATCATCAACTACGTCTCTGATGGGTCGGCACCTCTGATGCCTTCCCGGTCTCTCCTCTCTTCCCTCCCACAGTCACAGTGAAGGAAATATGCCCTAGAGGCAATAATAATATTGTTATTATCATATTTCTTGTTCATGATAATGTTTATACTCCATGCTATAATTTTATTAAGCGGAAACATTAATACTTGTGTGGTTTGTGAACAACACCATGTCCCTAGTACGCCTCTATGGACTAGCTCATTGATTAATGATGGTTAAGGTTTCCTAACCATAGACATGAGTTGTCAATTAATAATGAGATCATATCATTAGGAGAATGATGTGATGGACAGACCCAAATAAAGCAGAGGAATTAGATCGTGTCATTGTGTTCATCTTTGCGAAGCTTTTTCCTATGTCAAGTATTGTATTTCTTAGACCATGAGATAATACAACTCCCTGGTATCGGAAGAAAGCTTTGAGGTCATCAAACGTCATCCTATGATAGGGTGATCATAAAGGTGTCTCTCAGGTGATCAGAAAGTACTTGTTGGGTTGTATGTATTGAGATGGAATTTGTCCCTCCCGAGTCAGAGAGATATACTTCGGGCCCACTCGGTAATCGATATCAACACCGCTTGCAAGCATGTGGTTAAGGAGTTAATCACAAAGTGATATCGGATTACGGAACGAGTAAAGTACTTGCTGTGAACGAGATTCAACTAGGTATGGCGATACCGACGATCGAATCTCGGGCAAGTAAAATATCGCGTGACGAAGGGAATACATATACGGGATTAATTGAATCCTGGCATTGTGGTTCATCCGATATGATCATCGATGAATATGTGGGAGTCAATATGGGTTTCCAGATCCCGCTGTTGATTATTGATAGAAGATCATGTCTGCATATTCTCGAACCCGTAGGGTCACACACTTAACGTGCATCGACGCTAGGATAGAATGGATAATTGGTTTATGAGTTTTTGGTCGGAGTCTCGGATGAGATCCAGGACATCACGAGAGGTTCCGGAATGGTCCGGAGAATCAGATTCATATAAAGGAAAGCAGTTTTTGGATTCCGGAATCGTTTCGGAGTTTATCGGTATTGTACCGGAAGGTTCTAGAAGGTTCCAGAGAGGGACCAACGTGGGCCCACTTGTCAGAGGCCTATGTGGGCCTAAGGGGAAGTGTCCTGGCCACTTTGGGCCAGGCGCACAAGGCCCCTGAGGCCCAGCCGGCCAGCCCTTAAGGGAAACCCTAAGGGAACCTTCCAGAAGGAGGGGGGGGGAACTTGCCCCCCACTCTTTCCCCTAGGCCGCCGCCCTGGGGCTTGGAGGACAGCCCTCCATATAAGGAGGGGCTGGGGCACAGCCTCCTCCCACTCCAACCCTAGCCGCCGGCCAACTGCTGCCCCTCCACCTCCCTCTCTCGCGACTGTGCGTAGGCGAAGCCCTGCCGCAGAAACTCTCCACCATAAGCACCACGCCGTCATGCTGCAGATCCAATCTATCTCTCCACCATACTTGCTGGACCAAGGAAGGAGGAGACGTCGCTGCATCGTACGTGTGCATCTCTCAGAGGCGCCGCCACTTGCGGCGTAGGATCGGATCAGATCGCGGGGAGGAGACGGCTAGTATGACGACATCATCCACGTTCTGTTGAACGTTTCCGCTGTGCGATATCTTCAAGGGTATGAAGATATCATCTACCTCTCTCGTTGATTACATCTCCTAGATTAGATCTTGGCTTTCTTGTTCGCATCTGTAGGAAAATTTTTGATTTACTATGCTGCGAAACCCTTCAGTGGTATCAGAGCTAGATCTATGCGTAGATGTGTTTCACGAGTAGAACGCAACATGCTTGTTGCGGGCGTTGATGTTTTCTGTTGCAAACCTCTTTGTTTTGTATTTCTTATGGCGCGGCATAGTGAGATCGAAGCGGTCCAGGCCAACTTTACGCGACCTCGTTCGCGAGACCGGCTCCGCACTTGACGTGTGGCTTGTTCCACACATGCGGCTGGTGGATGCCAGTTTCTCTCACTATAGTAGTCATGAGATTTACAATGGATGTTAGCAACCATAATATCACCGTTGTGGCTTTTCGTAGGTAAGAATCGTTCTTAACTTGCTACTCCCATAAGCCACGTAAAACTTGCAACAACAAAGTAGAGGCGTCTAACTTGTTTTTGCATGGAGTGTTTTGTGATATGGTATGGCCACAAGATGTGATGTGATATATGTGATGTATGCGATGATCATGTTTTGTAATATTTCACGACTTGCATGTCGATGAGTTCACAACCGGCAGGAGCCATATGGTTGTCTTTATAATTATGTATGACCTGCGTGTCAACTTCTTATACGCCATGTAATAGCTTTACTTTATCGCTAAGTAGTTAGCAATAGTTGTAGTTGTTATTCGTGGTGGAGGCAATCATGGTGGAGTGATGGAGATCATGCCGGCGCGCACAAGATGGAGATCATTGCGCAGAGATTGGCTATACCATGTCACATAAAATTATATGCATGTGATGTTTATCCTTTTATGTATCTTATTATGCTTAGATCGCGACGGTAGCATTTTAAGATGATTCCTCACTTAAAGATCAAGATAAAATTGTGTTCTCCCCATGTATGCACCATTGCGAAAGTTCGTCGTGTTGAAGCATCTCGTGATGATCGGGTGCTATAAACTCTACGTTCACATACAACGGGTGCAAGCCAGTTTTGCACACGCGGAAATACTTGGGTTTGACTTGATGAGCCTAGCATGTACAGACATGGCCTCGGAACACACGGACCGAAAGGTCAAGCATGAGTCATATGGATGATATGATCAACATGTTGATGTTCACCATTAAAGCTACATCATTCACGTGATGATCGGTCTCGGTGTAGTGAATTTGGATCATGCTTCACTAAACAACTTTGAGGGATGTTGAATTTAGTGGGAGTTCATTAGTAATTTGATTAACTTGAACTAATTATCTTGAACTAAATCTTGTTGTATTTGCATAAGTCGTTATAGTCTTTGGCACCATTTCGCACCGACACTTAGCTTAATTGAGTTAAAAGAACTATAGAATTCTGGATAATCACTTTTCGGTCTAGTGCCGTTTAGTTAGAATGTCAAGACTAAAGATTAAGTCCTATTGCAAACTTTAGCAAACCTTGCTTGCTTCATACAATTTAATAAATTGTATTAATCTAAGAGCAACGATTCAAGTTTAGTATCTAAAGATCATATGTTTGCCTTCATGATAAATTGATCTTCAAAATTGTTTGAGAATCAAAGTGATCATCGAGCTGAAAGAATTGTTTCAGAAACATATAAGAAGTGAAAGATATTTGATATCTAAGACTTTGATTGTTTGCAAAATGATGAAGTATAATTTAGTAAAAGAACATATGCTCATATTGTATGACTATATGCGAAGATTGAAGATGCTAGGCGTCCCGATCACCCAAAAGTTTGGGAACTAATATTATACTTGCATTCATCCTTATAAGCTATAGTAGTTTCATCATGAAAGATTTCATGATAGGACGAATGAAAAGGTATCGGCTAAATTGTTTTGCTATACCAAAAGAATACTAATGAATGGAATCTGGAAGAATACCAATCATATGATGATGGCGATCCACTTCAAAGTGCAAAATCCAAGGCTATTAGTATTTGACTAAAAATCCTTTGGACTATATGTCAAATGATTGACGCCACTATTGATGTCGATAGATTCTTCTAAAAAGAGAGGAAATGCTAAATAGGATCTGCAAAATTATTTGGTAGAAAAAGGAAAAGACTGGAATTGTCCAGCTCAGGTATATAAATGATATACATGTTATAGATGAATTCTTTTGCTCGTTAACAATGTAATTCTTGGGTATTCGATACTGATTTGTTGGTATGAAATGTCATACAAAGCAACACAATACAAGAAGTACAATGGCCTAATTAACTAGTAAAAGAATATCGTAATGATGCATGTCGAGATACAAATAAAAGTGTTATTGTGCTTCTCGTCGGCATAAAACTTAGCCTTCTAGATATGTTAAGAACTTAATAATTGTTATTTTGTTCTAGTATTATGAGAGCAATGGTTGTTCAAATTATTACCGTCTTCCATAATCGATGGATAGATTATTATTATCTTGTTGGTGAAATAGACATTTATAACACTAATGCTAAAGGTCGCAAGACAAAACAAATTTCACTTATATGTGACACCGCCGTTTAAGTCATATTGGAAACAAAACATGAAAGAAATTCTATATTGATAGATTTTCGAGTCATTTGATTTTGAATTGATTGACGCTTGTGAGACTTTTCCTAAAGATGATTAAACTCCGTTCATGGGCCATAGAAAGAACAAGCGACTAACTACATGGAGATCGTACATGTTGATGTATGTAGTTCATATGTGAAGTCGAGCGTGGTGTATTTTCTATTTCATCAATGACTCGAATAGATGTACGGTATATCTACTTGATGAGATAGAAGTACGAAATTGTTCAATTTATGAAGTGAAAATTGTTGTAACAAGAATATTCAAGTTGTATGATTAGATCATAAAGAAGAATATTTGAGTAACAAGTTTAGCAAACATCTAAGAGTTAGAGAAATTGTTCCACAAACTTGCATCATGATAAACACCATAGGAGTATGGAGTTTTCGATGGATGTAATCAAACCTTGTTTGACATGGTTAGATCAATGATGAAATAAACTACCAATATAATTTGTGGATTATGCTTTAGAGACTACCGCTTTTCACTGAATAGAGTGCCATCATAATCTACCGAAATGACACCATACAAGTTATAGTTGTCTTTTCTTGAATTTTGGTATGCAAGGCATATATGTAAAATGTTTACAACCAAAATCGGATTAGTAAGTCTTTGTAGGTTATCCCAAAGAATGTCGATGGGTATTCCTTCTATTATGAACCCAAACACATAGTGATTGTCACTAAAAGAAGTGAATTTCTTATGAAGGAGTTTCTAGCGAAAGGTTTAAGTGGGAGGAAGATAGAACTTGATGAGGTTGTTGAATCTGAGCAAGATGATCAGAGTAGCGCAGCACCAGAAAATGTTCTGGAAGCGGCAACTACATTCATAGCTCACGCGTCTACAATATGTTGTAGTCACGACATCGAAGTTCCTATTTAACCAAGTTGGTCGTAATCAAATAGTAAGATTTGAGGACGAGATATTATTAGATAATAGTAACCAACAATATACAAAGAAGCGATGATGGGCCCTGACTTCGTCATATGAATTATTCTAGCAACAATTACATATTGAGATATGATAGTTGAATAAACGAAACAATGTTCCTCTACCGGAATGCACACCAAGGACGTGTAACTGACACGACCCAATGGGTTTTGTTGATTCAATGGTTGCTAGATATATATGCAAACTTCTATGGTAGAAGTAAGCATAGCGAAGTTGGAATCTTCAATGATGAAAATATTAAAGTATTAATTTCATCAAGATATTTGAAGATGCTTGTATTTACAGGAAAGTAAGTGGGAGCGCTAAGACATATTTCTAATGCTTTATGTAGATAACATATCGTTCATTGGAAATTATGTGTTTTTCTTGATATTGTTAAGTTTTCATTAAAATTAGTTTTTGATGAAAGGCTTAGGTAAAACCAGAATATTAAGCATCAATGTCTATGCAGATAGATTGAGGCACTAATATAGTTTTGCCAGAATACATAGATGAAATATTGAATTTGTTCAATATGGAAACAATAAGAACGGTTCTTGTTGCATGGAAGAGGTTGGAGAAGAATCAATTGTTTTGACACTTGATGAGTGAAACCACAAGATTGATTTTATCAATTTTGTATACCATGATATGTAGATCCAGATGTGTCCAATGCTCTAAAGGTTATAGCATTCATATGATGATCGTTGGACAATAGTAAAGATATTCTTATGCACTTTCGAAGAAGTAAGAATATGTTCTGTATGCAGAAGTGACAAATGGTTCATTGCAATGAGTTACATTGGCTTTGTCACACATACAAGTAAAATTTTATCTCAATTTTAAGCTATTTGTTTTGAGTTAGAAGGTGGCATAATAAGATGGAAGAAAGTTCCATGATGTCTTGGATGAGTTCCAATGTTAATATTGTGGCGGACACTGCAACGAGGGCTAAGTATATAATCACTTTAGAAGCGGCATAAAAGATGCAAAGTGGATAGTGATAATCCAACTTATTTGTGGCACTATCGTCCAGGTCATATTGGCATAAAACGCATAAAGAAACTCCATTCTGATGGACTTTTCGAGTCTCTTGATTTTGAATCATTTGACACGTGCAAGCCATGCCTCATGGGCAAGATGATCAAAAACCCGTGCTCCGGAATAATGGAGCGAGCAACGAACTTATTGGAAATCATACATACCGATGTGTGCGGACCAATGAGTATTTCGATGCATGGTGGATATCGCTATTTTTCTAAGTGTGCTAGTACTATGCAGTCCTATTGTATGACAATAGTGACAACATAGTCTCGGCCAAGAAACAAAGGTCTCATCAGAAGACCAAGTTTATACGATGCTATCTCATACAAGATGAGTAATGCGTGCTGACGCAAAAGAATATGCAAATACAAACGGACCTGAAAGTGTCAGACCCATAGATAAGGTTTACCACATGTAACGCGTATGAATAACACCGAATGCCATAGGTGTTAAAGGCGCAAGTATTAACTAGATTATTGACTCTAGTGCAAGTGGGAGACTGAAGGAAATATGCCCTAGAGGCAATAATAATATTGTTATTATCATATTTCTTGTTCATGATAATGTTTATACTCCATGCTATAATTGTATTAAGCGGAAACATTAATACTTGTGCGGTTTGTGAACAACACCGTGTCCCTAGTACGCCTCTATGGACTAGCTCATTGATTAATGATGGTTAAGGTTTCCTAACCATAGACATGAGTTGTCAATTAATAATGAGATCATATCATTAGGAGAATGATGTGATGGACAGACTCAAATAAAGCAGAGCAATTAGATCGTGTCATTGTGTTCATCTTTGCGAAGCTTTTTCCTATGTCAAATATTGTATTCCTTAGACCATGAGATAATACAACTCCCTGGTATCGGAAGAAAGCTTTGAGGTCATCAAACGTCATCCTATGATAGGTGAAAGAGCATCTTCGTGCAAAATGTATTTTTGGGTGTTTGTTGTCAATACTCAGGTATCTAACCATTTGTCTCAGTCTAATCTTTATTGTAGGTGGAAATCTGAAGATTATATATTGCTGGCTTTTCTGCGCCGGAGACTCTGGGTCTCCTGCCCGGAGACTCTGGTGTGCTCACGCCGGAGACTTTGGTCAGGGACCGGAGACTCCGGCCTAAGCCTCCGGGGTTGTTTTTTGTCGGGTGTCGCTCGCCCCAGATATGGGGGCGGAGACTCTGGGCGGAAGCTTTGGCAGAAGCTTGTCTCCGGCCCGGAGACTCCGGCCTTGGCGACTAACCCCGAAGACTCTGGGCTCTGGACCCCGGAGACTCCGGCCTAAAAGGACAGCAACGGCTAGTCCTTGTCTTGGACTATATAAAGCCTTCTTCTTCCTCAAGGAGAGGCTGCGGCTCACACTCTCTCACCTCCATTGTTCCAAAGCTCCAAAGCACTAGATCTCTCTCCCTAGCCAATAGAACTCAAAGCCCTTTTGGGATTTGAGGGAGAAGACCTAGATCTACACTTCCACCAAGGCGATTTGATTTCCCCCCTCTCTTTGTTGAGGGGCTTGTAACTTGTGTGTTCATCGGATTCCTAGCCGGAAGAAGCCGTCCTCCAAGCTTAACTTTGTGTGTAAGAGCTTGGTAGGCCTATTGGGAGCCTCCAATTGAGTTGTGGAGCTTGCCCCAATACTTTGTGTAAAGGTGTCGTGCCGCCTTCAAGGGCATCGCTTAGTGGAGCGTGGACTCGCCTTTGTGGCTTGTTCACCGGAGAATAGGGTGAGCCTTTGTGGCGTTGGTGGCCTTTGTGGCACCACACCTCTCCAACGTAGACGTACTTCCCGTAACAAGGAAGGAACTACAGGAATACATCCTTGTGTCTTCGTGTCTCCATTGCGGTTACCTCTATCCTTTACTCGTACCTTTACTTATATTGTTATTGCTAGCTTGCTTGTCACTCTAGGTAAATTCACTTAGTAGCACATCTAGAGAATTTACCTTCTTGTCTAGCCTTAACTTGAAAAGAAGTAAAAATTTGGGTAGCTCCTATTCACCCCCCCCTCTAGTCGCTCATACGATCCTTTCAATAGGGTGATCATAAAGGAGTCTCTCAGGTGATCAGAAAGTACTTGTTGGGTTGTATGTATCGAGATGGAATTTGTCCCTCCCGAGTCGGAGAGATATACTTCGGGCCCACTCGGTAATTGATATCAACACCGCTTGCAAGAATGTGGTTAAGGAGTTAATCACAAAGTGATATCGGATTACGGAACGAGTAAAGTACTTGCTGTGAACGAGATTGAACTAGGTATGGCGATACCGACGATCGAATCTCGGGCAAGTAAAATATCGCGTGACGAAGGGAATACATATACGGGATTAATTGAATCCTGGCATCGTGGTTCATCCGATATGATCATCGATGAATATGTGGGAGTCAATATGGGTTTCCAGATCCCGCTGTTGATTATTGATAGAAGACCATGTCTGCATATTCTCGAACCCGTAGGGTCACACACTTAACGTGCATCGACGCTAGGATAGAATGGATAATTGGTTTATGAGTTTTTGGTCGGAGTCTCGGATGAGATCCAGGACATCACGAGAGGTTCTGGAATGGTCTGGAGAATAAGATTCATATAAAGGAAAGCAGTTTTTGGATTCCGGAATCGTTTCGGAGTTTATCGGTATTGTACCAGAAGGTTCTAGAAGGTTCTGGAGAGGGACCAACGTAGGCCCACTTGTCGGAGGCCTATGTGGGCCTAAGGGGAAGTGTCCTGGCCACTTTGGGCCAGGGGCACAAGGCCCCTAAGGCCCAGCCGGCCAGCCCTTAGGGGAAACCCTAAGGAAACCTTCCAGAAGGAGGGGGGGAAACTTGCCCCCCACTCTTCCCCCTAGGCCGCCGCCCTAGGGCTTGGAGGAGGGGCCAAGGCAGCCGGCCAGCCCTCCATATAAGGAGGGGCTGGGGCGCAGCCTCCTCCCACTCCAACCCTAGCCGCTGGCCAACTGCTGCCCCTCCACCTCCCTCTCTCGCGACTGTGCCTAGGCGAAGCCCTGCCGCGGAAACTCTCCACCATAAGCACCACGCCGTAGTGCTGCAGATCCAATATATCTCTCCACCATACTTACTGGACCAAGGAAGGAGGAGACGTCGCTGCACCGTACGTGTGCATCTCTCAGAGGCGCCGCCACTTGCGGCGTAGGATCGGATCGGATCGCGGGGAGGAGACGGCTAGTACGACTACATCATCCACGTTCTGTTGAACGTTTCCGCTGTGCGATATCTTCAAGGGTATGAAGATATCATCTACCTCTCTCGTTGATTACATCTCCTAGATTAGATCTTGGCTTTCTTGTTCGCATCCGTAGGAAATTTTTTGATTTACTATGCTGCGAAACCCTTCACACAGCGGGAGTGGCGTGGACGCAAGTGACAATGCGGACGCTGTTGACTGGAGTTCTTGAGTTGCTGTAGACGGTGTTCTTGATGTTGATGTCGAGGTAGCCGATCATGATGTAGCCGTGGTCGAGGTTGTCGTGGTCGTTGTAGCCGTAGAGCCGGAGGCTCAAAAAATTGCGCATTTTTAGTGGCCGCGGCAGGGTTACTGCGGCGGCAGTGTGGGGACCCCGGGATCTAAGCTATACAGAAATGTTATGTGTATTAGTCACACTAGCAATGAGTGATACTGGGGTTACCAATCCCAGGCCGGAACACCATCGGCAGGCAGGCCGGAATTAAACACCGGCTCCACACATCTCGAAGCACCGTGAAACTAATCATAACCAAGACTGCATAACAGAGAGCTCGAGAGCCTTAAACCCCTCTCGTGCACTTTATAAACATACACGCATCATGCATGAGATGGGTAACCACAACTAATAGCACAACAGTGACTCTACGACTCAAAGCATTAGTAGTTCAAACTCTTAGCAGAGTAAAGATCCAACTTATTACATGCAGAGGTCACTGACCACAATACAACAAGCAACGGAAAGGAAATTATGTTATGCTACATAACAAGATAGCAAATGGCCTAAGAGGCCTTAAACATAAAGCGACGTCCAACCCTTAAGTCTCAGGCTGCTGCTTGGGAACTCCCAACTACTCGTCGATGTCAATGTAGAAACCACCTTCGGCTGGAGCAACTTCCTCTGTAGAAAAACAACAACGAGGCAAGGGTGAGTACTTAAGGTACTCAGCAAGACTTACTAACCTATTAGCTAAGTGCTTGGTTAGAAAGGCTTTCTTTGGAGTTTCCTTTGCATAAAGCAAGTTTTATTTGCAAGACAGATAAGAATAGAAGCTCGTCTACTCAGATCATTTTAAAAGAGGGAGAGAGCGATACCAGCTCTACTGATCACCATAAGATATCCACCGAATCATCTTCACCTGAACCTATCAACTAGGATCACCCTTTAAGTTGCCAAATTTTACCATTCGGTTAAAGTTGTCTATGATCACAGAATCCATTCCCAAGTCGTCCATAACCGTGGACACGGCTTTTCGAAAATATTTAACCCTGCAGGGGTGCACAACTTTACCCACACGTGCCAACCGACTCCTAATGCCAACGTTATAGCTTTCTCCTTGGATAGCCGGCAGAGGGTGGTTGACCACGACCTTTACCTTACTTTCGTCCAAACCATGAGTTCACTAAAAGAGGGAAGCTCCGCCGTAACGGGTCTAGTCCCGAAGTCGGTCCCTCTAATTGTGCGCAGGGGTTGGTTACCAGAGGCCGCACCTCAAGCAACCCTGGCCACGTTCAAATCAAAGTTTAAACACCCAAATAAGGTGACTCATGGAACAGACTAGGCAAGTTAGTTAGTCGAGAGGGTGCCATTATAGGGCCTCGTGTGGTTGTACGCTCGGTCTTGGTTCAAGAGGCGAGAACTCGGGTCCTAGGGTCGGCAAGAATGAGTCAAATAACCATATCCCAATGTGGCGGCTCATCCAAGCCTTTAAGCATGTTTCAATAAACTTCACTGATCATACCACAACATCCTGTCATACTAGGTTCATTCACAGCTCGGATTCATCAACTAGATGGATCAGAGGTTACCAACTAAGCATGGCTAAGCATAGTAGATATAGAGGCTCTAGCAAAGCACACAAGCGAAACCTAGTCATGCTGGGAGCAGTGGATCAGGTAATTTAGGCGACAAAGATGGAACATGCATCAGAGAGGGTAACTCTAACTATCGATAAAAGACATTTGAATCGTATGCGACAGATCAAGAATTGAAACACTTTGAAAACATAGGTTCAGACGCTTGCCTTGTCCTTCGATGTAGTTGTACTGATCAGTATTGGCGTTGATCTCGGTCGCGGTCTCGGATTCTACCAAGAGGAAGAAACACCGGAAAGGAAAAACACAATCAACATAAATGCATCGATGCGCAAGCAAGCATGATGATATGACATGTTTAAGTGTTAAAAAATAAACCCTAATACTAGCTAGTCAGGCAGCGGGGGTTTCGGACGACTCCGAAACGGGGATCCGATAAACCCTAGATTTCACCGGAGGGGGTACAATTGGTTCTTCTAATTAAACAGGGTTCAAAGTTGATTAGCAATGCATGATAATGACACCAACAGGTAGAGTTCATTTTTCTGAGCATTTTGACATATTATTCATAATTTTCTGATAAACAATGAATAAACTATGAATTTTGCAAGTTTCGGTTATTTTCTGAAATTGAAAAAGGGCTGCAGGCCTTTTTGTACCCGGGTCTGCTAACCCTTGGTCACTGACTGGAGGGGCCCGAGGCCCACTCACAGGCAGGCCACGCTGGCCTCGCTGGTCAGGTCGGCTGGGCAAAGGCCAGCCCGACCTGCTCCCAGACACCGGCGATGGCCGACCGGGGAGGGTGCTCCGGCGCGAGGGAAAGGAGGGGGAGGGGTCCTCTCGGACCCTGGGCTCACTAGGAGCTTGCAGGGGAGGTCGACGGGGCTGGAGGCGGTCCGGTGGTGGCGAATTCGGCGGCGGCGGCTCGCAGGTCCGGCGAGGAATCGGCGGCGAGTGGCGACAACTCCGGGCGTTTCCGACCGATTCCTTGGGCGAGGAGGACGAGGGAGGCAAGGCGGTGCTGGGGGCTAGCTCGGAGGAGACCGGGGAGGCTCCTAGCGGCGGCGAGAGGCGACGGCCATGGCGATGCTGCTGTTACTGGAAGGAGGACGGTGAAGAGAAGAGCGCCAGGGAAAGAGAGAGTTGAGGGAAAAGAGATGGAGGGCGTCGTGGCGCTGGAGAAGGACTCCAGGACGTCTCCTCGACCTTCAGCGGCAAGCAGGAGGTGGCCTCGGCTCAGCCCTGCGCAGGACACGCAGAAGCTTGCTGTCCCTGCGAAGAAGACAAAGACTATTTTGCAGAAAACCCATAGGGTTTGGAAGATTCCAGGGAAAAATTAAAACCTAGAGTTTTGCAATATTTGGCACTTCAAATGGTGTCCAAAAATTAGGAAACTTGGCAGGGGCTTTTTAGAGAAATGGTAGAAGCTCCACATATTTTTATTTGCAAACCTTTCCCAAACCACTTGAAAGCATTTCAAATAAAGAAGAGTTGCACATGTTAGGGTTTTCTTCTTTGATTTTAATTCAAATTTTTCTCAAGTGCAAAACAAATGCATGCAATGATGATGACAAAGTACTTCATTTATTTAACAAGCATGGGATGTTACAACTCTACCCCCCTTACAAGAATCTTGTCCCGAGATTCCTAAGTTTTAGAAAAGAAGGCAGGGTACTCAGATTGAAGACGATCTTCTCGTTCCCAGGTTGCTTCCTGCTCAGAGTGATGAGACCATTGGACTTTCAGGAATTTGATGCTTTGACGTCGAGTTTTATGCTCGGCTTCATCAAGGATACGGACAGGATACTCCCGATAAGTTAGATCATCTTAGAGATCCAGTGCCTCATGATCAACACCACGGATGGGATCTTTGAAGCAACGCTTGAGTTGCGACGCATGGAAGATATCATGGATCTTAGGAAAAGTTGAAGGTAGCTCCAATTGATAGGCAAGCTTTCCACGCTTAGCGAGAATGGGGAAGGGACCAACATAGCAAGGAGCCAATTTGCCCTTAATACCAAAGCGGTGAACTCCTTTTAGAGGAGTGACTCGGAGATAAGCTTTCTCACCAATTTCATAGCTCACATCTTGATGATGACGATCATAGTAGCTCTTTTGACGAGATTGAGCAGTTTTCAGGCGCTCTCGGATGATGCGAACTTGTTCTTCTGCTTGATTGATCATATCCGGTCCAAAGAGCTGTCTTTCGCCGGTTTCTGACCAATTCAGCGGTGTTCGACATTTCCTGCCATATAGAGCTTCAAAAGGTGCCATGCCCAAGCTAGACTGGAAGCTGTTGTTATAGGCAAACTCAATAAATGGAAGGCACTTTTCCCAATTCTTACCGAAAGATATAACACAGGCTCTGAGCATGTCTTCAAGAATTTGATTCACTCTTTCGGTTTGACCACCGGTTTGAGGATGATAGGCCGTGCTAAAGGAAAGACGAGTTCCCATAGCTTGTTGGAAACTAGCCCAGAACTTGGAGGTAAATAGGCTTCCACGATCAGAGATGATTTTCTTTGGAACACCGTGAAGAGTGACTATCCGGGAAACATACAGATCTGCCAATTGGCTAGCGGTAATGTCTTCTCGAATAGGAAGGAAGTGAGCAACCTTAGATAGGCGATCAACAACCACCCATATAGCATTGCTTCCCTTTTGGGTTTTGGGAAGGCCAGTAATAAAATCCATGCCAACTTCATCCCATTTCCACTCAGGAATAGATAGAGGTTGAAGAATACCCGCTGGTCTTTGATGTTCAGCTTTTACACGATGACAAACGTCGCATTCAGCAACAAAGCGAGCAATTTCTCGTTTCATCCGGGTCCACCAGAACCTTCGGCGGAGATCCTGATACATCTTTGTAGTTCCAGGATGAATAGAGAGAGGTGACTCATGAGCTTCTTGGAGGATTAGATCTCTTAGCTTCTGTTTCTTTGGCACAACCAGACGGTTACCAAGTAGACTACACCATGATCATCGATGGAGAAACATTTAGCCTTTCCGCTAGCAATGCTCTTCTTCATCTTAGAAATACCCAAGCTACGCTTCTGAGCATCCTTGATCTGGTCTTCAAGAGAGGGTTTAACCTCTAAGTTTGCCAGGAAACCACGAGGTACAACTTCGAGGTTAAGACGTCCAAATTCCTCATGGAGAGAAGGTTGATCCTGCTGGATCATGAGATTGTTGCAATAAGATTTCCGACTTAGCGCGTCAGCAACGACATTGGCTTTGCCGGGTTGATAGTTGAGACCTAGATCATAATCTTTGATGAGTTCCAACCATCTTCTCTGTCTGAGATTCAGATTCGGTTGGGTGAAAAGATACTTCAGACTTTGATGATCCGAGTACAACTCGCAACGACTACCAAGAAGGTAATGTCGCCATTGCTTAAGAGCATGTACCACAGCTGCAAGCTCTAGATCATGAGTTGGATAATTAAGCTCGTGCGGTTTCAACTGCCGAGAGGCATAGGCAACCACATGGCCATCTTGCATCAACACACATCCGAGCCCTTGAAGAGATGCATCACAGAAGATGACAGAGTCCTTGCTAGTGTCCGGGAGGACAAGCACTGGAGTAGTAGTCAGTTTGGTTTTCAAAACCTGGAAACTTTCTTGTGCCTTTTCTGACCACTCAAACTTCTTATCCTTATTGAGAAGATCAGTCATCGGCTTGGCAATTTTGGAGAAATTTTCAATGAATCGATGGTAATAACCAGCCAGTCGAAGAAAACTTCGGATGTCCTTAGCTGACTTAGGGGTTTCCCAGTCAAGAACAGATTGAACTTTATCTGGAATCATTGCAACACCATTTGCAGAGACAACATGACCAAGGAAGATGAGGTCTTGTAACCAGAACTCACATTTTAAGAACTTGGCGTAGAGACGATGTTTACGAAGCTTTGTTAAAGCTAGACGTAGATGTTCAGCATGTTCTTCTTCGGTCTTGGAGTAGATCAGAATATCATCAATATAGACCACGACGAACTTGTCAAGATACTCCATGAACATAGAGTTCATGAGCCGCATAAAAGTGGCTGGAGCATTGGTGAGGCCAAAGGACATGACGGTGTACTCGTAAAGACCATAACGAGTCATGAACGCCGTTTTTGGAATGTCTTCAGTTCTGATTTTAATTTGACGGTACCCTGATCTTAAGTCCATCTTGGAGAAGACTGTGGCACCAGTCAATTGATCAAAAAGATCATTGATTCGAGGAAGAGGATACTTGTTCTTGATTGTCACAGCATTGAGCGGCCGGTAATCAACAACCAGTCGCGGAATGTTGGTATCCCTTTTCTTGACGAAGAGTGCAGGACAACCCCAAGAAGAGGTACTAGGTTGGATGAACTTTTTCTCCTCTAACTCTTCTAGTTGCTTCTTTAGTTCAACCAATTCTTCTGGAGGCATACAATAAGGTCTTCGGGAAACAGGAGCGGTTCCAGGAACCAACTCGATGACAAAATCCACACTTCGATCAGGTGGCATGCCAGGTAATTCTTCAGGAAGGACATCTGGAAAGTCACAGACCACCGGTACATCATGAATTTCAAGTGGAGGTAGGACATCAATGGCATACAACTCAGCCTCCGGAACAAATCTTGCTGATGGAGCAGTTGCTGGCGAAGACCAATACAAAACTGTATTGCCAGAAAGATCGGTTATGCTAATAAACCTGACTGCACAATCAATGACAGCTTGATACTTTGTCAGCCAGTTCATGCCCAAGATGACATCAATATCAGTTGACTTGAGGGCAATGAGAGAGGTTGGAAACAAGAGATATCCTATGTTGAGTATGACCTCCTGAGTAACCCAGATGGTTTGCCGACGAGACCCGGGAGTTTTAATTTCCATAGGGGAAGACATTGTCTCAAAAACTATGCCGTGCATCCGTGCAAACTCTTGAGAGATGAATGAATGCGATGCTCCAGAATCAAATAAAACTGTAGCTGGAATTGAGTTGATACAAAGCATACCCAGAATGACGCTTGGATCTTCCTCAGCTTCCTCAATAGAGACATGATTCAACCGACCACGTCCAGCAACAGTAGACTTGTCAACTTTCTTTGGCGGAGGAACTCCATGACCAGAATTCTTTTGAGGGCACTCATATGAGTAGTGACCAGGCTGTCTGCAAGCGTAGCAAACGAGACCTACCGGACGAGAGCCGTCAGAAGGCCCACCTGAGTTCTTTGGTGGAGCATTTTGTGTAGGCAGACGAGAAGCATAACCAGAAGGCTTGGGTGCATAAGGAGCACGAGGCACAGCACTGTAGGGGATAAATACACGGCGACGCTGAGTGCTTGTACCAGAAGGTTGAATAGCATCTGAAGGACGCTTACGTGTTTCCTCATACTCCACCTTTCCTCTTTCTGCCTTCATGGCTTTATTCACAAGATCTTGTAGAGTGTTGAAGTCCAAGAGATGAAGATCACGACGAAGTTCAGGATCCAGTCCCTTGCGGAACAAGGCCTGTTTCTTGGCATCAGTAGACACCTCTTCAGGAGCATAGCAAGCAAGGCGGCTGAAGTGACCTTGATAATCGCAAACAGAACCATTGCCCTGCTTTAGCTTTAGAAATTCCTCCCTTTTAAGCTCCATTAGACCCTCCGGGATGTGATACCCTCGGAAGGCAGTTTTGAACTCTTGCCAAGTCACAACATGATTGGCAGGCTGCAACAACAGGAAATTCTCTCACCATGAACCAGCAGCTCCCTCAAGATGGTACGCAGCAAAAGTCACCCAATCAGCTTGAGCAACATGGGCAACCTCAAGCTTACGCTCGATGGTGCGGAGCCAGTAGTCAGCATCCAATGGCTCAGTAGAATAACTGAACACTGGTGGGGTGAGGCGGATGAAGCTTTTGATTCCGACTCCTTCATCCTGACGTTGAGCAGTATTGCGCTCAATCCTCTCAAGGAGCCTTATGTTATCAGCGCGATTGGCTTCATACATGGCCATCAGTTGGACCATAGATGGCGGTGGAGGAAGGTCAACATTATCTGGGCCATCTCCACGGCCACGACCACGATTATCACCACTATGAGTACCACCCGACATCCTGAGGAGGAGACAGGAACCATGAGATATAGATCCACCGGAAGAAATCAACGGAAGATAACATATACCAAATTTAAGGCACAGGATGGAAAACAAGACATGTGATGTACAGATATATCATCGCATCAAACATGGCAGTAGAGGGGCATACCAAATGTATACACTACCAAACATCTTGCAACCCATGACAATGGGAGCAGGAATGATATACAATCACCAAGTCCTGTCGGATAGGATAAATTTAATAGAGGAGCATAGAGAGGCCAACGGATGGAGTCTATGCATTCGGAACAGGGATTTGGGACAATGCTTCAGATTAACTCAAGAAACTTGTGAACTCTGAGACTTGCAACCAGGTACGGAGTACCAAAGAAAAACTACCCAAACCCGTTGATCCTAACGGTTTGAAATGATAGGCATAAGAATAAACCATTTTCAATCAAACTTAGGAAAGATAACTTGGAAGCAGAGTGACACCAGGTAAGGAGTAAAAAGAATCCTACTCAGAGTTTTTGCACATAAGGTTTAGCTTTCAAGTAGTTTTCACAAACACTAGACACAACAACGACCAGTAGTAAGGGTTTTCCTATAGGCAGTCCTGCTCTGATACCAAAACCTGTGGGGACCCCGGGATCTAAGCTATACAGAAATGTTATGTGTATTAGTCACGCTAGCAATGAGTGATACTGGGGTTACCAATCCCAGGCCGGAACACCATCGGCAGGCAGGTCGGAATTAAACATCGGCTCCACACATCTCGAAGCGCCGTGAAACTAATCATAACCAAGACTGCATAACAGAGAGCTCAAGAGCCTTAAACCCCTCTCGTGCACTTTATAAACATACACGCATCATGCACGAGATGGGTAACCACAACTGATAGCACAACAGTGACTCTACGACTCAAAGCATTAGTAGTTCAAACTCTTAGCAGCGTAAAGATCCAACTTATTACACGCAGAGGTCACTGACCACAATACAACAAGCAACGGAAAGCAAATTATGTTATGCTACATAACAAGATAGCAAATGGCCTAAGAGGCCTTAAACATAAAGCGACGTCCAACCCTTAAGTCTCAGGCTCCTGCCTGGGAACTCCCAACTACTCGTCGATGTCAACGTAGAAACCACCTTTGGCTGGAGCAACTTCCTCTGTAGAAAAACAACAACGAGGCAAGGGTGAGTACTTAAGGTACTCAGCAAGACTTACTAACCTATTAGCTAAGTGCTTGGTTAGAAAGGCTTTCTTTGGAGTTTCCTTTGCATAAAGCAAGTTTTATTTGCAAGACAGATAAGAATAGAATCTTGTCTACTCAGATCATTTTAAAAGAGGGAGAGAGCGATACCAGCTCTACTGATCACCATAAGATATCCACCGAATCATCTTTACCTGAGCCTATCAACTAGGATCACCCTTTAAGTTGCCAAATTTTACCATTCGGTTAAAGTTGTCTATGATCACAGAATCCATTCCCAAGTCGTCCATAACCGTGGACACGGCTTTTCGAAAAGATTTAACCCTGCAGGGGTGCACAACTTTACCCACACGTGCCAACCGACTCCTAATGCCAACGTTATAGCTTTCTCCTTGGATAGCCGGCAGAGGGTGGTTGACCACGACCTTTACCTTACTTTCGTCCAAACCATGAGTTCACTAAAAGAGGGAAGCTCCGCCGTAACGGGTCCAGTCCCGAAGTCGGTCCCTCTAATTGTGCGCAGGGGTTGGTTACCAGAGGCTGCACCTCAAGCAACCCCGGCCACATTCAAAACAAAGTTTAAACACCCAAATAAGGTGACTCATGGAACAGACTAGGCAAGTTAGTTAGTCGAGAGGGTGCCATTATAGGGCCTCGTGTGGTTGTACGCTCGGTCTTGGTTCAAGAGGCGAGAACTCGGGTCCTAGGGTCGGCATGAATGAGTCAAATAACCACATCCCAATGTGGCGGCTCATCCAAGCCTTTAAGCATGTTTCAATAAACTTCACTGATCATACCACAACATCCTGTCATACTAGGTTCATTCACAGCTCGGATTCATCAACTAGATGGATCAGAGGTTACCAACTAAGCATGGCTAAGCATAGTAGATATAGAGGCTCTAGCAAAGCACACAAGCGAAACCTAGTCATGCTGGGAGCAGTGGATCAGGTAATTTAGGCGACAAAGATGGAACATGCATCAGAGAGGGTAACTCTAACTATCGATAAAAGACATTTGAATTGTATGCGACAGAGCAAGAATTGAAACACTTTGAAAACATAGGTTCAGACGCTTGCCTTGTCCTTCGATGTAGTTGTACTGATCAGTATTGGCGTTGATCTCGGTCGCGGTGTCGGATTCTACCGAGAGGAAGAAACACCGGAAAGGAAAAACACAATCAACATAAATGCATCGATGCGCAAGCAAGCATGATGATATGACATGTTTAAGTGTTCAAAAATCTCTACTAATAATATTGCAATCGGACTGGTCCGTATCTATAAAATACGCTTTCAACCAACTACAAATACGTTTTCGTCCTCGTAGCCCGAAACATTTTCTTTTTCTTTCCTGCCCATCTCTTCCGATTCTCCCGATGGAAAGCCAGGTGATGCCGCACGCACGCCTCTGCACGGGAGTTGGACGACGCCCAGATCGCCTCCGCCCCTGCCTCTCCCGGGCCTCTGTGCGGCTCCTTCACTCCACGCCCCCAGCCAGAGCTCGGCAGCCGGCGACTCGTTGGGGGCACAGCTAGCGCTGCGATATTACAAGGAGAAGAGCTCCGCAGTGCCGACAACGACGGTGGCCAGTTTGTGGTAGCACCGAAGATCGATAGCCGAGCTGCCTGTCAAGCCTAATTGTTTCATAGTGCCAAATCGTATCACCTTCTCATCCGCCGCCGAGCGCCACATTGAGCAGGGGGATTCCCAAAATCGTATCACCTTCTCATCCGCCGCCGGCTGGAATCCTCTGGTTTTCGTCCTTCTACCCGCAGTCCAGATTTGTCGACCTTTTTGCACATCAGTCCTTACTCCTTCGTCGATTCCAAGCGAATCAATCCCCACTTCGACTGGCGCGGCGAATCGATTGGATCGGGGCGACACCGATCGTCGCCCGCTGGGGGATGCAGGGGATGGACGAGCCCATGCTGGATGGGTCAGGCCATCGCTGCCGTGCAGGATGGGGTGGCTTGGAGCGACGCTGGCTGCCGGGTGCAGGCGAGGGTCGAGGCCACGCTGCAAGGATGGGGAGGGCTACCATGATGGGGAGTCAGGGAGAGGAGAGGGGAGGGGCAGCTCGCTCACACGGCGGCGACACGGCGATGGTCCAAGGAGGTGCTGCTGGTCAGCTGCTGTCACCATCCATGCGGTGGTCGAGATGGGAGAGGAAGAAGCGAGATGGGCCTGCGTTAATGAAACAAGACTTCTGCTCCAAATCCCAGCACACCACCGCACCCACCACGCTGCACGCCCAGGACTCGTGCATGCGGGAAGGGAGCAGTCGAGCGCCGACGGGGATAGCGGCGGCGTCCTCGGCGAGCACGAGCGCGACGGCGGCCATCTCGGGCGAGCGCGGCGGCTGCGTCCCCAGGTGAACGCGGTGGCTGAGACTTGGCCGAGCGGGGATCTGGATGACCTTACCGACGCCGTAGACTCCGGCCAGCCCGAGCCAGGCGAGCGCGCATGGCGGCCCTGCCGGCCGATGAGGATGATGACACCATCCAGCCGACCTCCTGGCGGCGGCGGTGATGTCCTCCGCGCTGGAGCTCCCCGTCCTGGAGCACGCCTGCCTAGATCAAAACGCAACTCGTTGGGGTGGCAGCGCAGGCCGTGGCCGTGTTTGCTGCAGGGCAAGCCGGCCGTGCGTGCGTGCGTGCACAACATCAGCTAGCTAGCTAGCTGCTCTCTGTCTTGGTCTCTTGGACGACCATGGCCGCATCCTGCCGCCAATTTGCAGCTGGTCGCTGAGGGCCTGTCGCCAATGGACTTTGAGGTGTCTCCGGAGGTAGAGGCCACTCACACGAACGTCGGGGTTGCACTCGAGTTAACCATCCCCTACTCCCCTTCAGAGCAGCGTACAGCAGAGGACCCTGCCCGGCAGTGTGCCCACTTAATTGTCGTTTCATTGCAGGCTGCCATACCCAAAGAACCTCCATATGGTCATGGAGGTGGATGCCGTCCATGTCACTATGGACATGCTAGATGGCGTGTTGCGCTTCACTAAGTTCTTCAAATTAACATATGGTACCATCACGATTGTTCACTTGATCTGAAGAGTATTAACGTCTGATATGTTTTGCACGAAAAAAGGGTTTAGCAGAGAACAACAGCAGAGATTGGCAATAAGCAAAAGTGAGTACCTTACACTGTCTGCTCTCCGCTCTGGTCTAGATTTATAGCGACTCTGTTTATCATTTTTTTCAATGTCCACATGATTATATTTGACTACTGACTTTTTAATACTACTTTCAGGCTGCTTTTGGTGGCAATAGCTCTTATTTCAATCCTGATAGGATTGATGTACAATGAATCATGAGAACTAAATAATTAGCAGAACCGAAAATGCGGTACAAACCAAAAACCAAAGTGAAATATAATTTGAGATTGAGAGATAAAAATTACGTCATATAGCATTCAAGGTTTGTGAGCACATATTGAATTATATCACAATTGTTGCAACACACAAGCACTTCCATGTGGAATATGTGTGGTGAAAAGAATTTTGATGTTACGGTCCAAATCTCCATAGTTGGATCGATCGACCGAGGATTAGATTAGTCTCATCAGACAAGCCCCCATGTGGGGTTGCGATGTGCCGCAGATTCTCAAGAAAGTTGAGACTGACGCGGCAAAAAAATTCTTATTTATTGACCCGTGGCGAAGCATGGGTATTGTGCTAGTAAACCCTAATACTAGCTAGTCAGGCAGCGGGGGTTTCGGATGACTCCGAAACGGGGATCCGATAAACCCTAGATTTCACCGGAGGGGGTACAATTGGTTCTTCTAATTAAACAGCGTTCAAAGTTGATTAGCAATGCATGATAATGACACCAACAGGTAGAGTTCATTTTTCTGAGCATTTTGACATATTATTCATAATTTTTTGATAAACAATGAATAAACTATGAATTTTGCAAGTTTCGGTTATTTTCTAAAATTGAAAAAGGGCGGCAGGCCTTTTTGTACCCGGGTCTGCTGACCCTTGGTCACTGACTGGAGGGGCCCGAGGCCCACTCACAGGCAGGCCACGCTGGCCTCGCTGGTCAGGTCGGCTGGGCAAAGGCCAGCCCGACCTGCTCCCAGACACCGGCGATGGCTGGCCGGGGAGGGTGCTCCGGCGCGAGGGAAAGGAGGGGGAGGGGTCCTCTCAGACCCTGGGCTCACCAGGAGCTTGCAGGGGAGGTCGACGTGGCCAGAGGCGGTCCGATGGCGGCGAATTCAGCGGCGGCGGCTCGCAGGTCCGGCGAGGAATCGGCGGCGAGTGGCGACGACTCCGGGCGTTTCCGACCGATTCCTTGGGCGAGGAGGACGAGGGAGGCGAGGCGGTGCTGGGGGCTAGCTCGGAGGAGACCGGGGAGGCTCCTAGCGGCGGCGAGAGGTGACGGCCATGGCGACGCTGCTGTTACTGGAAGGAGGACGGTGAAGAGAAGAGCGCCAGGGAAAGAGAGAGTTGAGGGAAAAGAGAGGGAGGGCGTCATGGCGCTGGAGAAGGACTCCAGGACATCTCCTCGACCTTCAGCGGCAAGCAGGAGGTGGCCTCGGCTTAGCCCTGCGTAGGACACGCAGAAGCTTGCTGTCCCTGCGAAGAAGACAAAGACTATTTTGCAGAAAACCCCCTAGGGTTTGGAAGATTCCAGGGAAAAATTAAAACAGAGAGTTTTGCAATATTTGGCACTTCAAATGGTGTCCAAAAATTAGGAAACTTGGCAGGGGCTTTTTAGAGAAATGGTAGAAGCTCCACATATGTTTATTTGCAAACCTTTCCCAAACCACTTGAAAGCATTTCAAATAAAGAAGAGTTGCACATGTTAGGGTTTTCTTCTTTGATTTTAATTCAAATTTTTCTCAAGTGCAAAACAAATGCATGCAATGATGATGACAAAGTACTTCATTTATTTAACAAGCATGGGGCGGGGTTTTAGGCGGCGGCGGCAGGTGTTCTGCGGCGGCGGCGGGGTTTTAGGCGGCGGCGGCAGGTTTTTAGGCGGTGGCGGTGGCGGTTCTGCGGTGGCGGCGGGTCTTGTCGTAGGCGGCGGCGGTGATCGAAGATCACGGTGGCGGCGGGTCTTATCGTAGGCGGCGGCGGCGATCGAAGATCACGGCGGCGGCGGGTCTTGTCGTAGACAGCGGCGACGATCGAAGATCACGGCGACGACGGGGTTTTGTCGGCGGCGGCGGAAGACCACATTGATGTAGACCTTGGCGATGTTTTTGTTGGCAATGTAGAACTCGACGAAAATCTTGCTTGTAGCTTGATGTAGTCGTACAGCTTGATGTTGATGCTCGGGTCGATGTAGTCCGGCTTAATGTAGTGCAGATCTTGATGTCATAGTGGATGTAGTCGTATGGGTTGATGGAGCGTCGGTGTACATCGTTGATGTAGTTATTGAAATATTGGGCCATTTCAGCTTGGCCCATACTAGATTTCAGAAATTGCTAGAAATCTCAAAGCCCATGTGTGTAAACCCATGTGACATGCAGCCCAAGTTGTTGGCTGCACAAAGGCAAGGGGTGGGAGCTAAGTTTAGTCCTACATGGAAAGTTGGGAGAGATGTAGACCAACATATAAGGTGGGGTGTTGCACCACTTGGTAAGTGAGTGAGAAGAGAAGTGCCACACGCGCGCTCCTCCTCCTCCTCGCTCGCTTGTCTCATCTCGACTCGACTCGACTCGACACGTCACGACGCGCGCACGCGCGCGCGCCACGGTTTGCGGAATTGAGCCTCGGAGCCGAGCTTATCTTTTTGCTGCACAGGAAAACTGAACGTTTGACCGAGTCCTTGACGGACGCGTCACAGCTAGCCTGTTCGGGTCACTCCCGGATCGTGGGCTGCTGTAACCGACTCGGGCGTGCGACGTGGGTGTGGCCCACGTTGCCTAGGGTTTCTCCGCTGTGCCGCCTATATAAACCCTTGCCCGGCTACACGTCGTACACAACCTGAAACCGATCTAGGGTTTTGTCACCTCTCGCTGCTTGCGCCGCCTCTGTAGTCTACCTCATCCCAAGCGCCGGCGTGCACCGGCAAACGGGAGAGCAGGTCTCCGGAACCACTCGTCTTTGCGATCCTGTATGGGAGAGGGCGAATTAGGTTTTTGGGAAGCGCTCTGCGGGACTGCTCAAGCTCTTCATCACGGGTCATCTTCCATCCAAGTCGGGCGGTGCAGCCTACCACCGTCTTAATCGCCGTCTGCTTCGACCGGTCTACTCCAACGTTGTGATCAACAACGTTACTGCAACGACTACATCTGCAAACGAACGGTACGTGCGGTCTACTGCTGTTCGTCTGTTCATCATGTTCTGCAAGTACATGTTTAGCTGCTACTTGTTTCTGTTCATATTGCTGTTTAGTATATCTAGTATGTTCGAGTTACATGTGGTAGTAGCTGGTATTGTCATGTTTAATATTATGGAATTAATCATAGAAATTGTGCCTAATTCTCCAACAATCCAAAAACCTAATTGTAGGCAATTTCCTGAATTATCAATGGCTGGTTTTACCGATGCACTGAGGCCGGATAAATTTACCAGTGTGCACTTGAAGAGGTGGCAGTACAAAGATGAGCTTTGGCTGACCACGATGAAAGTGTTCCAGATTAGTAAAGGCAAACCTGAAGGAACTATGTCTGAGGATGATCAGAAAAAGTTCGAGGAAGCCAATACTATCTTTGTGGGATGCATTCTGAGCATTCTTGCTCACCGTCTGTGTGATGTGTTTATGCACATAAAAGACGGGAAGGAGCTCTGGGACGCACTGGACACCAAGTTTGGTGCTGCAGATGCTGGCAGTGAACTATACATCATGGAGAGCTTTCATGATTTTAAGATGACTACGGACCTTCCTATGGTTCAACAATCTCATGAGATACAGTGCATTGCCAAAGAGCTCGAACTCCTTAAGTGTGCCTTACCCGACAAGTTTGTGGCAGGTTGCATTATTGCTAAGTTGCCCCCTTCATGGAGGAACTTCGCCACAGCTCTCAAACACAAGAGACAGGAGATATCAGTTGAAAATCTGATAGCGTCCCTTGATGTTAAAGAGAAGGCTCATGCTAAGGACACTACAGAGAAAGGAGAGGGTCATGCTACTGCTAACTTTGTGCAGCAGAAAGGCAAATCCTCAGGCAAGAATAAAGGGAACTTCAAGCCCTCTTTCAACAAGCCTGTAAAGACTACAACCTTCAAGAAGAAGAAGCCGAACAGGGACAGGAGTGATCTGACTTGTTTCACTTGTGGAGAGCCCGGCCACTTTTCCAAGTACTGCCCAGAACGCGCAGACCGCAGAGGGAAAAGGGCCAAGAATGTCAACGTTGTGACTGCTAGCAATACTGATGGGTATGGTAATCTATTTACTATTCTTTCGGTATTTCAATCTCCCTCTTGGTGGATTGATATGGGTGCTAACGTTCATGTGTGTGCTGACATTTCTATGTTCACTTCTTATCAGGCCGCACGGGATTCTTCTGTCCTAATGGGCAATGGGTCACATGCCTCTGTTCGTGGTGTTGGCACGGTAGATCTGAAGTTCACTTCGGGGATGATCGTGCAGCTGAGGAACGTGCAGCATGTCCCTTCTATGAACAAGAATCTTGTTAGTGGTTCCATTCTCTGCAGAGATGGGTTTAAGGTTGTTTTAGAGTCGAATAAGGTAGTCATTTCCAAGCATGGACAATTTATTGGAAAAGGCTATGAGTGCGGAGGCTTGTTCCGCTTTTCACTTTCAGATTTCTGTAATAAATCCGTGAACCATATTTGTGGCGGTGTTAATGATGATACCAGTGTTTGGCATTCTCATTTATGTTACATTAATTTTGGTTTGATGTCTCGGTTATCCAGCATGAGTTTAATTCCAAAATTCACTATTGCCAAAGGTTCTAAGTGCCATAGTTGTGTGCAATTGAAGCAACCTCGTAAGCCTCATACGGCGGCCGAGGAGAGAAACTTGGCACCTCTAGAACTCATACATTCTGATCTATGCGAGATGAATGGTGTGTTGATAAAAGGTGAAAAGAGATATTTCATGACATTGATTGATGATGCGACTAGATTTTGCTATGTTTACTTGTTGCGAACTAAGGATGAAGCTTTAGACTACTTTAAAATTTATAAGGCCGAAGTTGAAAATCAACTAGAGAGAAAGATCAAGCGTCTTAGGTCGGATCGTGGTGGAGAGTATTTCCCTAAAATCTTTGACGAATTCTGTGAGGAACACAGTATTATTCATGAGAGGACGCCTCCCTACTCGCCCCAATCTAATGGAGTGGCCGAGAGGAAAAACCGCACGCTGTCTGACTTGGTGAATTCCATGCTCGACACTGCTGGTTTATCAAAGGCATGGTGGGGGGAGGCTTTGTTGACTGCATGTCATGTCCTGAATAGAGTTCCTAACAAGAATAAAGAGAAAACCCCTTATGATGAGTGGGTTGGGAGAAAGCCATCACTTTCGTATTTGCGCACTTGGGGATTCTTGGCGAAGGTCAACATTCCTATCCCAAAGAAACACAAACTTGGACCAAAGACTATGGATTGTATCTTTCTAGGTTATGCTCAGCGGAGCATTGGTTATAGATTTTTAGTAATCAAATCCGAGGTACCTGATATGCATGTTGACACTATAATGGAATCTCGTGATGCAACATTTTTTGAGAATATGTTTCCTATGAAAGATATGCATAGCACTGCTAGATTTTCTTTTGAGATAATTCCTGAATCTAGTGCATCTGATGATTATTTTGAGCAACCACATGAGAACGTTTTTGAGAACGTTCATGAGAAGGATGACAATGAAGCTCCTACAAGGAGCAAGAGACGGAGGACTGCAAAGTCCTTCGGTGATGATTTCATTGTGTACCTTGTGGATGATACTCCCAAGTCCATTGCTGAGGCATATGCATCACCAGATGCAGATGATTGGAAAGAAACTATCCAAAATGAGATGGACTCGATTCTTTCTAATGGAACATGGGAATTATCAGAGCGCCCCCATGGCTGTAAGCCTGTGGGCTGCAAGTGGGTGTTCAAGAAGAAGCTAAGGCCTGATGGTACTATTGAGAAGTACAAGGCGAGGCTTGTAGCGAAAGGCTACACACAAAGAAAAGGCGAAGATTACTTTGACACCTATTCACCTGTCGCAAGACTAACCATCATTCGAGTACTACTTTCTATGGCTGCCTCTTATGGTCTTATCGTTCATCAAATGGACGTAAATACAGCTTTCCTCAATGGAGAGTTGGAAGAGGAAATCTATATGGATTAGCCTGATGGATTTGTGGTAAAAGGTGAAGAGACAAAGGTGTGCAAGTTGCTAAAATCTTTATATGGCCTGAAACAAGCACCTAAGCAATGGCATGAGAAGTTTGATAGAACTTTAACTTCTGTTGGCTTTGTCGTTAATGAGGCTGACAAGTGCGTATACTATCGCCATGGTGGGGGCGAAGGTGTTATATTGTGTTTGTACGTTGATGATATTCTCATCTTTCGTACAAACATGAAAGTAATACATGAGGTCAAGTCTTTCTTGTCAAAGTGCTTTGATATGAAAGATCTGGGAGAAGCTGATGTGATCCTGAACATCAAGCTGAATAAGAACGAGGGTGGGATTACTTTATCGCAATCCCACTATGTTGAGAAGATCTTGAGCCGGTTTGGCTTTATTGATGGCAAGTCTTCTCCAACACCTTATGATCCCAGTGTGATTTTGCGTAAGAATAAGAACGAACCAACAGATCAACTGAGATATTCTCAGATCATTGGTTCACTCATGTACTTAGCGAGCGCGACAAGACCTGACATCTCTTTTGCTGTGAGCAAGTTGAGTAGGTTCATGTCAAACCCGGGTATTGATCATTGGCATGCACTTGAAAGGGTCATGCGCTATCTATGTGGTACAATGAGTTACGGGATTCACTATTCAGGGCACCCTGCTGTGCTTGAAGGATATAGTGACGCAAATTGGATCTCTGATATAGATGATATCAAAGCCACTAGTGGGTATGTGTTTACCTTTGGAGGTGGCGCCGTATCATGGAGATCATGTAGACAAACCATATTGACGAGGTCAACTATGGAAGCAGAACTCACTGCTTTAGACACAGCCACTGTAGAGTGAGAATGGCTGCGTGAGCTCTTGATGGACTTGCCGGTGGTTGAAAAACCTGTGCCGGCCATCCTCTTAAATTATGACAACCAAACAGTTATTGTCAAAGTGAACAATTCTAAGGATAACGCGAAGTCATCAAGACACGTTAAAAGACGTTTGAAGTCTGTTAGGAAATTGCGAAACTCCGGAGTAATAACTGTTACGTATATTCAGATAGACAAAAACCTGGCAGATCCCTTTACAAAGGGACTATCACGTAATGTGATAGACAGTGCATCGAGGAAGATGGGTTTGAGACCCATAGATATTATGCCATAGCGGTAACCCAACCTTTGTGATCGGAGATCCCGTGAATTAGGACCTGGGAAAACAAGCTAGTGGTTTAACTGAGGAGAGTATTCTGTAACCCTCTCTATGTGAAGATGCAAAACTCTCAAAATCTGTAAGGCAGGTTGGCAACATGCCTTCATATGTTTCTGTTGGCTATGATTAGCAAAGATGCTGTCCTACAGAGCATTCTTGAAAGAACACACCTATATGAGCCCGACTGTTAAATGTCGCAGTCTATGAGATTTGGGTGATCTCTAGTAAACTCATGAAGAGACCATGGAGTACGACGCATATGCTCCAACCCGCGGGGTAGGCTACTGGCAGCCATGTACTGGTTATGACTTTGAGTGAAATCTTGACATACAAAACTTGCAATTCAAGGCGTAGTCCATTGTTCAAGTTGCTGATAGACATAGCTTAAGGTTCTAGGCGGAAGTTCAACTTAACAGTCTCTGCTGAAACACTGGTATATAAACAAGTAGTGAGGTTTGGAAAATCTCTAAATGGGCATTTAAGATCTGGTGGGGGATTGTTGAAATATTAGGCCATTTCAGCTTGGCCCATACTAGATTTCAGAAATTCCTAGAAATCTCAAAGCCCATGTGTGTAAGCCCATGTGACATGCAGCCCAAGTTGTTGGCTGCACAAAGGCAAGGGGTGGGAGCTAAGTTTAGTCCCACATGAAAAGTTGGGAGAGATGTAGACCAACATATAAGGTGGGGTGTTGCATCATTTGGTAAGTGAGTGAGAAGAGAAGTGCTACACGCGCGCTCCTCCTTCTCCTCGCTCGCTCGTCTCGACTCGACATGTCACGACGCGCGCGCGCCGCGGTTTGCGGAATTGAGCCTCGGAGCCGAGCTTATCTTTTTGCTGCACAGGAAAACCGAACGTTTGACCGAGTCCATGACGGACGCGTCACAGCTAGCCGGTTCAGGTCGCTTCTGGATCGTGGGCTGCTGTAACCGACTCGGGCGTGCGACGTGGGTGTGGCCCACGTTGCCTAGGATTTCTCCGCTGCGCCGCCTATATAAACCCTTGCCCGGCTACACGCCGTACACAACCTGAAACCGATCTAGGGTTTTGTCACCTCTCGCTGCTTGCGTCGCCTCTGTAGTCTACCTCATCCCGAGCGCCGGCGTGCACCGGCGAACGGGAGAGCAGGTCTCCGGAACCACTCGTCTTTGCGATCCTGTACGGGAGAGGGCGAATTAGGTTTTTGGGAAGCGCTCTGCGCGACTGCTCAAGCTCTTCATCACGGGTCGTCTTCCATCCAAGTCGGGCGGTGCAGCCTACCGCCGTCTTCATCGCCGTCTGCTTCGACCGGTCTACTCCAACGTTGTGATCAACAACGTTACTGCAACGACTACATCTGCAAACGAATGGTACGTGTGGTTTACTGCTGTTCGTCTGTTCATCATGTTCTGCAAGTATATATTTAGCTGCTACTTGTTTCCGTTCATCTTGTTGTTTAGTATATCTAGTATGTTCGAGTTACATGTGATAGTAGCTGGTATTATCATGTTTAATATTATGGAATTAATCATGGAAATTGTGCCTAATTCTCCAACGATAGTTGCGTTGCAGGTCGGAACCGATCGTCGTGACGGACATCAGGTCGATGTGTCCTCGTGCGACATCGTCGTGATATCGCAGTACAGCCGATGCGATCTAGTGCGTAGCCATCTATCCTGGCCAAGGCCAAACTCATCTGGGCAGCGCGCATGTATACAGGTAGATGTGCATGTATTAGTAATGCACCTGATGAAAGTATTGTTGCATGCTATTGGTGCGTGTTCCGCTCGATCGGTCGGATCCATAGCACAGGCAATTGCATGGCCAGCACGTTGTCCTTGAAGCTATCCTGCGTGGATCCTGTGCCGGCTGAAGTGCCTGGCGCCGGACGAGATCCGGCGGATCGAAGCCGGAAAAGCTGGACGCAAAGAACAGATCTGCATTGATTTCACTGGAGATTCGTAGATAGTGGTTTAGGGATTTATTTGGCTAATTGAATCTAATCTAAGAGCTAGAAAAATTTCAAAATTGGACCTAAGATCTAAAGAACCGATCCGATCATTGATCGAGATCGGGTGCCGCGCCCCCGAGGAGAGATCTCTCCGGGGGCAGCACGATGCGGAAGTAGTTTAGGAACCTAGGATCGGCGTCGTGAGACTAACCGCTCTGATACCATGTGGAAAATATAAAACCCTAATATTTTGTGTTGTATTGATCTGACCCATATGAGGGTATATAAAGAGGTACAAGACTTAGAAGACAAGAAACCTAATAACTTGGTATACAAGAAAGTCTAGAGTCCTAGCCTAAATCATATACGTATTACTTATTCTAACATTTCTTGGCTTCTCCGAGCATTTAAATATGGGATCGATTGAGATCGATTGCCCTGCATCAAATCAAACAATCTGTCAGGGACCTCTTTCAAATCACGCAAGAGTCCATATGATCGAGGATAATTGCGTCGAGAACGGCGTTCCGCTCCTCAATGGCCATATTCTTGCGGCGCGGTCAATCTCCCTGCGGAAGAGGGACAAGGAGTCATGCGCTCTGCCCACCGTGTTTGCCATCACGATATCAACGGCTCTGCGGTGCCGTCTTGGCCAACCTCATGGTGGAGGACGATGAACACGCAAGCAACTCAAACTGTACAAGAGCTGCGGGCCTGCGGCTATGGGGTGTGCCTCTATGCTGCTCCAACTTGAGTATGGCGGACACGTGCTTACCAGCGTCCGTGGTGTCCAGTTGCGCCCAGAATCCATCCACATCCTCTAGGGTTTGTGGCCGCCAGCGAGGTAAAATAGGCGGCTATAGTAGCGATGGACAAGTCAAAGCCTGACGGACTCCCTGTGATTTCTAGACTCAATCGAAGTCTGCATCGTGGTTCTAGGCGTGTTCATGTGCAGCTTATGGTCATTTGGGTCATGGAGGGAGGAAGACGCACGACTTCCCGCTGGATAGCGGCCATAACATTGTGGAAGTGCCGGTTCCTCGTGTGGGAGCACTGCGACAGCATCCTGGCTGCGCGTTGGTGCCTTTGATCGATAGCACCTTGCCACACCATCGGTGCCGCCGGTGAGGGGACGGATTGTCATTGTACTGTAAAACAAGATGCATGTGATGCTTACATGGCGAGGATTGTGGTGTTGGCGTAGCTGCCGTAGGCCCGTAGCCCGTAGATGCATGACGCTGCACGCGGCGCCGATCATGAGCGTGAGTTGCCAAGCATCATGCTGTTGTTTCTGCACTTCATTATCGAGCACACGTGGCCGAGAAATATGAGGCAGATAGGAATGCCTTTCGTTTAAAAAAGCACGCTAGATCAGGTAGAAAAAATACATAATCAAACTTCAGGTAAGTTATGGCTTATATAAAGTACTCCCCACAAAACTTCTGGTAGAGCACGCTAGAGTCCCGAGCACACCGTTGGAGCACCAAATTGCCAACGACCTGGAAGCTGTTTGGTTACGTATGACGCACCAAATTCACAAATCATTTATTTTATTATTTCGGCTCCCATATGACGCACTATATAATATACACATTTTTTATGATTGCAAAGAATGGAAATAATGATCCAACAAGTGGTTGATTGGATCAAGACAAAACCCTCTGAGCAGGTGATTCGTGAGTACAACGATCTTTGTCACAAAACACAAGTGTGGCAACCTCTGCAGACTCACTGTCCTGGAAAGTAGATGGCTGACCGAATTTATTCTGCTAAGACTGCATACAATTTTGAACTAATGGGAAGAACTCAGCGAACTCATCCGGCAGATCAGAATCCCTAGAAAAATCCGATTATTTGCTTGGTTGGCTGTTCAAGGAAAGGTCTTACATCTGATAATCTTGCCAAGTGGAATTAATTTTTAATTCAGTTCATGCCCGTATTAATTGGGTTCAGTTGAGTCTATTGTGCTTGTGCAGAAAATATTTTTTATGTTGGTTGTATTATTAACTTTAGCAACGCAAGGACATATAACAAGGTCTAAATCTGTTAGCCGTTGCAACGCACGGTTTGCTAGTATTCTATCAAGCCGCCAGCCAACAACATCCTGGTTGTACCTTTTCTTCTATGTTGGATATGTCATACTTTTTAACAATGTGGATTTGCTACCACGGTGGGTAGCTATCTACCATGACGTCTGTCTGTCCCACCGTTACCATTTATCTCACCCCCACCCCGCTTGTCTATTCCTGGCCTAACAGACACTATCCTCACCATCGTGCTCCCCGCACACCCTTCTCCCTCCACCGTTGGAGCCCCCATTCTCCCTTCACCGCGATACAGCTCCCTGCCTTCCTCTCGGCCTCTCCAACCTCCGGCGCGGCGGCCATGCCCGCCACCCGCGACCTCCCTGGCCCGCCACGGCCACCATGCCTGCGAGGCGCCTTCTTCCAGCTCCGTCTTGACCAAATTGAGCCAAAATTCGAGGCAGCGGTCCCGAGCCGAAATACTTGCAGAGGAAAGCAGACTTGTAGAATGTGCATTTAGTTTCTCTGTAGATAGAGACACGAATCCATCAAGCTTGCTCCAAATTTAAAGAATCATCAAAAATAAATTTACTAATCTATTTGACGGAAAGAGGAAGCAAATCCAACCTCAAATCCTTGTGGCTAATCACACCGCACAGCAACTCTACAGTATAAAATAAGAAATTGACTAATCTATTTCACCTCAGCGCCATAATCCATCGCAAGAAAAAATGACGAATCTCAGCCTCCCATGCCGACAACATTGGGAAAATTCAGATGGCTCTATTGCTGATTTGTTGTACGACTGTACCTTTCTGAATCGCTATAGAAACGGCCTCCCTAGTCCGTAGCGTCGCCCCTGAGCGGAACGATTTCCATGACTGCTCCCCTGTCTCCAGCGCGGACCGGAATTTCACCGGAAGAGATATCGACAGAGGACCGCCCAAGGCGACCCCGAGACGCGCCGATGCCGTCGAGGCGCGCGCAGATCATCTCCATGGTCATGGATGGGAGGCACGGCCGTGGTTACGTTTGGAGTGGCCCGCTGTGGTCAGAGCGGTTCGCTTGGTTGGCGGGGTAGCGACGTGGAAAGTGCAGGGATGGGAGCGGGGGGGGGGGGGGGGGGGGGGGGGGGGGGGTCCATGCAGGTGGTTTCCATCCACCTCCGTTTGGTGGCATGCTTCCGTTAAATACGTTTGACGGCTTGGATGTTTTATAGGAAGGATCTAATGGTTGATCAGGGGTGCGTAGCTATCATCCATGGTAGCAGACTATTTTGCTACTTTTTTAATACGTTTGATTTATAGTTATGCAGAATGTGCCATATAAAAGTTCTGCGTGTAATTTGGCCATGTACCTTTATCATTTTTGTTTTGGCCATGTACTGGTTTAGTGGTAGCCGTGCCACTGAAGAGAACTCTCCTATGGGCTAGTGATAGCCGTGCACATCGTATATGGGCCAGGTCCTAGGTTCGAGTTCTCACCCCTTCTTAATGATAATGCCGGGTCGAATCCCCCCACAGTCTTGTTATTTTTTCTGTTTTATGCTCTGTGAGCACAAGTGTGCCTTGGCCCTGGTCTCCCAGTTTTTTTTTTCGAAACGGAGAATCCCCAGCCTCTGCATCAATATGATGCATATGGCCCTTTATTAACTTATTAAGTCTAGAATCCACGGTGTTTACAACTCAAGGGTCACACAAAGTGGACACCTGGATCAGCCAGTGGAAGAGTAAACTGTTACAATTATTATGAAACATCTATGAAGCGATTCTATTGTGCAATCACCATCCGCACCGGCTGAATAAATCCCGAGCTACCGTCTCCAAACGGTTGCACCCAGAATCCATCTCTGCACGCTGCTCCTCTTGTTGGAGATAGGACCACATACGGATCCAGTGGGTAACCATAGGAATAACCTGCAAAAATGAGTGTTTTTTTGGTTTGTTAAAAATAAAATCATTTCTTGTATTCCACATAGTCCATATCACTGCACAGACTCCCAACCTAACAAGAATTAAGTCTTTTTTGGAATGCCCTTGAGCCAATTTCCAAACAAATTAGTTATGTTCTTAGGAGGGGCTAATCCAAAAGTCATGTGAATTATACGCCAAACAAGTTTAGCAAATGGACAATCAAAGAAAAGATGTTGTATGGACTCCTTGTTGTCACAAAAACAACACTTCTCATTCCCTGTCCATCTTCTCTTAATAAGGTTATCTTTTGTTAGAATCTCTTTGCGATGAAGAAACCACATAAAAACTCTTATCTTGAGAGGTGCCTTTATTTTCCAAATGTATTTCTTCAAGTATTTGATATTGTCATTAAGAAGATCAAGATAAAGTGACTTGACTGTATAAACCCCGGACCTAGTTAACCCCCATACAAAAATATCTTTTTCATTCGAAAGCTGGACCTGCATAAGGCGATGTACTAGCTGTAACCAAAGCTCCCAACGGTTATCTGTCAGTGTTCTTCTAAAAGAAATATTCAGCGGATTGTTTGAAAGCATGTTTGCAACAGAAACTTGTTTTCGCTGCACTATAGAATATAAAGAAGGGTATTGATGTGCCAAGGACTTGTTCCCTAGCCATGTGTCTTCCCAAAATCTCGTATTTTCTCCGTTACCCACTTTAAATGACCCTCTACTAAAAAAATCCTCCTTTATTTTCATTAGACCTTTCCAAAAAGGAGAGTCATTTGGCTTAACTGTTACCTCTGATAAAGATTTAGAATGAAGGTATTTGTTTTGTATAAGTTCTTGCCACATTCCTTCTTCACTTAGCAACTTAGAAAACCATTTACTAAGAAGACATTGATTTTTAATCTCCAACACTTCTATCCCAAGACCCCCTTGATCCTTTGGTCGACAAATAATGTTCCATTTAGTGAGTCTATATTTACGTTTATGCCCATCGCTTTGCCAAAAAAATTGTGATCTAAAAAAATCAAGTCTCTTTCGGACCCCTTTCGGTAACTCAAGAAAAGAAAGCAAAAACATGGGTAGACTGGTGAGTACCGAATTTATCAAAACTAGACGGTCGCCATAAGACAGAAGTTTTCCAATCCAACTACTAAGTTTTCTCTCAAACCTATCTTCTACCGGTTTCCACTCGCCATTTTTTAACCTACGGAAGTGAATCGGAATCCCCAAGTACTTGAACGGTAGAGTTCCGGATTCGCATCCAAATAAAATCTTGTACTGTTCTTCCTCTTCTTTAGCTTTACCAAAACAGAAGATTTCACTTTTGTGAAAGTTGATTTTCAGTCCAGAGAGTTGTTTAAAAATGTAGAGGATTAATTTCATGTTCAGAGCTTTTTCTAAATCATGATCCAAAAAAATAATAGTGTCGTCTGCATACTGTAGAATTGAGACGCCTCCATCAACTAAATGCGGTATCAAACCATTTACTTGACCATCCTCTTTTGCACAATTGATAATAATAGCCAGCATATCGGCAACGATGTTGAACAAGATAGGTGACAGAGGGTCACCTTGTCGTAAACCTTTCCTAGTTTGAAAATAATGACCAATGTCCTCGTTAACTCTAATTCCAACGCTTCCACATGAGATGAATTCTTGTATCCATCTACACCACTTAGGATCGAATCCTTTCATTCTTAACGCTTGTTGCAAAAAATCTGAACGTACTTTATCATATGCCTTTTCGAAATCAATTTTAAGGAGCACACCATCTAATTTCTTTCTATGGAGTTCATGAATGGTCTCATGTAAAACTACCACACCTTCAAGAATATGGCGCCCCGGCATGAAAGCGGTTTGAGTGGGTCAAACTACAGAATGTGCAACCTTTGCGACTCTATTGGTACCCACTTTTGTGAATGTCTTGAAACTCACATTAAGTAAACAAATCGGTTGGTATTGTTGGATCTGAATAGCATTCTCTTTCTTGGGTAATAAAATAATTGTTCCAAAATTAAGATGAAAAAGGGGTAGCTCATTTCTTTGGAACGCAAAAAACATGGCCATAAGGTCATCTTTGATCACCTCCCAAAAAATTTGGTAAAATTCCGCTGGAAAACCATCCGGACCGGGCGCTTTATTTTTCTCCATTTGAAAGATTGCCTCATGAACCTCTTTTTCCGTAAAGTCAGCCGTTAAGATCCTATTTTCTTTGTTGGATAATTGAGGGATATCAATATTTTCAGATTCTATCATACGGACATGATTAGGAGTAGGATCACCAAACAAATTCTTATAATATTCAGAAATATAGGTCTTTAAGTTGTCTTGTCCAACTATTGTACCTTCCTCTTGTTCTAGTTGAAAATTTTTCTTCCGTCTGTGCTTACCATTTGCGATAAGATGGAAATATTTTGTATTGTTCCCTCCCTGTTGAATATGCTTAACTTTCGCTCATTGTGCCCACTTAGTTTCCTCATCTCTTCTAAGCTGTGCTAATTCATCATTCGCATTTTGCAAAATTCTACGCTCGTCATTATCTAAGGGGGAGATTTCGGCCTTGGTGTCCAAAGTATCTATTATATTTATTAGACGAGCTTTCTCTATCTTATAAATACTACTACGGTTCTTAGCCCACCCTCGAAGATAGCTTCTAAGGTGTCTAATTTTGCTTTGCCAATTTTCCATAGCGTTAATATTTGAACCAGCAACATTCCATTCTCTTTGCACTAGATCATAAAATCCATCTTGTCGGATCCATGATAGTTTGAACGAGAAATGAGTTTTGTTTCCACGGTGAGCTTGTTCACCTGAGTCTATAAACAGAGGGGTATGATCAGATCCTGTTCTTGTTAGAGCTCTGACTGAAACCATGGGAAACTTGTTTTCCCATTCAACACTAGCCAGAACCCTGTCTAACTTCTCAAAAGTTGGATTATCCCAACGATTTGCCCACGTATATTGTCGCCCGGACAGCATAATTTCTCGCAGATCTAAACTTTCTATAATTGCATTGAACATGAAAGGCCACCTACCATTGAAGTTATCATTATTCTTATCTTCTTTGCGACGCAAAATATTAAAGTCTCCTCCTATAAGTAATGGCAAGGGTTCATTATCACATGTTCTAACTAGCTCTGCCAAAAAATCAGGTTTCTTTTCATCTTGCGCTGCCCCATAGACTGGGACCAAAACCCATTCAAACCCATCAACCTTGGATTTTAATTGTAACTTGATGCAAAAATCGCCATTAGAAACATTATTAACTGATATGGTGGTCAAATTGATCCCAACTAAAATACCACCCGATCTCCCTTGTGGAGGCAAGCAGTACCAAATAAAATCGAGTCCCCCCGACAAATGATTTAAAAAAGGTGAAGAGAAATTTGATCTACCTGTTTCTAAAATGGCAAAAAAATCAAGCTTGTGATCCCTTATTGTTTCATAAACAAAAAAGTGCTTCGTATAATCACCAAAACCGTCACTATTCCAAATACAACCCTTCATATTAGTTTTTTCCTAAGTCTAGCACTATGTCTGGTAGCCACTTTAACTTCCTTAGGTTTTCTTTTGTTGATTTTAACTGGCTTCTTAGGAAAAATCAGAGTCTCCTTGTGATCCTCTGTTAGAAAATCATTTTCCTCCGCAAGGTCATCGCAAAGTTTATCTGCTTCATCTATTAAATTAGTTATATGGAACTCTTCCTTCTCACTTAAATTTTCTTCTTTACCTTTTAGCATAAATAGCATACGGGCAACGTCAGTTTCTTTTAGCAATTTTATGGATTCAGATATTTGACCATTCGAATTACCCAAAGACACGTCTACTTTATTTGCTCTAGACAAAATAACTTCATCAGAGAACGAAGCAATAGTAAAATGCGGTGAAATTTTTGTACCTGAGTAGTGAGATGGGTCGCGAGCAGAAGCTTGTTGCTACGCACGTTCCAATTGAGAGAGATCTGCATTAGGTTGAGCCCGGATACGTTCGCTTGATCGAATACCACGAGCAGAAGCATCTTCAATACCTCCAAAGGCAACCACTTCTTTAACAGAATGAACTCCCCCCAAAAATGCACCAGTTCCCACCTTCGAGGTCCGCTTGATTGAAGTAGAGAGCTTTGAAGAAGACGCCATCGCAGCAGAAGGTGGAGGTAAATGTTTTGACCTTGTGTCCACGTTACACTTGACCTTGGGCGAATCAGAGTTCGGAGAAGAATCAGGCTCACATGGCTCACCCAGCAGTGAAACAACATCAGACTCTGTCGTGGAAGAGCTAGAGGTGTGCTGCTGAACCAACGAGACCTGCTGCTGCGGCAGCATTTTTTTCACTTTCTCTGCCGCGGCAGGAAGTTTCGGCTCGGAAATCTGCCCAGAACCAGCTGCTGCCGAGAGATCCTGCAGCGGACCAGAAAAGCTCTGCCCCCTATCTTGTTGGGTGCATGAAAATTGAGCAGGAGCCGATCCCCCCTCTAAGTCGAACTGCTGAACCAACGAAGACTGCTGCCGCGGCAGCAATTTTTGCACTTTCTCTGCCACTGCAGGAACTTGCGGCTCGGAAATCTGCCCAGAAACAGCTGCTGCCAAAGGATGCTGCAGCGGACCAGAAAAGCTCTGCCCCCTAACTTGTTGGGTGCAAGAAAATTGTGGAGGAGCCGACCCCCCTCTAACCTCTCATCTTCTTCGACCATCGTGTACCATCTCTTGGACGGCACACTTTGGTGCTTTTGAGCCGCAATGTTGTTGGACAAAGTTTTGACTGGAGATCAATATCACACTGCAATCTTGCCCACCTGAACTGAAGAAAGCACCTCCACCGTGTCTTGTTGCATCTCATCACCCTTTAAATCACCGGAGGATTTATTATCGTCCGGGGTCAAGGAAGGATCATCCTCAGAAATAATATCCCATGAGGACTTTTGTTCCCAAAATTGCATCCATTATTTGGATCTGCGGGATTACCCCTGTCTTCATTCTCTCCATCCCCAATATCGAACTCCCCTGCTGGAACAATAGACCCGTCCGGAGCTTCAACTTCAAAGTAAACGGCAAAACCCTCTCCATCATAATAATGGTCAAGACGTGGAGGAATCGCTTGAGGATTGGCACAATCTATCCTTGCTCTAACTACCCCATGTTCTCTTGTAAAATTCATGTCTATCTCCGTTGCCTTGCCAATAAGAGACCCAACAGCAAAAAGAGCCAAGTAATCTCGACAAAGTGTTTCTGGACACCCTTTTATCCTTACCCAAATATCGTACAGACCCCATTTGTCGACATGCTTGGAAGACCAATCCTCAAAAAACATTTTCCTCTCCGAATCAACCTCGAGGTCTTTCACCTTCCTTAGCCTTGCCATGTCAGATTTGGATGGAAGGATCACTTTAAAAATGCCGCTACCCATAGCTTCTATATCCCACTGCTTGTTGCCAGGAACCAAAATTTCTAGCTCTGTGATCACCTCTTGTGTGGTCATAGAACCTCCTGAAACTCTAATCCGACAAACTTTTCCGCTGGTATTCTTTAGTCTAAGATCCTTAGACTTTGGTATCTCAAACCACATAAGATCATCTCTACAAAAACCATACAGCATTGCAGTTGGCTTTGGCATCGCTAATAAGTGGCACTCCTCATTCTTGTGCAATGCAGAGTCACAATATATGCACAAAACTGCAGTACACTCAGACCCGACACGATCTGCTGGCAGATTGCATCTAAAACATTTTTCCTTTTTACCTTTATTGGCTGCAGTAGCAGAACCCTCTGCCATGTGCTGATCAGAAGCCGAGGTGCCTTGTGCCCTAGCTTGGATCGACATGGTAGCAGCACCCTCTTCAGCACACTTGGCGGCAACCGAGGTACCCTCAACATTGGAAGAGTTGTTCTGGCCCTCACTCCCCACATCATTCTTACGGACAAACTTGTTTCGCCCTTCGTTACCACCAAAATATCCTCCTCTACCACCATTATTTCGATTAAAATACGGACGCCGGTAGCCTTGATTGCCACCGTATCCATACCCTTGCCCATAGCCACCATTATAGTAACCTTGATTGAAATTACCGAATTCTCCATTGAAATCTCCTCCTTGATCATTGCCAGCACCACTTCCTTCTCCACCATAACCTCCTTGGTTGTATCTGAAAGAATCTCTACCTCCTCCGCCACGACCACCATAGGACTCCTGCCAGCCGCTCCCACCTCCCCGAGGAGGAGGGTATTGTGGAGGAACCCTAGCGGCTGGAGGGCAGAAGGGCTCCCCTCCTTGCTGAAAACCCCCCGCCGGCGGACCAGGTGGCCGAGTCCCCTGACCAGCCATCAGCAGACCACGGAGAGGGCGGAAACGAGCAGAAGATGGAAAAGTGGATTGATTGAATCGATCTTCCTGAAACCCTAGTACTCCACGCACAAAAGAAAATAAAGGTCTTGACCTTTTTCCTTTTGTTTCCAAAAAAGGCCCTGAATCCTTGTGATTATTTTGGCCTGCTTTAAATATACCGGAGCCATTATGGGCCTTGTGCCCTGAGATTATGCCTTTTTCGATTTTTTTTGAATCAAAGCTTCTCCGACGAGAATAGACCTTCATGGGAATCCGACGCATAACCCTGGTGTCCCAGTTTAGTACGGCTCACCTTTGTTTATGCCAAAGCAGTGTTTTGGAGGACGAGCTATGCATAGCTTGTTACCGTGGTCGTGGAATTCAATATCTAAAATCTGACAGAATTTTTTTTTAAAGTATGGGGCCGACTACTAAATTAGGGCATGTGCTAGTGTATGGTCTTGGCCCATTAGACTGACACATCCGTGTGACAAAATTCAGTCGCCCGGATCATAAGTTTCTGTTGCCTATCACCACCTCTCTCTACATCTCCCTATCAAGAACGGAGGCAGAAGCAAATCTGATATTCGAACGAGTGGAGTTACCCATTTTTCTCTCTCGTGACGTGATGGCAATATTGGAGGCGACTTAGGTCTGGAACACCGTCGGTGGCGGATGATCTCCTGGTGCCTTGCTATGCACCGGTTTGGTATTCCCGTTGAGACTCCTCTTCCTCTCCCTAGACTTCGTCCACGGTTGAGTCTTATTCCCTCCCATGGTTGCATCCTACGGTGAAGTTTTGAATTTTTTCTACTGAGTTCGGTTGAGATTTGGTGAAGGAATTTTGAGTAGCCGCGTTCTGCCAGCTCGGCTGCTTGTTCGGTGGATCGTGGGCAGTAATGAACACCCTAGGATGGAACTGTGACGGGTTATCTAGTACCCACGTAGTTCTGGCGCTTCAGGAGGTCCTAAGGAAACTTAAACCATATGTGGCTTTTCTGTCCGAGACACATCTGAACAAGGCAAAGGCAGAAAAATTGATGCGTCGACTCGGCTTTCATCACATGTTAATTCATGAGAGTGATGGAAGGAGTGGTGGTGTTTTGATGTTGTGGAAGAAGGATTTGAAGATAATAGAGAGGAGTGTTACAAATCAGCACATTGATGTAATTGTACAATCGGGGTTGGGATGGCGACTTACAAGGGTTTATGGTGAACCCAATTGGCAGTTTAAAGATCGCACCTGGAAGGACTTGAGGGATCTCCATGCCACGAATAATCAAATGCCATGGTTTCTCCTTGGTGATTTCAATCAAATTTTATTTGATAGTGAAAAGGAGGGGGCCAACCCTCGGCACCGAGGTACATGCAAGATTTTAGAGATACCTTGGAGGAATGTCAGCTAGAGGATATGCTGTATATTGGAGATCGATTTACATGGAGAACAGGAAGAATCAGAGAGAGACTAGACCGATCTCTATGTAACAGAGAATGGAATGCTTTGTTCCCCTTCTCGGGATCAGTTAATGGTGAAATGACTAAGTTTGATCATAGGCCACTTTTAGTGGATAACGAGTACTATGAGGGTGTTCATACTAAAAATAAAAGCTCTTGTAAGAGGTTTGAGGCACGTTGGTTGAGTGAACCAACGGTTGATGAAATAGTTCAAGAAGCTTGGAATAGAGCAAAGGCTTCAAATAGAGTGATCATACAGATCTTCATGAATGGGATAAGAAAGTTTTGAAGGCTCCCATGAAACGGATAAATAAGCTGAAAATGGAATTAGAGGAGCTTCGCTAGGGCCCTATGAGCGATGAAGCAATAAGTGGGCAGCAGGAAATTCTATCAACTTTGGAAAATCTATTTGAACAAGAAGAAGTGTTTTGGCTCCGGAGAGGACGGGCAAATTGGCTCCGTCATGGGGATAAAAACACTAGTTTTCTCCACCATTTTGCTTCAGAACGGAAGAAAAGAAATTTCATCAAGATGTTGATCAATGATAATCACTAGTGGGGACAGGGCCTATAGTCCCGGCCCGTAAGGGGCTTTAGTCCCGGTTCCCCAACCGGGACCAAACAGGCGGGACTAAAGGCCTAACCTTTAGTCCCGACCCTGTTCCAAGTCGGGACCAAAGGTGCTCCACGTGGGAGCCTGGGAGAGCCCTCAGGGGCAGGCCCTTTAGTCCCGGGTCATAACACAGACCGGGACTAAACATTTTCTGCAGATTTTGTTTATTTTAGCGTTTTAGGGTTTTAGGGTTTAGGTGTTCGGGGGATTAACGTGATGCCTCGTTTGGTGCCTTGTTTGGTGTTTAGGAATTAGTTTTCGTATAATTCTAAATATACATGTTTATGCATATATATAAGATTAACTTATCTTACAAGCGAGCATATATATACAATTGTATGGAGATCAGAATTATCGGGACTAGAGCCCGTCTATTCGATTACATGGACCAACATCAGTAATGGCCCCTAGCTACACTAAATCGTCCTTTGTCGTCTATAGCTTCTGTCCTCAGAAAGGTCGCTAGCTCCTCTGCAACAGCAATCGCGCGTTGCTCTGGTAGGTACTTCTCCCGCATGGCCGTGTACTATATAAGAAGAGGAGATGAATATGAATATCAATTATGATAACAAAGAATGACGGGTAAAAATAGAGGTGTGAATGTTTATTGCTTACGTCATATCTGTAATCCTTGTGCTCAGAGGTAAACGTGCGAATGGTCTCGCAAACGTAGTATCCACATAGATGCGTCCCCCGTGGCTGCTGGTCGCACTTTACGAGAATAGAATATATATAATCAAAATAATAATCTAGCATCATAAATGTATTGAAAATAGAAGTATATCATACTACTACTTACCTGAGCCGCTCTAAAGGTCAGCTTCTCATGCTCGATACCGTCAGTCACGCACTTGAACCGCTTCCAAACCCTGCCCGATAAGGAAAATGATTTGCTAAGTTTTTCATTAATTGATATATTAGAAAATCATCGAAAGAGACCGATAGAGCGCAAGAATGATTGAAATTACCCTTGGAGCATGTCCTGCAGGCTTTGGAACTGTTCCAAGGGTCTCGATAATGGGTCAAAGGCATCAACTCTTCCCTTATCAATTTGAATGTCCAACAGAATCCAGTTGACAAGGGTATAGTTAATAGAGCCCGCTAGTTGAGTACCCCTGAGGCCCGATAAGCTAGGCCCAATTGTAATGATAGTCGAATACGAGTTCTTACCGTATGTCGATATTGTAATCTGTATCGTATCCTACCCGATCCTTGAGACCTGACCACCTATATATAGGGGCCAGGAGGGGACGGTGTAGGCCAGATTGAAAGGAAGCCAGGTTGAACACCCAAGTTTACTTTCGACACATACCTATCTCGACTAACTTTACCTTCGAGTTCATCCGACGCCATATCTCCCCGATCCTAAGTCCTTCATCTAGGACATTTGTCGAGTTAACCCTCGTCAATTGGCGCCGACCGTGGGGAGCTTGGGCGTTGGAATCATGAATTCGACGACTTTTTCGCTTTTAGCCAACAACAGTACAGAAGTCGACGAAAATCAAGAGATGGAGTTGACAATTGGAAGTTTGAGCATCCTCATTGGGCCATCGGGCTCATCTCGCCTTTCAGATCCGACGAAACAAGATCCGTCGACAAGTGAGCCCGAAACAGTAGTAATGATGGAATATTCCGATGGCTCATCCAGCGAGGTAAACTCGCCGGTCAGCCTAGGCGAAGAACTCAAAGAAATTGCAGAAGACAACAAAGCGAAGGAGAAATTCAACGAGGGAGTCCAACTCAATGATCTCGTGATCTGCCTCGACAATATCTCAGACAAATCAACAGACACATGGAAAACAGGGTTAGAGCTTTTTGAAGATGGTGACTCGATCTTCTCAAGCTTCAATAGTAACATCAGCAAACAACACCAGGTGCTCGCCATTGTGGGAGACAACTCAGAAGAATTCGATGAAAATAACAACCCAGTGATAAACCTAGCAAATATCGACAGAGGAGAAAATCACCTAGCAGAAGGGCGAACAGTAGAATCCCTCACAGCCAGGGAAAAAATTCGACTATCAGTCGACGAGTGGAAAATAATAAGAGAAGCCGTAGAACACAGCACACCAATACCATCAAACTCCAGCAAGGACATGCTTTTTGGGTATCATTACGCCCTAAGGCAGCAAGCAAAGAAATTAGCAAAGGAGAAGATAGAGATACAAAGAAGAAAAGATTCAGCCATTGCAGCTAGCGAAGCTGCTCGTAAAGCACGAAGCGACGCATCATACAACAACGCAAGGAAAAATCGTCGACACGGCTCAAGGTATGACAACCTCGAGTACTCCGACAGGCAAAGTATCTCGAAAAACCTCGACTCGTCCTTCCTATCGGTCGACGAGCAGGGGAACATCCTACCAAAAACCCCTGAAGCAGCATTAGTAGCAGCGCAAGCATATCTGCTCACAACTCGACCAAGTCCAGGAGATCCTAGGGAGCACATGCATAGAGCAGCATTGAACGGACTCAACATGGTGGGCCACAAGCTATCAACAAAAGGAGAAGAAGCACATCATCACAAGGAAGTACATAAAGCAAGATCACCTCGCCGTCACAACAGTCCTCGGCATAGAAGCAGCAAGCAACGATCCCGATCGCCATCACCTAAACAGCACGGTGGGACTCGAAGATCGTGATCCCCGAATGGAAAACGCGACTATGAAGACGACGAAAAAGAGATGGGGGCATCGTGCTTTACCCGCAGGGTTCGCACCACTCCAGTTCCCAAGGGATTCAAGCTACCCCACGATCAGCAGAAGTACGATGGATCACAGGAACCATAATCGTGGCTCGCAGATTACTTACAAGCAGTTCAAATATTAGGAGGAACCAAAGAAACAGCAATGCAAAGCTTGCAACTACACCTCACCGGCGCAGCAAGGTCATGGTTGAGCAAACTGGAGAAAGAATCTATTGGAAGCTGGGAAGACCTCACAAAGCAATTTACAAGCAACTTCAGGTCGACATACAAACGGCCAGCATCAATAGAAGAAGTCAAAGTGTGCGTATAGCAACGCGACGAAACACTGCGGGCATACATCCAAAGATGGAGCCTCATCAAAAATTCAGCAGTCAAAGTTTCAGACGAAAGAGCAATAGACACGTTCATCATTGGATTAAGGCGAAGAGACCTAGTCGAAGAGATGGGTAGAATCAAGCCGAAAACAGTGTCAGACCTCATGGACACGGCAAACAGATTTGCAGATGGAGAAGATGCGTGCAACAACAAGCGGACGCGATCTCCAGAGGACGACAGAAGGAACAGATATGGAAGTCAAAGGAGACGATCCCAAAACTACGACATCTACGGCTCGCATAGCCAAGTTGCCCCAGGATATAAAGACAACAGCTACCAAGGAAACGATCGCAGAAGCTCGGGATATCGAAGCTACGGAAAGGAGGACTATAAGAAGTTCCCTACAAGAGAATCCAGAGAGTACAACCCATCACCAGAAGATATGCTCAACGGGCCTTGTCATATACACTCAGCGTTCGTCGACGGGAAGCCAGTATCAAGGCATGCAATGAAAGACTGCACAACATTCTTAAAACTACAAGAAGCAGCAATAAACAAACAAACCGAAGCAAGGCGACAAGGATTCGAAGGAAGCAACAATCCTCCGACAAATCAGCAAGGAAACAACGGAGCTCCTCAAGGACAAGACCAGCAGAACAAGGGACACGACGACGACGAAGGGTATGTCCCATCAAAAGGACACATCACAGCAATGATACAACCTGTGCCTAAGTCGAACAAAGAAGAAAAGAGTATAACTCGACAAGTCAATCTAGCAGTCATTTCACCCCCAGCCGCAACAGAGTATCTGCATTGGTCAGAACAACCAATTGAGTTCAACAGAGAAGACCACCCTATAACAGTACCTCGGCCAGGAAACGCGCCTCTGGTACTCAAAGCTCAAATCGGCGCGTATGATGTCGACAGAATATTCATGGACGCAGGAAGTGGGATTAACCTGATATACGCAAAAACACTCAGGGCAATGCACATATCGCTGGAGTTCCTGAAACCAACAGATTGTTCCTTCCACGGGATCGTGCCAGGAAGTGCCAACTACCCACTGGGTCGGATAGCACTCAATGTTTGCTTCGGCAACCGACAAAACTACAGGAGAAAAAAGCTCGACTTCGAAGTCATGGACTGGCCATCTCAATATCACGCAATCCTCGGACGGCCCGCGTTCTCGCGATTCATGGCAGTACCTCACTACACATATCTGGTACTCAAAATGCCAGGTCCAAGGGGAATAATTACAGTTAAAGGAAGTTTCGAAGTCTCAGACCTTTGCGACAGGGAGTTCCACAAGATGGCGCAAAACTTTGGCATGATAGCCAACTATGCAGAAAAGGTGAAGAACACGACTGCAGAAGGCATCAAGCTACTCGAGGGACGTGCTACGGAGCCCGAGACGAAGAAACCACGAGTAGAAGCGTCAGGAGAAGACAAAGACGCAGGAAAAGAAGAACAAACCATGATAGCATAAGCATCAAAAGAGTAGAATAGAAAAGTAACGGCTATAAAAGCCATGAGTTATACCAGGGGCAATGCCCTCTAGATCCAGAACACAGGTCATAGGCCGGATCTCTTGGGTCACCCCATGTATCTTACAAGTATAAATAAAGACAAAGCGTTCCTCATATTCGAGTTTACGAGTCTTTCAACGAGAAGATGCGGCAAACGCATGAATCATACAAACACGCCTTGAGAATAAGTTTCAGACATATAGTCGCAAAATAAATAAACTCTCGCGTTCCACATATACCTTACAACATCGGGTTGTCAGAATCATCTACGCCTAAAGGGTCTAAGTAGTGAAGCTCGCGGAAAAACGCGGAGTCTTCTTGCAACAACCTGGCTATAATTCGTCGGGCAGGCTGCAAGGTACTCTCTAAGTGCACTCGAAGGCTTGCCCCACCAGGAGGATAGCTCAGCGACATAGAACTGTAATTGAGTCTTGGATGCCACTTGCGTATCCACCCAAGAGCAAAGTTGGCACCTGCTACTAGGTTCAGTTCTATCAACCGATGGATTCGCTGGCTGGATCTAAAAACGTCAAGGAGCAATGGAAAAGTAGCAGGCAGAGGATTGCGAGGAAGCATCACCGAGTGCATAGTTACGAGATCTCTCCTACAGCCATTCACTGCCTCGCCAATGTGCTGGGCACGGTCCTGAAGCAATACAATAGCGCTTCGGCGTCGAGGATCAGACCATAAATTTTCAATACCTACGGACATCTTCTCCAGAGCTGCGCTTCGTTCGGTAACCCGACGATCTTCAGCAGCGAAGTCTAAGCAAGTGCCTGTAAGGGCATAGGATATCACAAAAGCAACAGTACAAAGAAAAGAAAATAAGTCGAGAGGAAGCTTACATCGCAGCATTTCACAGGCGGATTCGACGATACCAAGAATGAAAGAATTGCATTCTTCGTGATGCAAAATCCTTGCCGTCAAGCTGGACACTTCATCACTAAGAATCGACACCTGCTTCGTCAGAGCAGAAGTTTTGCTAGCCTTATCAAACGCCATCTGAGCTTGGCGTTTGGCTGAAGTCAAGCGAACCTCAAGGTCAGAAATCCTTGCCGAATATTCTGTGCACTGATTGCATCGACTAGGAGTCGACGAAATCTGAGACCCAAACACACGGGTAGGAGAAGGAGCAGGACCGTGAGTCAAAGGATCATTGGCGCGCATCGACTGCAAGCCAAAGGGGAAAGAAAGGAGAAACATTTCAGAGAGACAGCATAATACTTCATACGCCAGAAATATATTTACATAAGTACAACACCCTATGACTAAGGTTCTCGGGTTGCACCCAACTAAAGTTTTTGCATCCAAAAGGAGAAAACTAAAAGCTACAAAGGAAGCCAAGTCTACGCCACATCAGCATTATGTTCCGTGGCAGAGGAGGGCACGGCAGCATCCTCGCCAGAAGTCGATGGCGGTACTAGATTTTCCGCCGCTGAAGCTGGTGCAGCAGGCACCGCAGAGGCTGCCGAAGGAGAAATAGTTGTCAGCAATGCAGGTGCCAACTTCTTTGCCCTCTCGAAAAAAACCTTCATCTCGTCACGGGTGTGGCCATGAGGGGAGCTAACCCTCTCCCAGTCAAAGTTCGTCCCATGAGCAAGAGAAAGTGCAATAGCACCCTCGGCGCCGCGCTTAATGGAAAGACCTTTCAGATGGAGAGTGGGGTCTTCAGTGGTATCGAAGGACTTGGCAAGTTTAGTCAAGTTGTCCTTCGGAACTGTCGCCCTTTTCTTCGGCCACAAGCTGGCAAACAGCCGTGATAGAACGCGGCTAACTAACTCAAAGGTCTCCTGGATAGATATCCAGTTTTCCTCGAGTAGGTTAACCGCATTCATAAGAGGATCATCGGCCGTTTGCAAGGACGACGGAGATACCCCGGTAAAATCTGAGCAATAGAAAAGAAAAGAAGAAACAAGTGTCAACAAGTACAACAGTGCAACATAAGTCGACAATAGAAGACAAGGCAAAGCACTTACTTTCAGCGGCAGTCGACATCATGTGAAGATGCTCTGCCACGGCTTGCTCTCGTTGAGCATGCTCCTTGTTGGCTTCACCTAAAGCTTTTTCAGCTTTCTTTGCCTTGCCAAGTGCAGATTTTTGCGACTTCTCAGCATTCGCTTTAGCAGCGGTCGCCGCATCATAAGCTTTTCGCGAAGCATTAAGCTCCGCTTCCAGCGACGCAATTCGAGCATTGGCTGTTGCTAAGGCAGCTACAAAAGAAGACGAAAGGGAGTCAGATAAGTGGCAAAAGAAAAAGCGCAGAAGAAAAGTAATGACTGGACATTAAAATTGTACCTTCGGAAGCTTTCGCAACCTTTAGGTACCCCGCACACTTCGTGCCCAGGGCGATGAATCTCTTCACTAAAGCCTGAAAAAAGAAGTGTGTAAGAGTAGAAGTGCATGAAAGGAAAGAAAGTAAAGAAGAATTGCTCACATCATCAGAAGAAACCGTAGATGCATGGGCTTCCAGAGAAACTTCGGCTTCTTTGGCCTTCTTTGAGCGTTTAGAGTATCGGGTTTGAGGAACCTTCTTCACACCGGACCTGGTAGCCCTCGGTGCAACATCTGGTTCGATAGGCTCATCAATGGCCGTAGGAGAAGGTGGTGGAGCAGCTGTCGCATATGCTGGTGGTTCTTCATCATCACTGCAGGAAAAATATAAGTTCGGGAAACAAGGCAAGAACAATGCAAGTAAAGTACTCGACTACAATACTTATGATGCAAGCATGTCGAAGTACTCCATATCTTCTGCGAGAACGGGGGCTTTACCAGCCGCTGCAGAACTCGATGAAGCGATTTCGTCGACACGCTTCCTTTTCTTGTCGACACCAACATCTTCAGCAAGTACAGGAGGAGGCGATGTCGACGAGCTAGTTTCCTCTTTTGATTCTTCGACATCATCTCCGTCCTGACTTTTGTCAGCCTCGGGGGCTTCAGATGCAGGAGAGGCAAGATCAGCTGGTAGGGGCCCTGCCTCTGGAAGAGGAGGACGAGAGACAAGGAAATGATGACCCTGCATATGAATAAATTAGCAGAGTGCAAAGGCACAGAATAACACAAATCAAACCAAGAATAGTTCGGCAATAAGTAAACGCGAAAATACATACCTCAGGCAGAGGGTGCACGGAGTTGAAAAAGTCAGCGGTTAAATCCGCAACTGCATGTTCTTTCGTGAGCTTGGTGAGATTCCGGACTCACTTGTCGACATCTTCTTTCGATATCAGATCTTCAGATATGCGAGTAGGATCCTCCAAGCCGGAGTAATTCCAAAGTTTGGTAAGGCGGTGTTGTAGGGGTTGAACTCGACATTGAATAAAAAATGCCATGAGTTGCATACCCGACAGAGCACCCCCTTGACATCCTTTTAAAGCCTTGATGCGGGAAAGAAGAGGAAGAATTTCTTGCGCTTCTGCATCTGAGGGGAGTGTATCCCATGATGCCAATTTCTTTACCTCCTGGGAAGCATCAAAAGGAGGCAGGCCAAATTCATCTTCAGGAGAGGATTTGCGGTCCTTGATATAGAACCACTTTGTCCTCCATCCTTGGACAGACGCGGCCATGGAAAATTCAAAGTATTGCGCCTCAGGGCGCACAGAAACGACGGCTCCGCCCAGCTCAGGTTTCCTAGCCAAAGAAACGTTGGGGCGGAGTCGAAAGATTGACCTCCACAGAAGGAAGTGGGGCTCAATGCCCAAGAAGGACTCGCAGAGAGTCACGAAACAGGCAATGTGAAGAAGAGAATTCGGTGTGAGCTGGTGGAGCTGTACACCGTATACAAACAGAAGCCCACGAAGAAACTCGTGGGCAGGAAGAGAGAAACCGCGGAGGAGGAAAGCAAGGAACATTACCCGATAACCGCTCGGGGGCTTCGGGATCCGTTCAGTACTAGGAAATTTGATGGAATCTTCGGCGGCGATGAGGCCGTCCGCCGTGGCCTTCTCCACCTCCTTCTTTGTGATGGTGGAGCGAACCCAGTTGGTGGCAGAAGTCTTGGCCATGGTGCTCTTGGTGGCCAGGTGTTTCACGCGCATCCAGTACGAAGTGCGCTTGGGGGTTATGCATGAGAGAAGGAGGCATAGGAGATCAGCAATGGAGGCGGCGGAGGAAACGAGCTGGTAAACAATAAAAATCCCCCACTACGCCCCTTATATATCTTCTGGGAGAAGGATCGTGGGCTGAGACGTGGCGCAAAGAGCGGAAACGGCAGCCCACTAACGGTCAAAAATTGAGAAATTTACAGTACTGCCCATGCAACGGTTCGCAATGATACAGAGTGACATATTCATTGATGTCATAAAAGATATATTACCGAACAGAAAATGGCGCCGACAAATGCAAAATTCTTAGAGAAGATTATGTGTGAAGGATTTTTCGATTATAGCCTTGGGGGACTACTACTCTTAAAAGACGGTGACTGGAAATCTTTAATGGAGTTGTGGAAGCATATTCGATGACAAGGTGTTCTTAGAGTATCTCGAAGAAAAAGTATCTCGAAGTTGAAGTATCTCGAGATTGAAGTATTTTGAGTTGAAGTATGATGGATTGCACTTTATTTTTGAGCCTATACTCGAAAAAATCTGTTTCGAGTATAGCCTCAGGGGCTACTCCCATCGGGAGCGCTGAGCGCGCACCCGACGATATTTCTTGGTAAAGTAGTAAAATTGGAGAAGTGCAGGAGTGTTACTCCCATCGGGAGCGAGTTTTATGGTTGAAAGAAACCCGAATATTTTCAGTCAAAATTTGACTGCGACATAAGATTCTCGAGTTGCGTTATCGCAACGCGACTCGAATGCCGTGACTTGTCACGAAGGTAAGACCCCGGGATCCGTCCTGTGTGGCCTGGTATACGCACATGGATGCGCTCTGCTGGTATGTATCCGTGTCTACGACGCGAAGAAAATCCTGGTGGACACACTGGGTACCCTGAGAACCACTGGGATTCATTCTTTGTAAGTCCTAAATGCGGCAAAAGAATGAATTTGACCGGTATCCCGAATTCAAGTCCAAGGGGATTGAATTTGAAGTAGGTGATAGTATATGTTCCGGCAGTTAACTGACCTCTTGATCCGTCAGAGTTGTCAGGCTTGTTCATCAAAACCCCTTGCGAAAGAATATCATGAAAATAAGTCGAAAAGACTAAGTCGAAGATTTGAAGATGAGAAGAAGTCGAAGAATTGATCAAGTCAAAGATTTGAAGATTAGAGATTCAACCTGAATCTACAATTCTGGTAGAATCTCACGGGATACTGACAAGGGTATAGTTAATAGAGCCCGCTAGTTGAGTACCCCTGAGGCCCGATAAGCTAGGCCCAATTGTAATGATAGTCGAATACGAGTTCTTACCGTATGTCGATATTGTAATCTGTATCGTATCCTACCCGATCCTCGAGACCTGACCACCTATATATAGGGGCCAGGAGGGGACGGTGTAGGCCAGATTGAAAGCAAGCCAGGTTGAACACCCAAGTTTACTTTCGACACATACCTATCTCGACTAACTTTACCTTCGAGTTCATCCGATGCCCTATCTCCCCGATCCTAAGTCCTTCATCTAGGACATTTGTCGAGTTAACCCTCGTCACCAGTGGTAGCTGCACATGTATATATATATATATATATATATATATATATATGTGTGTCAGTAACTTATCAATTACACTTATAAGTGAATGGACACAACCGAGTAAGACCCTCACCTGAAGTTGTATGGAAACAGTATGTGGTCACAGAAATTTTGATCTGTTAGAAACCTTAGAAGGTTTTCCTCCGTCTGCTTGGGTTTATCAGTTAGCGTCGTTATATGTATTTTATCTGGGTCAATAAACCCAATATTTAGGATGTTCCTACTTTTACATTCCAGAATCTTCATTCTGCATAATAGAGTACAAGTCAGAACGGAACAAGTTATATGTAGACAATGAATTGAAATAACTGAACAAGTTATATGTAGACAACGAATTGCAAAACTTACAGACAATAGCAACTCATAAGCGATTTGTCGAGGGCGTCGGCATTGTACATCTGGAAGAGTTCATCAAAGTCGATATGGATATCTTCGGGACGGCCGTAGTACTCCCGTGGGACACGCGCCATGATCATCGTTCTCCCATTCTTTGCTTCACTTAAGTACCATGTATGCAAGTAACGCATATTTGTTGGGAGATCATCAAACTTATCTTTGCTGACCAAAGGCGCTCCCATGACAAACTGTGACTTAGGGGCTACCACAGCCTTGGGTAACCTGTCGTCTTGGGAAGCCAGAACGTCTTCAACACTTATACCCCATTCAGCCGCCCACTTCTTTGCTAATTCCAAATCTTGCCCCTGCACCAGAGAGGGAACATTCTCGGGTAACACCCTGAGGGGTGGGATCGACTGTTTGGCCTGTTGTCCAAGCTGAGGAACGTCTGATCTTTTTTTGCTTGTAGTTGAACTTGATTTGCTCCCACTTGCACTTGCACGTGATCTGCTCCTTTTCCCTTCCTTCTGCAATGTGCGTGTATACTCGTCAGGCTTATGGTGTAAGTCATACTGTGATGGAAGGGTCGTGAAGTATTTTGCATATGCTATTTGCTTCTCGGTGTATTCCGGGCGGGGCTCGGGTTCCTTCTTTTTCATCTGCGCATCATAATGTTCCTTTGCTATCCTGGCGTTTTCCTCGTCGGTACGATCATAAGGTCTGATAGGAAGATTAGCATGAGGTACCTTTGGGAGGGGCGACAGTTTGCGCTTTGGGGAGCTCCGTCGCTTAGAACTCATCGACGGAGCGTTCTTGCTGGCACGCTTCCGCTTAGTATCCTTAGCAGGCGGCGGCGGAGACGGCCGACCCAAGTCCGACGGCGGTGATCGAGATGGACTCGTGTTGTGGTGGCCGTCGTCATGTGGAGGGCTTGGAGGTGATGGAGGTGTAGGTGACCTGCGACGACTCAGAGGCGGTGTTGTCCTTGGGGCCGAGCCTGGAAGCTTGATGTAGTTCTTGTCCCATAGGATGACTCCACCCAGTACTTCTCCGAGTGTCCTCTCATCTTCGGGTCCAGCTATGTCGAGCTCCATATCATGAAACCCCAACACGATTTCATCCACCCCGACTTTAGCATAGCCAGCTGGAATCTCACGGCCATGCCAGCGTACATCAGGGCCAGAAGGTAAAGCTTGTCCGACGGCCACCTTCATGGATATGTTCTTGATTCTCTGATGGAGTTCACATGATGTTGACTCCTTGATTCCATCCACGGGGTAGCCAGGACTGCCCTCTATCATTCTTCGTGCATCGTTGGTCGGGGCCTCAGATTCAGCCATGCTGCTTTTCCGCTTAGATGGGGCGCCGGTAATATCGAGTGCAGGATCTTCCTGGCGCACTACTCCTCTAAGCTCGTCAATCTGCTTCTGTTGCTCGTTAAGCCTGGCAAGCAACTGGTTGAACTTGTCATTCCCCTTATCCTGTTGTCGCTTCTTTGCTCTCGCTCGGCTTCTGTAAGTGTCTTGGTCTCTGGCAAACCCAAGCCACCACGGGTAAGAAGGACCGAAGCCTCGCGTTCGTCCTCCATGTTCGTCATTGCCGAGGACCAGTGTGAGCAAATCTTTCTCTCTATCTGGAGTGAACTATCTTTTTCCCTCTTTAATTTCTTTCACTATCTTTTTCCAATTCTCCCTGGGTATCCTAAGACCGTCACTGCAGATAAGGTCCCCTGTTTCTTCGTCGTACGAACCACCATGCGCAAGGAACCAATTTCTTGCTCTCAATTCCCACTCATCACGGATGGGTTCAGGTATGATGCCTTTAGCTAGCATATCTTGCTCTTTCTTATCCCACTTTGGGATGGCAATCTCATAGCCCCTGGCCCCAGCGTGTGGTGATATTTCTTCTTGTCGGCATTTTTCTTGTTCTTTTCTGATAATGCCTTGGCATCTTTTGACTGCTTGTACTCCTGAAATGCCTTCCAGTGATTCGCCTGCTTGGCTAGATACCCCTCGAATACTGGCACTTTCTTTGTCTTCAGATAGTTTTTCCATAGCTTCTTCTTCCAGCTATGGAACAGTTCGGCCATCTTCTTTAGAGTCCACTGCTTGACTTTGGCCCCCAGTTTTTTTGCGGCGTCTTCATTCTCACATTCTGGCAGGTTGAAATGTGACATGAGATCATTCCAAAGATTATCTTTGTACCTTTCGGCGACATAGTCACTATCGGCTGCCCCTTTGCGCTTGTTCCACTCCCGAACGCTGATCGGGACGTGATCCCTAACGAGAACTCCGCATTGCTTCTTGAATGTGTCAGCAGCATTCTTAGGAAGCTTGGGTTCGCCCGTAGGCAATATCACCTCAAAGGTGTAATGCGTTCGTGCATCCAACTTTTTAGTCGGGCCTCGTTTCGTAGCTTTGCTCAATGTGGAGGCCTAAGAGGGAGAAACATTCGTCAAATTAATGTATATGTATACAATATAGAGCTATCTCCAATATTTTTCACATATTACAAGTGATTGCCGAACTTCATATGAATACCTCGCCGGACTTTGTTATTTCTCCACCGGCTTCTCCACCGGCTTCTCCATCAGTGGAGCTATCCCCTTCTCCGTCATTGGAGCTATCTCCTGCCCCGTCGGCTTCATCTTCGTGTCGGTCGACCTCCATTCCATCTCCGGAGGGGTTCAGATACAACGACGGAGATTCAGCTGGTTCAATGTCGGGGGCGTCTTTGATTATATCTTCGAGAAGTTCTTCCTCTTCGAGGTTCCTGCTATGTGGATCCATAGTTTCTGCAAAAAACCGACTTTTATATTTCAATTATGGACGCTATATGGAATAATAACTAACAAAATAACCTTACTTATTTTCTAAGTACTAACCCTAACTAATAACAAAACAAATTAACTACTAACCCTAACAATTTTCTAACTACTAACCCTAACAATTTTCTATTCTATCTAACAATTTTCTACTGTATCTAACAATTTTCTATTTCTATTATTTCTAACAATTTTCTATTATATCTAACAATTTCTATTTCTATTATATCTAACAATTATTTTGCTAACAATTATTACTACTTAACAAATATTTGCTAACAATTATTACTACTTAACAAATATTTGCTAACAATTATTACTACTTAACAAATATTTGCTAATAATTATTACTACTTAACAAATATTTTGCTAACCTATTTACTAACAATCTATATAGCATTTCTATTACTAATAATATTTTGCTAACAATTATTTGCTAACAATTATTTTGCTAACCTATTTACAAACAATTATTTTGCTAACAATTATTACTACTTAACAAATATTTGCTAACAATTATTACTACTTAACAATTATTTTGCTAACAATTATTACTACTTAACAAATATTCTATTTTTTCTAACTCTATTTCTATTTGCTATTTCTATTCTATTTTTTCTAACTCTATTTGCTATTTCTATTTCACAATTCTATGTAACAAATAAAATTCCTAACAATTTTATCTGCCCTGGATGCATGCCATCTCTTCCTTTATGACGTTCCTGGTCCTCCCATGCTTCCGGTGTATCTTTTGACTTCCCATACAAGCCCAGGAAGCCTAGAATATTCACGCAGAGATTCTTCGTCAGGTGCATCACGTCGATTGCGGAGCGGACCTCATGGACTTCCCAATAGGGTAGCTCCCAAAATATAGATTTCTTCTTCCACATGGGTACGCGCTTATCAGGGCCGTTAGGAACAGGTTGGCTGCCAGGACCCTTTCCAAAGATTACTTTTAAATCTTTGACCATATCAAATACTTCAGCACCAGTACAGATGACAGGCTTCCCCCGGGGTTCTGCCTTGCCATTGAAATGCTTGCCTTTTTTCTTTAAGGGATGCTTGGGCGGAAGAAAACGACGATTGTATGGGTACACATTCTTCCTACATTTGTCCAGATATATACTTTCTGTCTGATCCAAACAGTGCGTGCATGCATTGTATCCCTTGTTTGACTGTCTTGAAATGTTACTAAGAGCAGGCCAATCATTGATGGTTACGAGAAGCAACGCTCGAAGGTCAAATTCCTCTTGTTTGTGCTCGTCCCACACACGTACACCTGGTTCGGCCCACAGCTGTAAAAGTTCATCAACTAATGGCCTTAGGTACACATCAATATCGTTGCCGGGTTGCTTTGGACCTTGGATAAGCACTGGCATCATAATGAACTTCCGCTTCATGCACAACCAAGGAGGAAGGTTGTAGATACATAGAGTAACGGGCCAGGTGCTGTGACTGTAACTCTGCTCCCCAAAAGGATTCATGCCATCTGTACTTAGACCAAACCATAAGTTCCTTGCGTCACCTGCAAATCTCGGGAACTCTCTCTCGATTTTTCTCCACTGCCGACCATCAGCGGGGTGCCTCAACTTATCGTCTTTCATACGATCTTCCATGTGCCATCGCAACAACTTTGCATGATCTTTATTTCTGAACAGACGTTTCAACCGTGGTATTATAGGAGCATACCACATCACCTTGGCAGGAACCCTCTTCCTGGGTGGCTCGCCCTCAATATCACCAGGGTCATCTTTTCTGATCTTATACCGCAATGCAGTGCATATCGGGCATTTATCCATATTCTCGTACTTCTCACCGCGGTAGAGGATGCAGTCATTAGGGCATGCATGTATCTTCTGCACATCTAATCCTAGAGGGCAGACAAGCTTCTTTGCTTCGTACGTGCTGGCGGGCAATTCGTTCTTTCTTGGAAGCATCTTCTTCATCAGTACTAGCAACTTTTCGAATGACGAGTCAGTCACACCGGTCTCTGCCTTCCACTTTAGCAATTCCAGTGTGCTACCCAGCTTCTTCTAGCCATCTTCACAAGTTGGGTACAACAATTTGTTGTGGTCCTGTAACATCTGCTCGAACTGCAACCTCTCCTTTTCTGTGTCGCAGCCTCGCCGTGCATCAGAAATGACCCGGCCAAGATCATCAGCTGGCTCATCTGGTTCCCATTCTTCACCCTGATCTTCTTCTTCACTGTCTTCCATTGCGGTATCAGCATACTCAGGGAACATAGATCGGTAGTTGTCATCATCGTTCTCTTCTTCTTCATCGTCGTCTTCCATCATAACCCCTCTTTCTCCGTGCTTGGTCCAAACATTATAGCCCGACATAAAACCAGACCGAAGCAGGTGGCTCTGAATGACTCTTGAGGAAGTGTAATCCTTCTCATTCCGACATTCAACACATGGACAAAACATATAGCCACCACCATGCTTGTTCGCATCGGCCGCATCTCGAAAAGAATGCACGCCTTCTCTGTAAGCGGCTGTGCGTCGATCACCGTACATCCATGGATGGCTCATCTGCGTTATACGACAGTATATCAAACACAATCATGATCCTAAAAATTAGTACCGCACGGTCTAAACAAGGAAATATAGTTGCTAACCTTTTAGAATAAGTGGAAATAAAGAGGAAGAGGTTTAAGCGTGGCTCGGGCATCTCATATCGTAGTTGTGTTCGGTGAACTGAAGCGGCATCGCTCTAACACACATTTCAACAAACACCTCTAGTGCATCCAACAAAAATGGAGAGCTAGCACACACCCACACTCTTCCATCCAAGAAAAATGCAAGGAAGAGGGGAGAGAGGGGGCTGCGGCCATACATATAGGCAGAGGACTTTAGTCCCGGTTTGAGACACAAACCGGGACTAAAGGAGGCGCACATGCGGGCTGCACACCGCATAGCCCTTTAGTCCCGGTTTGTGTCTCAAACCGGGACCAAAGGCTCATTACGGGCCGGGACCAAAGCCTCCTGGGCGGCTAGGCAATTTTGGGGCGACGTGGCCGGGCCTTTAGTCCCGGCCCAGATGGAGGCCGGGACTAAAGGGTCCAGGCCAAAGGCCCGTTTTCCACTAGTGAATGGGGAAGAGATTGAAGGGAATGAGGAGCTATCTCACCTGATTGCATGATATTTTGGTACACAGTTTACCTCGGATAATGTGGTTCCCAGCCAACATCTTTTGAACAAAGTGAAAATGAAGGTAACACCAGGTATGAATGAGTCTTTACTATCCCCATTTTCGGCAGAGGAAGTAAAGAAGGCACTATATAGTATAGGTGATTTGAAAGCACCTGGGCCAGATGGATTGCATGCAATATTTTACAAGTGGTTCTGGCCAATGTTAGAAGAGGACCTTATTTCTGAAATGTTAGAAGCTTTGAACACTATAGAAATACCAGAAGGCTGGAATGATACAACTACAATCCTTATTCCAAAAAATATTGATTTTATAAAGTTTACGAGTATCGCCCGATAAGTCTTTGTAACATGATTTATAAAATAATCAGCAAGTTGTTGGCTAATCGGTTGAAATGGATTCTTCCAAAAATCATTGGAGAACAACAAAGTGTGTTTGTACTGGGGAGAATGATTACAGTTAATATTTTGGCTATTTACGAATGTGTGCATACTATAAAGAAGAAGACGAGAAAACAAGGCTTTTGTGCGGTGAAGCTAGATATGCACAAGGCGTATAATCGAGTAGAATGGTCTTTATTAAGAGAGATGATGATGAAGTTGGAGGTTGAAGATCATTGGATAAATCTGATGATGGAATGTGTCTCTTCAGTAAGGTATCGTGTGAGATTTAATTCTAGTGAAACTATCAATACATTCCAAATAGAGGTTTACGACAAGGGGATCCTCTCTTCCCTTATTTTTCTGATTTGTGCCGAAGGGTTGTCGAGCTTGTTGTCCTCTGCTGAAGAAGAAGGATCCTTGGAAGGGGTAAAAGTGTGCCGGGATTCTCCCTCGGTATCACATCTACTTTTTGCAGATGACTCGCTTATTTTGATAATACTAATGCAATTTGTCGGAAAGGTATACTAAATACTTACTGTGACTCTTCTGGAAACTGGTGAGTGTTGCCAAGTGAAGTGTTTTCTTTAGCACAAATACTCATGTGGACGTGAGATTGGAGGTGTGCAACACCCTTGATATTCAAACCGAAGCAATTTTTGATAGATACTTGGGTTTACCAACTATGGTTGGTATGGACAGGAGTGATTGTTTTAAATACTTAGTGGAGAGAGTCCTGAAAATTATTGGTGGTTAGAAAGAGAAGATTATATCCATGGGTGGAAAGGAAGTTCTTTTGAAGGCAGTGGCACAAGTAATACCAGCATTTGCGATGTCTGTGTTTAAAATTCCTAAAAATATATGCAAAGGAATTACGGATTCAATCTCGCAATTTTGGTGGGGTGATGATGTCAATGACAAGAAAATGCACTGGTTCGCTTAGTGGAAACTATGCATTCCAAAGAAGAGGGGGGGACTTGGATTCCGAGACCCTCATTGTTTCAACTTGGCTATGTTAGCAAAACAAGTATGGCGTTTAATTTTTGAACCTGATTCCTTATGTGCTAGAGTGTCAAGGGCAAAGTACTATCCTGACGGAATTTTTTTGAATGCTACGATGAAGAGTGGGGCTTCATTTACATGGCAAAGTATCCTAGCAGGGATCCAAACTTTCAAAAAAGGTTGTATTTGGCGTGTTGGTGATGGATCACAAATTGACATATGGTCTGATGCATGGATCTCAAGCAGCCAGGATGGGAAGGTTATCACGCCTAGAGGAACTATTATTCTGACTAGAATGGAGGAGTTAATTAGTCCTATCACAGGTCAGTGGGATGAACGATTAATAAGAAACAATTTTTTTACACTTGATGCCAATAGAATTCTTTATATACCCCTTTCTTCTAATGGGATGGAGGACTTTGTGGCGTGGAGGCATACAAAAAAATTCTCTATTTTCAGTCAGGTCTGCTTACCATGGAGAATGGAATCATCAATTTAGAAGTAAAGAAATACATGTGAGTGCACCTGAACAATCTAGTATAAATAAGGTCTGGGATGAGTTAAGGAAGAGCACAGTTTCAGCGAAGGTAAATTTTTTTGCTTCAAAAACTTTACATGGGATCTTACCTTGTTATGGTGTACTAGCAAACAGGTATATACCTGTGTCAAGCCAGTGCCCATGTTGCCAGATTCATTGCGAAGATATCAAACATATTCTTTTTGAATTTGGGGAGGCGCAGGAAGTTTGGAAAAAGCTAGGTATATTTGACAAAATTGAAAATGCTATGACCATAGATAGAGCGGGAAGTGCGGTGCTGGAGGAGCTTAATATTTGGTATCCTTCTGATGAGGTGTTGAGGGATCTGGTTCTAACCTTTACATGGTACATCTGGTGGGTGGATGAGGCGCCAGTTTGTTCACAAGGAGAAAATACCTACGGCAATTCAAACTATTCCTACAACCTACAAACACTAGAAGAGCGATGGTGAAAAATGCAGAGAAGAGAAAAAGTGTTTGGACTAAACCAAAGGAAGGATACTTGTTGATTAATGTGTATGCTAGCAATGATCCTGATCTTATTCTGGGGGTATTGGAGCGGTGCTGAGAGATGATGTTGGGAAGTTTATTGCGGCTTGCAATGACCCCATAATTTACGAGGTATCTGATGGTGCAGTTGCCTTCACGATGAGATCATCGCTGCATAGTTGTGCTACGTGTGCGATCTGCCTCTTAAAAATGGAAAAGCCCCCACTTCGGCGATGCGGGTAAGTCCAGCTCGCTCTCGTGACCTTGGCGACGCGCGGTGAGCTGCCGCCGCCGGCCTGATCTCCCCCGTCCGGCCTCCTCTCCCACTTCCGCGTGCAGATCCGGAAGCGCCTGCGCGTCTGCTCCCCTCCATGCCCGGCATCATACTTACGCCGCTCCTCAAGCTCTGCCCCGACGGTCGCGCCGCCGCCGGTCGCCAGCTCCGTCCGGCCGGCTGCCGCTCTGCTGCCTTCTCCACCTGGTCTCGTGTACTCTCGCTCGCCCGGCCGCTCCCTTCCACGCGCCCAGGACCTCGCCCGGCTGCTCGCCTCCGACCTGTCCAAGAAGCTCGGCCGCACCTGCTGTTGGTTTCTACATTGAAGGAAGAAGACGGGGAGATTGCTGCTGGTTCTGCTGCCTGCGATACTGATGTGAGCATGGGGCTATCGCGACCTCGCCCGCGCAGGGTTGATGCGCAGCGCCGTTGCCCAGCTCTCCGCCCTCCGTCCTCCTCTGCTGATGCCGCCACTCTTCTCCGTCCCTCCAGCAGCCGACCTCAACCGCCTACCACTCCACCGCACTGACGTCATCGCTCCAGCTTCCAACATCATCGACCACGGACGCTGCTGTGGGGACCAGCTCTCAGGTTGCTGAGCTCGGCTCGTCTTGCTCCCGCTGCCCCTCCCAGGTTGTGCTTGCGGAGGCGACCATGGGTCTTGGCATGAGGCAGCCTGGGTCATGGGCTTCCCTGGCCGACAAGGACACTGACAACGACGTGGAGGAATTGGCCCCGGTGAGTCCAGTGGCTACAAAGAGCTCGCTTGTTGCTGCTCAACCAGCTCAACCAAGCGAAGGCAGAGAGGCGAAGGCGAGCGGGGGATGGCAAGAGGTCCTGCGACATTGCGGTCCATGTCGTCCGGCGTCACCAGCTGCGGCATTGTCGCCACGTCCTATTCTTGCTTGGCTCTTTGGCAGGTGTTTCAGATGTCTTGTTTATGAGCACCGTGCGGCTGATTGCAGAGATCCCCTTCGATGCTCCCACTGTTTGGATAATGGACACCGTGCTCGCGATTGCCGCAATCCTTGGCGTCCACTCAGCTCGCTGGCATGCCTTGCTTTGTCGCCTGTGTCCTGCCTCGGTGCCGAGCATGGTCCAGCTCTAGCTTCATGTGAGGGCTCGATGAGATCATCGGTTCCTTCCAAGGTGACTCGTGGTTGGTTTTGGGCGTCGGTCGCTTCTGCTCCCATTGGCACCGTAGCTCTGTCTGGTGTAGTGTTGCAGTCTACTTTGGCATCTCAGCTGGAGGACTACCTGACGAGGGTTGGGGGCTTTCTAGAGCGGGCGGAGGCTGCCCTGGGTAGGCTATCTCATGTGCCGGCTATGTTGAAGACCACTTCTATGACGTGTCACCTTGGTGAGGTTAGTTCTAGCTCCATGGAGGACGGGCAAGTGGAGCTTTACGGTTGTTTCTCCCCTCGTGTTGGGGACGCTCAGTCCTCGTTGTTGGGGACGCTCAGTCCTCGTTGTCTGTTCCGTCTACCGTTGAGGGCAAGACCATCGATGATGTTGTGGCTCATGTGTTGCAGATCATGCCTAAGCTTCAGGAGCTTGCCGCGAGCCCTGATTTGCCTCTGATCGTGGAGCATGTGAAGGTGGATGTGCCGGCAACCTTGAGCTTTCCTGTGCAATCTGATGTGGCTCCCACATCCATTCCACCTTCGCCGCCACATAGACCTGATGCTCTTGTCGCAGAAGAGATCTATGGTTTGCTTAGCAGATTGGATGTTCTTATTCTCGAACTTAGAAGGTCGATTGGTTGCCTCCTAACTGGGACGCCAATCAAGAAAAAAATTAAGAAGGTGGGTGATGGCCTTCAGACCGGCATTCGGAAGGAGAAGTCACTTCGGTACAACAAGAGTGTCAACATAGGAAAGAAGTCCGCGGCTACTTGATGGATGATCCTTGGTTTATCTCGTCCTCTCGGTTTCTGTTCCACTGTGCCTTTTGTGTTGGCCATTACTTTTTGTTGAGTTGTACCTGGCAAGGGTGTTGTTGGGTTGTATAAGTGTAAGGGGGTGGGTAGCTGTAGTGTGTTGGGAGAGCAAGGCGGTTGGGGAGACCAGTGAGTGTCTTCTTTTGGAAGTAGTCCGCATGTGGTGTGGTTGTTGTAATGGTTTTCGCCCGGTTTTCATTAATCAACTAGGTAATTCTCTTCTTCTTAATTAATAGATTGAGGCAAATCTTTTGCCTCCATTAAAAAAAAGAAATTTACGAGGTTGATAAAAATACAGCATATGTGCGAGTTATCAACAGGGGCATTGCTCTAGCAAATGAGGTAGGATGTGCTAAAATAATCATTCAATCTGATTGCCTGCACGTGATTGAAACTCTTCAATCTGGCTCTTTTCCTTCAACATGGGCGGCAGCTATATTTGATGATATCTATGTCCAGTGTTCTACCTTTACAAAGTGTGAGTTTAGCTTTTGTAATAGGGATGCAAACTATGTAGCTGATCGTCTGTCGAGACAGACGGTGTCACACCCGAATGTTAGGGTTGATGATCTGCCAAGATTTATAGTTCCACTATTAATTGACGATGTTTCTATTATTTGATCAATAAAAGGATTGTTCCCCTCAAAAAAAGTGAGGAGGCAGAATATTGAGGCATCACCAGCGCCGCTCTCCTGTCCGAATTACACCGTCCTCTTCAATGTGCCAGTATGCCATACTGCGTCAGATCTCTGTTGTGTACCTCTCGACGAACAACATCAACATACCAAGTATGTCGAGATTGATTTTTATTTTTTTCGAGAGCGTGTTGCTTTCTTTTTGCGAAACACAATATAAATGCAAAGGTTCACAAATACGTATATACAAATCACCATATATGTGCAACATATATACCCTACCCCTATGAGCATCTTCGAAAGACTAAGTGATAAGGGTATAGTTAATAGATCCCGTTAGTTGAGTACCCCAGAGGCCCGTTAAGCCAGGCCCAATTGTAATAATAGTCGAGTACGAGTTCTTACCGTATTTCGATATTGTAATCTGTATCGGACCCTACCCGATCCTCGAGACCTGGCCATCTATATATAGGGGCCAGGAGGGGACGGTGTAGGGCAGATTGAAAGCAAGCCAGGTTGAACACCCAAGTTTACTTTCGATATACACTTATTTCGATTAACCTTTACCTTCGAGTTCATCCGATGCCCTATTCCCCCGATCCTAAGTCCTTCATCTAGGACATTTGTCGAGTTAACCCTCGTCAATTGGCGCCGACCGTGGGGACCTGGGCGTTGCAACCATGAATTCGACGGCTTTTTTGCTTTTAGCCAACAGCAGTTCAGAACTCGACGGAAGTCAAGAGATGGAGTTAACAATTGGAAGTTTGAGCATCTTCGTCGGGCCATCGGGTTCATCTCGCCTCTCGGACTCGACGAAGCCAGATCCGTCGGCGAGCAAGCCCAAAACAGAAGTAATATTGGAATCATCAGAAGGCTCTTCCAGCGAGGTAAACTCGCCGGTCAGCTTGGGAAAAGTACCAATCGCAGAAGGCGACAAAATTCGGGAAAATTTCGACTCAGAAGAAAGAGCATGTCAAACACACAACAACGCAAGGGACTTCGCCGTTGGAAGCAGTGGCGTCTCCAAAGTACATCAGCTGTGCGTCATTATCACTGAGGCAGAAGAAGAGAACAACAACGAAGGAAGTAAGAAGGTCGACAGGCAAGTCGACAAAATAAAAGAACACAACAAAAAGGATAAGGAGAAAGTCCACGTTTCGGCTGGCGAATGAAGAATAATCAAGTCAGCTATCAATCATGGTACAGAAGTACCCGAAGGATCAAGAAGAGAAGTTCTAATGGGATATCAGTATGCATTATACCAACATAGGAAGAAACTGAGGGAGGAAAGAGACACGGTCCTTCAAAACAATAACAGTATATCAAGGGAGGAATACTGGGATGACTGTAGTGAGGATTCCGAGTACAGCAGAGAAAGGCGCGGAGACCCAAAACACAACAGGGGGGCACCAGCACGCAGCTGAGAGGAAAGGTACTCGAGGAGCCCTACCCCACAGCTAGAAGAGGAGAAAGATGACTTCGTGCAAGAAACGCCGGAAGCAGCGTTGATAGCAGCACAGACGTATTTACTAAACACCAGGCCAGAACCCGGGGATCCGCGAGAAGATATGCACCGAGCCGCGATACGAAGCTTCAGAATATTGGAGAGCAAGATCAGGGAAAAAGGTCCAAGCATAAAATCGACAATCTATAAGGAAAAGCAAAAGGAGAAGCTCAGATACAACTTCACAGATAACGAGTATAGTGAGTCATCAGAAGAGGAAAGGCGACAAAAGAGGAAGGAGGACGCAAGAAATATAATAGCGCAGGCTCGAGTAAATAAATCACGCCACGCCTGGAGGGAAGAAACTTATGAAGACGACAATAAAGAGATGGGCGCATTACGCTTTACCCGCAGGGTTCGCAAAACGCGGGTACCTAAAGGATTCAAATTACCACACGATCAACATAAGTATGACGGGTCGCAAGAGCCTACCCTGTGGTTGTCGGACTATTTGCAAGCAGTACAGATATTAGGGGGAACAAAGGCGACTGCAATGCAAAGTTTGCAGCTACACCTCACCGGCGCAGCACGGTCCTGGTTGAATACCCTACCCAATGAATCCATTGGAAGTTGGGGAGAACTCAAAAACCAATTCGCAAGAAATTTTCGTTCAACATACAAGCGCCCAGCATCACTGGAGGAAGTTAAGGCATGTGTGCAAAGGAAAGGTGAAACTCTACGTTCTTATATACAACGATGGAGTGTAATCAAAAACTCAGCAGAGGACGTCTCCGACGAACGAGCAATAGACGCTTTTTCGGCCGGACTTTGTCGCTCAGATCTCGTGGAAGAAATAGGAAGAACAAGACCTACGACAGTAGCCAAGCTAATGGAAGAAGCCAACAAATTTGCTGATGGAGAGGACGCATATAATAACAAAAGAGGACGTTCATCAGAAGTCGACAGAATAAGCAGACAGAGGAGACGACACCGCAGCAGGGATAACCAAGGAAGGCGAAATCAGATAGCCGCGGGCTACGTAGCAGAAGAAGAGGAAGGATATGTAAACAGGAGATTTTAGGCAAAAGGAATAGAAAAATCGAGATACTCCGGTCCTTCGGCCGAGGATATGTTATACGGACCTTGTCGAATCCACTACGCATATCTTAATGGGAAAAGAGTCTCAAATCACCAGATGAAGGATTGTAGAACGTTCCTAAGGCTACAGAGCGCCATGGGTTCAAACCAAGGAGGATGGCAACAAGAGAAGTACACAACCCAAGGATATCAAATGCAAAGGCTAGCAAGGCACCTAGAGTCAAAAGTTTACATATCAGCTATGATTCAACCGGTGCCTAAGTCGAAGAAAGAGCAAAAGAACATATCCAGGCAAGTAAACCTAGCAATATCGTCACCACCACCTACTACAGAGTACCTGCAGTGGTCAGATCAACCAGTTAAGTTTAGTAGAGCAGACCACCCAAGGAAAGTTCCCAGGCCAGGACACTCGCCTATGGTTCTAAAGGCACAAATAGGAGGGTACGACATCGGAAGAGTATTTATGGATGCAGGGAGTGGCATCAACCTGATATATGCTAGAACACTGAAGGCAATGTGTATCTCGCTGTCGAGTTTAAAGCCAACAGACTGCTCCTTCCATGGAATAGTACCAGGAGCCGCAAACTACCCTTAGGGAAGAATAGAACTCGACGTCTGCTTTGGCAGTAGCAGCAACTACCGCAGAGAGAAGCTAGAATTTAAAGTTATGGACTGACCGTCACAATACCATGCAATCCCGGGGTGCCCAGCATTTGCAAAATTCATGCAGTGCCTCATTACGCGTATCTTACGCTAAAAATCCTAGGACCCAAAGGAACAATTACAGTGCAAGGGAGCTTTGAAGTAGCCAACACATGCGACAGAGAATTCAATAGGATGGCGCAAACCTTCGGCATGACAGCAGAATATGAGAGGCTAAAAGGAGAAACAGATCATAATATGCTACCCGACGTTGGACGATCCCTGCCAGATCAGGCTTTCGACCCAACTCAGGACTCGAAGAAGATCCAGGTCCACCCTACAGATCCAAACAAGACGACATCAATTGCGGTCAACTTGGATCCCACATAGGAAAGCGCGCTCGTCGAGTTCCTCCGTGAGCGCTGGGAAATCTTCGCCTGGTGTCCATCAGACATGCCAGGGGTTCCCAGGGAACTCGTCGAGCACGCATTAAATGTAGATCCCAAGGCAAAGCCAGTCAAGCAAACATTACGACGATTTGATGAACCTAAAAGGAAGGCGATAGCATCAGAATTGCACAGGCTGGAAAATGCCGGATTTATCAGAGAAATCAAAACTTCGAATTGGGTATCAAACCCAGTTATCGTACCCAAAAAGAACACAGACGTACAAAGAGTATGTGTCGACTACACATCTCTCAATAAGCATTGTCCAAAGGATCCCTTCCCTCTACCCCGCATCGATCAGATAATTGATTCAACAGCGGGATGCGTGCTACCAGTGTGATGGCGCCAGAAAAGAGTTGTGGCGTTTAGTTGACATGGGAGCAGTAAGTCCTTGTGCGTGGTGATGAGCAGCCCGTTGGGAACCCCAAGAGGAAGGTATGATGAGTGTAGCGGCTAGTTTTCCCTCAGTTAAGAAACCAAGGTTTATCGATCCTGAAGAAGAGAGACGGTGACGACTGAAGGTGTTTGTGGAACCTGCACACACACAAACAAATACTTTGTCCCCAACTTGCGATGAGGTTGTCAATCTCACCGGTTTGCTTGAAACAAAGGTTATGAGTGTATCGAGTGGAAAACAGTAGAGTATATGCGAGTAAAGTAAACAGTGCGGGAAAAGTAAACAGGTGATTGCAATATGATTAAAATAGGACCGGGGTCCACAGTTCACTAGTGGTGTCTCTCCGTAGATAAAATAACATGCTGGGTAAACAAATTACAGTTGGGCAATTGATAGAATAAAGATAACGTGATATGCCAAGAAGATCACTATGAGATTCACTCTGGGCATTATAACAAAATACATAGACCGCCATCCAACTGCATCTATGACTAATAATCCACCCTCGGGGATATCATCCGAACACCCCAAAAGTATTAAGTTGCGAACAACAGATAATTGCATTAAGCAAAGTGTGTAATGTAAACAAAGCATATGCCCTTGAGCATATGAATGTTGTTTTCTCCCTAGTAGCAACAGCACATCTACCACCTTAGAGGTTTCTGTCACTCCCCCAGGTGAAATAGAGACATTAACCCACTATCGAACATAAATACCCCCTCTTGGAGTCACTAGCAACTACTCGGCCAAGATAGCTACTAACAACGGAGAGCATGCAAGATCATAAACAACATAGAGATAACAAAAGATATAATTCAGTACAGCAACTTAATCATAAACACCAATATTCATCGGATCCCAATAAACCAACATCATAGAATTACATAACGGTGATCTCAATCATGTAGGGCAGCTCATGAGATCTAAACATGAAGCACATGGTGGAGAAGACAACCATCTAGCTACTGCTATGGACCCATAGTCCAAGGTAGACTACTCACTCATCGCTCCGGAGGCAAGCATGGCGATGAAGAAGACCTCCGGTGGCGATTCCCCTCTCCGGCAGGGTGCCGGGAAGAGCTTCTGGACCCTCCCGATCTTCGGGTCGACGGCGGCGGCGGATCGTGATGTATTCTGGAAAACTGATCGGGCACTTAGGTTTTTCTCGTCGGGGGGTACTTATAGGCGAAAGGACGATGTCAGAGGAGAGACCACGGCCCCTCACGTGGGCCCGGCGCGGCCAGGGGCCTAGCCGCGCCGCCCCTGTGTGTGGGGGCCACGTGGCCCCCCTCCGTCAGGTCTTCGGATGTTTGGGAGCTTCCCCGTAAAATATGACTTCAGGAACTTGTTTCGTCCAATTCCGAAAATATTTCCTGTGTATCACTTCTGAAACACAAAAACAGCAGAAAACAGGAAACTGGCACTATGGCACTTCGTTAATAGGTTAGTTCCGGAAAACGCATAAAAATGCCACTAAGTGTAACGAAACAATAGGAAAATGGTGTAAAGACAAGCATGGAGCATAAAAAATTATAGATACGTTTGAGACGTATCAAGCATCCCCAAGCTTAACTCCTACTCGTCCTCGAGTAGGTAAGTGATAACAAAAGAATAATTTTTGAGGTGACATGCACCTGCACAATCTTGATCATATATGTAAGCATTGGTGAGCTGGGATCAATAGAACTTAAAACATGGGCATGAAAGATATAATCATGACAATAAGAACTTAGCAACCATGTTGTAAACATGCAAATGAACACAAACAAAAGATCATGATAATGAAACAATGAAAGTCAAACGTGTGTTCTAATCATAAGGAAAAACATACAAATGGTTTTCAGCTTGTCCTTCAAAGAGAGCAAAACATAAATGCATAGGACACCTCAAAGTTTAAGAGGGCGACTAGATACAAATAATTTAAGAACAAGTGAAACCAACAATATGAATCAATCAATGAACTTTGGGACAATGCATATCACACTAAGAATGACAATTATGCTCTCTTAATGGTGCATAAAGAAAGAAGGTGGTGACTCAACATAAAATTAAAAGAAAGACCCTTCGCAGAGGGAAGCAGTGATTTAAACATGTGCTAGAGCTTTTCATTTGTAAAACAGAGATAAAACTTGATTTTGAGAGGTGGTTGTCTTTGTCAACGACTGGCAATGGGGTTCTTACTATCTTCCATACAAAAATAAAGCAAGTTTTTGAGAGAGAGATTGGCACTTTGTGCTCTTTTTATAAAACTTGGCACTCCTCCCCACCTTTTCCTTTCACATACCATGGCTAACCGATTTCATCGGGTGCCCACCAACATTCACATTCTTTGGAGGAGTGCCTTTTTTTCTTTTTTTTTTCTTTTTTTTTCTTTTTGGAATAAACAATATGGAAGATAGCAAATCCGACCACTACGTCCCCATGAGCTGAAAATAGTGTCACAAAACGAGAAGTGTTTTGAAGGTTTTTGAAAGGTAGCACACGAAATTTTTACTTTGGAATGGCTTACAAATACCATGCATAGGAATTTATAGTGGACACAATGGCAAACTTGGCTTTTAGGAGTTGGATGCACGAGTAGAGCTCATACTCAGTACAAGGTGAGGGCTAGCAAAAGACTGGGAGCGACCAACTAAGAGAGCAATAATGGCCATAATCATGCAAAGCGACAAAGCGACATTAAACGAAGCATACGATGGCATCAAAAGTCAAAAACTAAATGATCATGAAGGCTAATGGCGACTTTGTAAGAGTCTAACATGTGTGAGCATGCACCAAGTCAACCCAAATAAAGCATCAAGGAGAAAACCAAAATAATGCTTCCATACAATAAAAACAACGCATGATTTTTTCAAAGGCTCATTAAGCAATCTCAGTTATTTGAGACAAGTCACGCTACAGCAAAACCACTAAGCATACTATGAAAAAGACATCAAGCATGACATGAAAAAGCCTAAGCCGCAGTCTACACAAGCTCCTTCTTGTACCACTATTTTGCACAAAGCTTTTTCTCTTTTCCAACACCATTTGAAATTTTTATAAACACCTCTTTTGATGAAAACCAATAAAGATCAGAGGAAAAAATACACCTTGATGAAAAGATATGACAAGATCTGAATGCAAATCAAGGCGAAAACGAAAATCAAAAGCAGTAGCTGAAAAAGAAGAACGCATCGATGAACGATAAGAGTGAAAAATTGAGCGTTCTTTGCAAATGAAAACGAGTACATCTCCTACAAAGGAAATTTGTTGGGGTCCAACCATTTATTGCAGCAAACAAACAAACTAAACAAACTAAGAAAACTAAAACAACTGACGCTCCAAGAAAAACACATAGTGCATGAAGCAATAAAAATATAGTGTTTTGAAAGGTGGCCTGATTTTTGCCGATGAAGAAGGGGTGCCTCGGGGGCATCCCCAAGCTTTGACGCTTGTACTTCTTGGATATTTCTTGGGGTGATGAATGGGCATCCCCAAGCTTGAGCTTTTGTCCATTCTTCAACTCATCTCATCATTCTCCAATCCCTACACTTGAAAACTTCCTTCATACAAAACTAAACACAATTCTATTAGCAACATTAGTGTAAGCATAAAATATATTCAACCTCTTTTAGCTTCAGGTTTCAACCCAAAACCACCACATATAAAGTATATACTACTGTAGCAACTTCCACAAGAGTTCCATGATAAAAAAGAACTCAAAAGAAAGCGATAAAGTGGCAAAAACAAATATTGGTAGAAATCTGTCAAAACTGGACAGCTGATAATGGACGAATTTTTGAGGGATTTTCTGTTGCTCAAATCAAAAAGTGTTCAACTAAGAAAAGTTTGGATATAACCTGGGGCATATGGACAAGAAATCGCAGGTCCAAAAGATATACAGAGAATTTTCACGAATTTTTACGGTGCAGCACCGAAAACAGTTTCAGGACAGCAACATCCCCAAATCCTTACCACACTCAAATTAGAGGCTTCTCATGGTACAAAAACGAAATAAACAAGATAAGGAGCGGCCATTACAGTAGTAATGACTTCCAAGACTCAAATAAAAGAAAAAGTACTGAAAAGTAAACATTGGGTTATCTCCCAAGAGTGCTTTTCTTTAACGCCTTTGAGCTAGGCGCAGAAAATTGCGAATCAAGTAATATCAAGTGATGAAGCATCAAGCTCATAATTTGCTCTAAGAATAGAGTCAAAAAGTAATTTCTTTCTTTTCCTAGGGAAGTGTTCCATACCTTTCTTTAATGGGAATTGATACTTGATAGTGCCTTCTCTCATATCAATGATAGCACCTACAGTTCGAAGAAAGGGTCTTCCCAAAATAATAGGACATGAAGCATGGCATTCAACGTCCATAACAAGAAAATCAACGGGAACAAGGTTATTATTAACCACAATAAGAACATCATTAATCCTTCCCAAAGGTTTCTTCTTAGCAACATCAGCAATAGGAACATCAAAATAACATTTTTCAAGCGGTGGTAAATCAAGCATATCATAAATCTTTCTAGGCATGATAGAAATACTAGCACCTAGATCACATAAAGCATGGCAATCATAACCCTTAACATGCATATCAATGATGGGTTCCCAACCATCTTCTAACTTCTTGGGAACAGAGGCTTTTTGCTTCAACTTTTCATCCCTAATCTTTATGAGAGCATTGGTAATATGCTTAGTAAAAGCAATATTTAAAGAACTAGCATTGGGAGTCAAAGCAAGCTTTTGCAAGAACAAAATAACTTCAGATATATTGCAGCCATCAACATCAAAATCATTAAAGGAAATAGAGCTATCATCTCCCACACTCCGAAAAATTTCAGCACTCTTTTGAGAAAAAGTTTTGGCAGTTTTAGGTTTTTTAACACAAGGAGTGGGAGTTTTCTCTATACCAATCAAAGTAAGAGGATTGCTATAAGTAGGAGCAACATCATTAGAGGTAGTAATAGTACATACCTTCATCTCTCTAGCCATCTCATCTTCTCTTTCCCACCTGGCATGCAATTCCGCTAACAATCTAATATTTTCATCAATTCCAACTTGGGTAGCATTAGCGGCAGCAACAATATTGCTCACATTCACATCATTAGGAAACACTTTTAATTTTAGAAGTTCAACATCATGAGCAAGGCTATCAACTTTAGAAGCAAGAATATCAATTTTGCCTAACTTTTCCTCAACAGACTTGTTAAAAGCAGTTTGTTTACCGATGAAGTCCTTGAGCATTACCTCAAGCTCGGAGGGCGCGGCCCTAGTGTTGTTGTAGGAATTACCATAAGAGTTACCATAACCATTACCGTTGGTAGAAGGATACGGCCTATAATTGTTACTAGCAAAATTGTTCCTATAAGCATTATTATTAAAATTGTTATTTCAAAGGAACATTATTAGGATCAACATGAGTCCTATCATTAGCAAGCATAGCCATAATGGTATCAATCTTATCACTTAAGGAAGAGGTTTCCTCAACAGAATTTACCTTCTTACCTTGTGGAGCTCTCTCGGTGTGCCATTCAGAATAATTTACCATCATGTTGTCGAGTAGCTTTGATGCGGCGCCCAATGTAAGGGACATAAAAGTGCCTCCAGCAGCTGAATCAAGTAGGTTCCTTGAAGAAAAATTCTGTCCTGCATAAAAAGTTTGGATAATCATCCAAGTAATCAGTCCATGAGTGGGGCAATTCTTTACCATAGATTTCATTCTTTCCCAAGCTTGAGCAACATGTTCATTATCAAACTGAGTAAACTTCATAATATTGCTGCGCAAAGCTATAATCTTAGCAGGAGGATAGTATCTACCAATAAAAGCATCCTTACACTTAGCCCATGAATCAATACTATTCTTAGTCAAAGACAGCAACCAATCTTTAGCTTTTCCTCTCAAAGAAAAAGGAAACAACTTGAGCTTAATAATATCACTATCAACATCCTTATATTTCTGCATCTCACATAGCTCAACAAAATTGTTGAGATGAGCTGCAGCATCTTCAGTACTAGCACCAGAAAATTGCTCTTTCATAACAAGGTTCAATAAAGCAGGCTTGATCTCATAAAAGGTGGTGGCAGGAACAGTTGGTGCAATAGGAGTGCAGATATAATCACTATTGTTCGTGCTAGCAAAGTCACACAACTTGGTGTTTTCAGGAGTACCCATTTCAGCAAAACGAAAGTAAACAAGTAAAAATAGCTACCAAGGATTCTAATTTTTTTGGGTTTTTGATATAAAAAGCAATGCAGGTAAAATAAAGTAAAGTAAAGCAAAACAAAACAAATAACAAAGTAAAGAATGTGTGTGCGAAGAACTCCCCTCGCAGAAGTCTTCTCTCTTCCCCGGCAACAGCGCCAGAAAAGAAGCTGCTACTCGTGTGATGGCGCCAGAAAAGAGCTGTGGCGTTTAGTTGACGTGGGAGCAGTAAGTCCTTGTGCGTGGTGATGACCAGCCCGTTGGGAACCCCAAGAGGAAGGTATGATGAGTGTAGCGGCTAGTTTTCCCTCAGTTAAGAAACCAAGGTTTATCGATCTTGAAGAAGAGAGACGGTGACGACTGAAAGTGTTTGTGGAACCTGCACACACACAAACAGATACTTTGTCCCCAACTTGCGATGAGGTTGTCAATCTCACCGGTTTGCTTGAAACAAAGGTTATGAGTGTATCGAGTGGAAAACAGTAGAGTATATGCGAGTAAAGTAAACAGTGCGGGAAAAGTAAATAGGTGATTGCAATATGATTAAAATAGGACCGGGGTCTACAGTTCACTAGTGGTGTCTCTCCGTAGATAAAATAACATGCTGGGTAAACAAATTACAGTTGGGCAATTGATAGAATAAAGATAACGTGATATGTCAAGAAGATCACTATGAGATTCACTCTGGGCATTACAACAAAATACATAGACCGCCATCCAACTGCATCTATGACTAATAATCCACCCTCGGGGATATCATCCAAACACCCCAAAAGTATTAAGTTGCGAACAACAGATAATTGCATTAAGCAAAGTGTGTAATGTAAACAAAGCATATGCCCTTGAGCATATGAATGTTGTTTTCTCCCTAGTAGCAACAGCACATCTACCACCTTAGAGGTTTCTGTCACTCCCCCAGGTGAAATAGAGACATGAACCCACTATCGAGCATAAATACCCCCTCTTGGAGTCACTAGCAACTACTCGGCCAAGATAGCTACTAACAACGGAGAGCATGCAAGATCATAAACAACATAGAGATAACAAAAGATATAATTCAGTACAGCAACTTAATCATAAACACCAATATTCATCGGATCCCAACAAACCAACATCATAGAATTATATAACGGTGATCTCAATCATGTAGGGCAGCTCATGAGATCTAAACATGAAGCACATGGTGGAGAAGACAACCATCTAGCTACTGCTATGGACCCATAGTCCAAGGTAGACTACTCACTCATCGCTCCGGAGGCAAGCATGGCGATGAAGAAGACCTCTGGTGGCGTTCCCCTCTCCGGCAGGGTGCCGGGAAGAGCTTCTGGACCCTCCCGATCTTCGGGTCGACGGCGGCGGCGGATCGCGATGTATTCTGGAAAACTGATCGGGCACTTAGGTTTTTCTCGTCGGGGGGTACTTATAGGCGAAAGGACGATGTCAGAGGAGAGACCACGGCCCCTCACGTGGGCCCAGCGCGGCCAGGGGCCTGGTCGCGCCACCCCTGTGTGTGGGGGCCACGTGGCCTCCCTCCGTCAGGTCTTCGGATGTTTGGGAGCTTCCCCGTAAAATATGACTTCAGGAACTTGTTTCGTCCAATTCCGAGAATATTTCCTGTGTATCACTTCTGAAACACAAAAACAGCAGAAAACAGGAAACTGGCACTGTGGCACTTCGTTAATAGGTTAGTTCCGGAAAACGCATAAAAATGCCACTAAGTGTAACGAAACAATAGGCAAATGGTGTAAAGACAAGCATGGAGCATAAAAAATTATAGATACGTTTGAGACGTATCAAGCATCCCCAAGCTTAACTCCTGCTCGTCCTCGAGTAGGTAAGTGATAACAAAAGAATAATTTTTGAGGTGACATGCACCTACACAATCTTGATCATATATGTAAGCATTGGTGAGCTGGGATCAATAGAACTTAAAACATGGGCATGAAAGATATAATCATGACAATAAGAACTTAGCAACCATGTTGTAAACATGCAAATGAACACAAACAAAAGATCATGATAATGAAACAATGAAAGTCAAACGTGTGTTCTAATCATAAGGAAAAACATACAAATGGTTTTCAGCTTGTCCTTCAAAGAGAGCAAAACATAAATGCATAGGACACCTCAAAGTTTAAGAGGGCGACTAGATACAAATAATTTAAGAACAAGTGAAACCAACAATATGAATCAATCAATGAACTTTGGGACAATGCATATCACACTAAGAATGACAATTATGCTCTCTTAATGGTGCATAAAGAAAGAAGGTGGTGACTCAACATAAAATTAAAAGAAAGGCCCTTCGCAGAGGGAAGCAGTGATTTAAACATGTGCTAGAGCTTTTCATTTGTAAAACAGAGATAAAACTTGATTTTGAGAGGTGGTTGTCTTTGTCAACGACTGGCAATGGGGTTCTTACTATCTTCCATACAAAAATAAAGCAAGTTTTTGAGAGAGAGATTGGCACTTTGTGCTCTTTTTATAAAACTTGGCACTCCTCCCCACCTTTTCCTTTCACATACCATGGCTAACCGATTCCATCGGGTGCCCACCAACATTCACATTCTTTGGAGGAGTGCCTTTTTTTCTTTCTTTTTTTCTCTTTTTTTTCTTTTTGGAATAAACAATATGGAAGATAGCAAATCCGACCACTACGTCCCCATGAGCTGAAAATAGTGTCACAAAACGAGAAGTGTTTTGAAGGTTTTTGAAAGGTAGCACACGAAATTTTTACTTTGGAATGGCTTACAAATACCATGCATAGGAATTTATAGTGGACACAATGGCAAACTTGGCTTTTAGGAGTTGTATGCACGAGTAGAGCTCATACTCAGTACAAGGTGAGGGCTAGCAAAAGACTGGGAGCGACCAACTAAGAGAGCAATAATGGCCATAATCATGCAAAGCGACAAAGCGACATTAAAAGAAGCATACGATGGCATCAAAAGTCAAAAACTAAATGATCATGAAGGCTAATGGTGAATTTGTAAGAGTCTAACATGTGTGAGCATGCGCCAAGTCAACCCAAATAAAGCATCAAGGAGAAAACCAAAATAATGCTTCCATACAATAAAAACAACGCATGATTTTTTCAAAGGCTCATTAAGCAATCTCAGTTATTTGAGACAAGTCACGCTACAGCAAAACCACTAAGCATACTATCAAAAAGACATCAAGCATGACATGAAAAAGCCTAAGCCGCAGTCTACACAAGCTCCTTCTTGTACCACTATTTTGCACAAAGCTTTTTCTCTTTTCCAACACCATTTGAAATTTTTATAAACACCTCTTTTGATGAAAACCAATAAAGATCAGAGGAAAAAATACACCTTGATGAAAAGATATGACAAGATCTGAATGCAAATCAAGGCGAAAACGAAAACCAAAAGCAGTAGCTGAAAAAGAAGAACGCATCGATGAACGATAAGAGAGAAAAATTGAGCGTTCTTTGCAAATGAAAACGAGTACATCTCCTACAAAGGAAATTTGTTGGGGTCCAACCATTTATTGCAGCAAACAAACAAACTAAACAAACTAAGAAAACTAAAACAACTGACGCTCCAAGAAAAACACATAGTGCATGAAGCAATAAAAATATAGTGTTTTGAAAGGTGGCCTGATTTTTGCCGATGAAGAAGGGGTGCCTCGGGGGCATCCCCAAGCTTTGACGCTTGTACTTCTTGGATATTTCTTGGGGTGATGCATGGGCATCCCCAAGCTTGAGCTTTTGTCCATTCTTCAACTCATCTCATCATTCTCCAATCCCTACACTTGAAAACTTCCTTCATACAAAACTAAACACAATTCTATTAGCAACATTAGTGTAAGCATAAAATATATTCAACCTCTTTTAGCTTCAGGTTTCAACCCAAAACCACCACATATAAAGTATATACTACTGTAGCAACTTCCACAAGAGTTCCATGATAAAAAAGAACTCAAAAGAAAGCGATAAAGTGGCAAAAACAAATATTGGTAGAAATCTGTCAAAACTGGACAGCTGATAATGGACGAATTTTTGAGGGATTTTCTGTTGCTCAAATCAAAAAGTGTTCAACTAAGAAAAGTTTGGATATAACCTGGGGCATATGGACAAGAAATCGCAGGTCCAAAAGATATACAGAGAATTTTCACGAATTTTTACGGTGCAGCACCGAAAACAGTTTCAGGACAGCAACATCCCCAAATCCTTACCACACTCAAATTAGAGGCTTCTCATGGTACAAAAACGAAATAAACAAGATAAGGAGCGGCCATTACAGTAGTAATGACTTCCAAGACTCAAATAAAAGAAAAAGTACTGAAAAGTAAACATTGGGTTATCTCCCAAGAGTGCTTTTCTTTAACGCCTTTGAGCTAGGCGCAGAAAATTGCGAATCAAGTAATATCAAGTGATGAAGCATCAAGCTCATAATTTGCTCTAAGAATAGAGTCAAAAAGTAATTTCTTTCTTTTCCTAGGGAAGTGTTCCATACCTTTCTTTAATGGGAATTGATACTTGATAGTGCCTTCTCTCATATCAATGATAGCACCTACAGTTCGAAGAAAGGGTCTTCCCAAAATAATAGGACATGAAGCATGGCATTCAACGTCCATAACAAGAAAATCAACGGGAACAAGGTTATTATTAACCACAATAAGAACATCATTAATCCTTCCCAAAGGTTTCTTCTTAGCAACATCAGCAATAGGAACATCAAAATAACATTTTTCAAGCGGTGGTAAATCAAGCATATCATAAATCTTTCTAGGCATGATAGAAATACTAGCACCTAGATCACATAAAGCATGGCAATCATAACCCTTAACATGCATATCAATGATGGGTTCCCAACCATCTTCTAACTTCTTGGGAACAGAGGCTTTTTGCTTCAACTTTTCATCCCTAATCTTTATGAGAGCATTGGTAATATGCTTAGTAAAAGCAATATTTAAAGAACTAGCATTGGGAGTCAAAGCAAGCTTTTGCAAGAACAAAATAACTTCAGATATATTGCAGCCATCAACATCAAAATCATTAAAGGAAATAGAGCTATCATCTCCCACACTCCGAAAAATTTCAGCACTCTTTTGAGAAAAAGTTTTGGCAGTTTTAGGTTTTTTAACACAAGGAGTGGGAGTTTTCTCTATACCAATCAAAGTAAGAGGATTGCTATAAGTAGGAGCAACATCATTAGAGGTAGTAATAGTACATACCTTCATCTCTCTAGCCATCTCATCTTCTCTTTCCCACCTGGCATGCAATTCCGCTAACAATCTAATATTTTCATCAATTCCAACTTGGGTAGCATTAGCGGCAGCAACAATATTGCTCACATTCACATCATTAGGAAACACTTTTAATTTTAGAAGTTCAACATCATGAGCAAGGCTATCAACTTTAGAAGCAAGAATATCAATTTTGCCTAACTTTTCCTCAACAGACTTGTTAAAAGCAGTTTGTTTACCGATGAAGTCCTTGAGCATTACCTCAAGCTCGGAGGGCGCGGCCCTAGTGTTGTTGTAGGAATTACCATAAGAGTTACCATAACCATTACCGTTGGTAGAAGGATACGGCCTATAATTGTTACTAGCAAAATTGTTCCTATAAGCATTATTATTAAAATTGTTATTTCAAAGGAACATTATTAGGATCAACATGAGTCCTATCATTAGCAAGCATAGCCATAATGGTATCAATCTTATCACTTAAGGAAGAGGTTTCCTCAACAGAATTTACCTTCTTACCTTGTGGAGCTCTCTCGGTGTGCCATTCAGAATAATTTACCATCATGTTGTCGAGTAGCTTTGATGCGGCGCCCAATGTAAGGGACATAAAAGTGCCTCCAGCAGCTGAATCAAGTAGGTTCCTTGAAGAAAAATTCTGTCCTGCATAAAAAGTTTGGATAATCATCCAAGTAATCAGTCCATGAGTGGGGCAATTCTTTACCATAGATTTCATTCTTTCCCAAGCTTGAGCAACATGTTCATTATCAAACTGAGTAAACTTCATAATATTGCTGCGCAAAGCTATAATCTTAGCAGGAGGATAGTATCTACCAATAAAAGCATCCTTACACTTAGCCCATGAATCAATACTATTCTTAGTCAAAGACAGCAACCAATCTTTAGCTTTTCCTCTCAAAGAAAAAGGAAACAACTTGAGCTTAATAATATCACTATCAACATCCTTATATTTCTGCATCTCACATAGCTCAACAAAATTGTTGAGATGAGCTGCAGCATCTTCAGTACTAGCACCAGAAAATTGCTCTTTCATAACAAGGTTCAATAAAGCAGGCTTGATCTCATAAAAGGTGGTGGCAGGAACAGTTGGTGCAATAGGAGTGCAGATATAATCACTATTGTTCGTGCTAGCAAAGTCACACAACTTGGTGTTTTCAGGAGTACCCATTTCAGCAAAACGAAAGTAAACAAGTAAAAATAGCTACCAAGGATTCTAATTTTTTTGGGTTTTTGATATAAAAAGCAATGCAGGTAAAATAAAGTAAAGTAAAGCAAAACAAAACAAATAACAAAGTAAAGAATGTGTGTGCGAAGAACTCCCCTCGCAGAAGTCTTCTCTCTTCCCCGGCAACAGCGCCAGAAAAGAAGCTGCTACTCGTGTGATGGCGCCAGAAAAGAGCTGTGGCGTTTAGTTGACGTGGGAGCAGTAAGTCCTTGTGCGTGGTGATGACCAGCCCGTTGGGAACCCCAAGAGGAAGGTATGATGAGTGTAGCGGCTAGTTTTCCCTCAGTTAAGAAACCAAGGTTTATCGATCTTGAAGAAGAGAGACGGTGACGACTGAAAGTGTTTGTGGAACCTGCACACACACAAACAGATACTTTGTCCCCAACTTGCGATGAGGTTGTCAATCTCACCGGTTTGCTTGAAACAAAGGTTATGAGTGTATCGAGTGGAAAACAGTAGAGTATATGCGAGTAAAGTAAACAGTGCGGGAAAAGTAAATAGGTGATTGCAATATGATTAAAATAGGACCGGGGTCTACAGTTCACTAGTGGTGTCTCTCCGTAGATAAAATAACATGCTGGGTAAACAAATTACAGTTGGGCAATTGATAGAATAAAGATAACGTGATATGTCAAGAAGATCACTATGAGATTCACTCTGGGCATTACAACAAAATACATAGACCGCCATCCAACTGCATCTATGACTAATAATCCACCCTCGGGGATATCATCCAAACACCCCAAAAGTATTAAGTTGCGAACAACAGATAATTGCATTAAGCAAAGTGTGTAATGTAAACAAAGCATATGCCCTTGAGCATATGAATGTTGTTTTCTCCCTAGTAGCAACAGCACATCTACCACCTTAGAGGTTTCTGTCACTCCCCCAGGTGAAATAGAGACATGAACCCACTATCGAGCATAAATACCCCCTCTTGGAGTCACTAGCAACTACTCGGCCAAGATAGCTACTAACAACGGAGAGCATGCAAGATCATAAACAACATAGAGATAACAAAAGATATAATTCAGTACAGCAACTTAATCATAAACACCAATATTCATCGGATCCCAACAAACCAACATCATAGAATTATATAACGGTGATCTCAATCATGTAGGGCAGCTCATGAGATCTAAACATGAAGCACATGGTGGAGAAGACAACCATCTAGCTACTGCTATGGACCCATAGTCCAAGGTAGACTACTCACTCATCGCTCCGGAGGCAAGCATGGCGATGAAGAAGACCTCTGGTGGCGATTCCCCTCTTCGGCAGGGTGCCGGGAAGAGCTTCTGGACCCTCCCGATCTTCGGGTCGACGGCAGCGGCGGATCGCGATGTATTCTGGAAAACTGATCGGGCACTTAGGTTTTTCTCGTCGGGGGGTACTTATAGGCGAAAGGACGATGTCAGAGGAGAGACCACGGCCCCTCACGTGGGCCCAGCGCGGCCAGGGGCCTGGCCGCGCCACCCCTGTGTGTGGGGGCCACGTGGCCTCCCTCCGTCAGGTCTTCGGATGTTTGGGAGCTTCCCCGTAAAATATGACTTCAGGAACTTGTTTCGTCCAATTCCGAGAATATTTCCTGTGTATCACTTCTGAAACACAAAAACAGCAGAAAACAGGAAACTGGCACTGTGGCACTTCGTTAATAGGTTAGTTCCGGAAAACGCATAAAAATGCCACTAAGTGTAACGAAACAATAGGCAAATGGTGTAAAGACAAGCATGGAGCATCAAAAATTATAGATACGTTTGAGACGTATCAAGCATCCCCAAGCTTAACTCCTGCTCGTCCTCGAGTATGTAAGTGATAACAAAAGAATAATTTTTGAGGTGACATGCACCTACACAATCTTGATCATATATGTAAGCATTGGTGAGCTGGGATCAATAGAACTTAAAACATGGGCATGAAAGATATAATCATGACAATAAGAACTTAGCAACCATGTTGTAAACATGCAAATGAACACAAACAAAAGATCATGATAATGAAACAATGAAAGTCAAACGTGTGTTCTAATCATAAGGAAAAACATACAAATGGTTTTCAGCTTGTCCTTCAAAGAGAGCAAAACATAAATGCATAGGACACCTCAAAGTTTAAGAGGGCGACTAGATACAAATAATTTAAGAACAAGTGAAACCAACAATATGAATCAATCAATGAACTTTGGGACAATGCATATCACACTAAGAATGACAATTATGCTCTCTTAATGGTGCATAAAGAAAGAAGGTGGTGACTCAACATAAAATTAAAAGAAAGGCCCTTCGCAGAGGGAAGCAGTGATTTAAACATGTGCTAGAGCTTTTCATTTGTAAAACAGAGATAAAACTTGATTTTGAGAGGTGGTTGTCTTTGTCAACGACTGGCAATGGGGTTCTTACTATCTTCCATACAAAAATAAAGCAAGTTTTTGAGAGAGAGATTGGCACTTTGTGCTCTTTTTATAAAACTTGGCACTCCTCCCCACCTTTTCCTTTCACATACCATGGCTAACCGATTCCATCGGGTGCCCACCAACATTCACATTCTTTGGAGGAGTGCCTTTTTTTCTTTCTTTTTTTCTCTTTTTTTTCTTTTTGGAATAAACAATATGGAAGATAGCAAATCCGACCACTACGTCCCCATGAGCTGAAAATAGTGTCACAAAACGAGAAGTGTTTTGAAGGTTTTTGAAAGGTAGCACATGAAATTTTTACTTTGGAATGGCTTACAAATACCATGCATAGGAATTTATAGTGGACACAATGGCAAACTTGGCTTTTAGGAGTTGTATGCACGAGTAGAGCTCATACTCAGTACAAGGTGAGGGCTAGCAAAAGACTGGGAGCGACCAACTAAGAGAGCAATAATGGCCATAATCATGCAAAGCGACAAAGCGACATTAAAAGAAGCATACGATGGCATCAAAAGTCAAAAACTAAATGATCATGAAGGCTAATGGCGAATTTGTAAGAGTCTAACATGTGTGAGCATGCGCCAAGTCAACCCAAATAAAGCATCAAGGAGAAAACCAAAATAATGCTTCCATACAATAAAAACAACGCATGATTTTTTCAAAGGCTCATTAAGCAATCTCAGTTATTTGAGACAAGTCATGCTACAGCAAAACCACTAAGCATACTATCAAAAAGACATCAAGCATGACATGAAAAAGCCTAAGCCGCAGTCTACACAAGCTCCTTCTTGTACCACTATTTTGCACAAAGCTTTTTCTCTTTTCCAACACCATTTGAAATTTTTATAAACACCTCTTTTGATGAAAACCAATAAAGATCAGAGGCAAAAATACACCTTGATAAAAAGATATGACAAGATCTGAATGCAAATCAAGGCGAAAACGAAAACCAAAAGCAGTAGCTGAAAAAGAAGAACGCATCGATGAACGATAAGAGTGAAAAACTGAGCGTTCTTTGCAAATGAAAACGAGTACATCTCCTCCAAAGGAAATTTGTTGGGGTCCAACCATTTATTGCAGCAAACAAACAAACTAAACAAACTAAGAAAACTAAAACAACTGACGCTCCAAGAAAAACACATAGTGCATGAAGCAATAAAAATATAGTGTCTTGAAAGGTGACCTGATTTTTGCCGATGAAGAAGGGGTGCCTCGGGGGCATCCCCAAGCATTGACGCTTGTACTTCTTGGATATTTCTTGGGGTGATGCATGGGCATCCCCAAGCTTGAGCTTTTGTCCATTCTTCAACTCATCTCATCATTCTCCAATCCCTACACTTGAAAACTTCCTTCATACAAAACTAAACACAATTCTATTAGCAACATTAGTGTAAGCATAAAATATATTCAACCTCTTTTAGCTTCAGGTTTCAACCCAAAACCACCACATATAAAGTATATACTACTGTAGGAACTTCCACAAGAGTTCCATGATCAAAAAGAACTCAAAAGAAAGCGATAAAGTGGCAAAAACAAATATTGGCAGAAATCTGTCAAAACTGAACAGCTGATAATGGACGAATTTTTGAGGGATTTTCCGTTGCTCAAATCAAAAAGTGTTCAGCTAAGAAAAGTTTGGATATAACTTGGGGCATATGCACAAGAAATCGCAGGTCCAAAAGATAAACAGAGAATTTTCACGAATTTTTACGGTGCAGCACCGAAAACAGTTTCAGGACAGCAATAACCCCAAATCTTTACCTCACTCAAATTAAAGGCTTCTCTTGGTACAAAAACGAAATAAACAAGATAAGGAGTGGTCATTACAGTAGTAATGACTTCCAAGACTCAAATAAAAGAAAAAGTACTGAAAAGTAAACAATGGGTTATCTCCCAAGAGTGCTTTTCTTTAACGCCTTTGAGCTAGGCGCAGAAAATTGCGAATCAAGTAATATCAATAGATGAAGTGCTAGTTACCTCAGTAGGCTCTTTGAAGGTTCCCGAAGATGATTCAACCTGCAAGTCACCCTTAGTAGAACTAAGAGTCTTACCAATCTTAAGAGCATGTTGAGATTTAAGCGCAGAAACCTTGGGAACATACATAAATTTTTGCTCTTTTCCAACAAACACTTTCTCCTTCTTAAATTTAAGAGAAGAGAAGATTAAACTAAGAGTTTCCATAGACTCCTCTAGTTTACCAATCCTCAAGTTTTGATTGTCATGAGTAGTGCTAGCCTCTAAAATGGTAATTCTCTTACCAATATTTTCTATTAATTCACTAACGTGGCTAGCATTTTCTAGGATACTTGGCAAACTTTTTTCTAAGGAGCTGAGCTTTTCTACCACCTCTTCCAAGGTGGTCTCAGTTTTAGCAACATGAATAGGTGGTACTCCCACGAAACTTTCAATTATAGTGCATGCTTCTCCCGCGGGAGTACCCAGAAAATTACCTCCTGTAAGAGTATCAAGAACATACCTATTCCAGCTAGATATACCAACATAAAAATTTCTAAGGAGGATCGTGGTGGAGTGCTTTTTGGTACACCTATGATGAGCATTGTTAATACGGTACCAAGCATCTTTTAAACTTTCTCCCCCTTGTTGCTTGAAACTACGAACTTCTACTTCAGGATTACTCATTGTAACAAAACTAAAAGCAGATAAGTAAAAACAACTACCAAGGATTCTAATTTTTTTTGGGTTTTTGATAAAAAGCAATGCAGGTAAAATAAAATAAAGTAAATCAAAACAAATAACAAAGTAAAGAATGTGTGTGCGAAGAACTCCCCTCGCAGAAGTCTTCTCTCTTCCCCGGCAGCGGCGCCAGAAAAGAAGCTGCTACTCGTGTGATGGCGCCAGAAAAGAGCTGTGGCGTTTAGTTGACGTGGGAGCAGTAAGTCCTTGTGCGTGGTGATGACCAGCCCGTTGGGAACCCCAAGAGGAAGGTATGATGAGTGTAGCGGCTAGTTTTCCCTCAGTTAAGAAACCAAGGTTTAATGTCGATCTTGAAGAAGAGAGACGGTGACGACTGAAGGTGTTTGCGGAACCTGCACACACACAAACAAATACTTTGTCCCCAACTTGCGATGAGGTTGTCAATCTCACCGGTTTGCTTGAAACAAAGGTTATGAGTGTATCGAGTGGAAAACAGTAGTAATATGCGAGTAAAGTAAACAGTGCGGGAAAAGTAAACAGGTGATTGCAATATGATTAAAATAGGACCGGGGTCCACAGTTCACTAGTGGTGTCTCTCCGTAGATAAAATAACATGCTGGGTAAACAAATTATAGTTGGGCAATTGATAGAATAAAGATAACGTGATATGTCAAGAAGATCACTATGAGATTCACTCTGGGCATTACAACAAAATACATAGACCGCCATCCAACTGCATCTATGACTAATAATCCACCCCCGGGGATATCATCCGAACACCCCAAAAGTATTAAGTTGCGAACAACAGATAATTGCATTAAGCAAAGTGTGTAATGTAAACAAAGCATATGCCCTTGAGCATATGAATGTTGTTTTCTCCCTAGTAGCAACAGCACATCTACCACCTTAGAGGTTTCTGTCACTCCCCCAGGTGAAATAGAGACATGAACCCACTATCGAGCATAAATACCCCCTCTTGGAGTCACTAGCAACTACTCGGCCAAGATAGCTACTAACAACGGAGAGCATGCAAGATCATAAACAACATAGAGATAACAAAAGATATAATTCAGTACAGCAACTTAATCATAAACACCAATATTCATCGGATCCCAACAAACCAACATCATAGAATTACATAACGGTGATCTCAATCATGTAGGGCAGCTCATGAGATCTAAACATGAAGCACATGGTGGAGAAGACAACCATCTAGCTACTGCTATGGACCCATAGTCCAAGGTAGACTACTCACTCATCGCTCCGGAGGCAAGCATGGCGATGAAGAAGACCTCCGGTGGCGATTCCCCTCTCCGGCAGGGTGCCGGGAAGAGCTTCTGGACCCTCCCGATCTTCGGGTCAACGGCGGCGGTGGATCACGATGTATTCTGGAAAACTGATCGGGCCCTTAGGTTTTTCTCGTCGGGGGGTACTTATAGGCGAAAGGACGATGTCAGAGGAGAGACCACGGCCCCTCACGTGGGCCCGGCGCGGCCAGGGGGGTGGCCGCGCCGCCCCTGTGTGTGGGGGCCACGTGGCCCCCCTCCGTCAGGTCTTCGGATGTTTGGGAGCTTCCCCGTAAAATATGACTTCAGGAACTTGTTTCGTCCAATTCTGAGAATATTTCCTGTGTATCACTTCTAAAACACAAAAACAGCAGAAAACAGGAAACTGGCACTGTGGCACTTCGTTAATAGGTTAGTTCCGGAAAACGCATAAAAATGCCACTAAGTGTAACGAAACAATAGGCAAATGGTGTAAAGACAAGCATGGAGCATCAAAAATTATAGATACGTTTGAGACGTATCAATGCGCGAGGCTTTCCTTTCTGGACGCGTATTCTGGTTACAATCAGATCAAATTGAAGAAGGAAGACGAAGAAAAGACGGCCTTCATCACACCGTACAGAGTGTTTTGCTACCAAGTAATGCCGTTCGGCCTAAAAAATGCAGGAGCAACTTATCAACGGATGATGCAAAACTGCCTCGGGAGCCAAATAGGACGCAACATCCAAGTCTACATTGATGATGTGGTCATCACTACAAGAGAGGAGCAATCTTTAATCAGCGACTTGGCAGAAACCTTCGACAACCTGAGCAGGTACAAGCTTAAGCTTAACCTGACAAAATGTTCCTTCGGCGTATCAGCAGGACAACTTTTGGGGTTCCTGGTATCAGCACGAGGAATAGAGGCGAACCCAGAGAAGATTCAAGCAATTTTAACAATGGGAAAACCCACGAAACTACACGACGTCCAGAAACTTGCAGGACGCGTCGCGGCTTTAAGTCGTTTCGTTGCTCGATTGGGAGAAAAAGCGCTTCCTTTCTATGCACTTATGAAGAAATCAGATGATAAATTTGAATGGACAGAAGAAGCAGACGCGACTTTTGCACACCTGAAAAAAGTGCTTTACACGCCACCAGTGCTGGTCGCACCAAAAGAAAAAGAACCACTACTACTCTACATTGCCGCAACTCATCAGGTGGTGAGTACAGTATTAGTAGTCGAAAGAAGTGAAGAAGGAAAAGCCCACGGCGTCCAGAAGCCTGTATATTTCATCAGTGAAGTGCTATCCCCGACAAAACAGAGGTACCCGCATTATCAAAAACTCGCATATAGTGTTTTTACAACAGCACGGAAATTGCGACAGTACTTTGCGGTGCACCCAATTATAGTGGTCAATGAAGCGCCACTATCGAACATATTGAACAATCCCTCAGCAACAGGACGTGTCTCTTTGTGGGGAATCGAATTATCTCCCATGGACATCACGTATGAAAAAAGGAAGGCAATCAAGTCGCAAATCTTGCCAGATTTCATAGCAGAATGGTTGGAGCTGCAGAGCACGGGACCGCCAGATCTATCGAGTGTCTGGACAATGTACTTCGACGGTTCTAAGAGAGTATAAGGTGCAGGCGCGGGAGTAATCTTGATATCGCCGCATGGCGACAAACTAAAGTACGTCTTAAGGATGAGTTTTCCGCAAGCCTCTAACAATGAAGCAGAATATGAGGCTCTGCTACATGGAATGAAGATGGCCAAAGCATGTGGAGCAACTCGACTAAAAATATTTGGGGATTCAAACCTTGTCGTCCAACAAGTTATGAATAGATGCGACACAATCAATGACAACATGATGGCCTACAAGAACTTATATCACTATCTCGAAGGAACATTTGATGGATGCGAAGTCTCGAACATCAGCAGAAACAGCAATGAAGCAGCCGACAACTTAGCAAATATCGGGTCCCAGTGTTTACCCGTGCCATCTGGAGTATTCTGGGAGGAAATAGTGGAAAGGTCAATAAAAAGTGTCAAAAGTTTGACTACTGCAGCAGGCTCAGGGGTTATGTCGGAACCCGAGGAAGTCATGATGATAGAAGAAACTTGGATGCAGCCATATCTTGCATACATGATAAATAAGCAATTACCAGATGATGCAGTGGAAGCCAAGAGGATAACTCGACGATCGAAAGCGTTTGTCGTCTTGCAGGGAAAACTATACAAGAAGAGTATTACCGGCGTTTTGCAGCGTTGTGTAACGCCTCAGGAAGGACAAGTAATATTAAAAGATATACACGGCGGAGTGTGTGACCATCATGCAAGCAGCAGGGCAATAGCGGCAAAAGCGTTCCGTGCAGGATTCTATTGGTTAACAGCCATTGAAGACGTGAAAGATATAGTTCAGAAGTGTGAAGCATGTCAAAGATTCGCATCTCGACCACATGCACCAGCAGCAGAGCTACAACCAATACCGTTGTCCTGGCCCTTTGCACAATGGGGCCTCGATATGGTAGGAAAGTTGCACAAATCCTGGCCAGGAGGACATGTTTACATGCTAGTGGCAGTCGATAAATTTACCAAGTGGGTGGAAGCAGCCCCGGTAACAACTCAAGATTCAACAGCAGCGATCAACTTCATCAAGTCAATAGTGTTCCGTTTCGGCGTACCATATAGCATCATCACGGACAATGGGACAAACTTCACTTCAAAGGAATTCAAGAGTTACTGCGAAGGACTAGAAATCAAACTCAAATTTGCATCTGTGGCGCACCCGAAGACAAATGGACAAGTCGAAAAAGCCAATGGCCTGATATATAGTGGGATAAAAAAGAGGCTCTTAGCACCTCTCGAGAAAGCCAAGAGCGCTTGGGTAGATGAATTGCCCTCCGTTCTTTGGAGTTTAAGAACCACGCCCAACGCAGCAACTCAAGAGACTCCTTTCTTCCTGGTCCATGGCGCAGAAGCCGTGCTTCCAATCAAAGGTACACACGAGGCTCCAAGGGTGACGGCATACGACGAAACAACATCAACAGAAGCATTGCAAGACGATATCGATGCACTAGATGAAGCAAGAGATAAAGCATTAGAAAGGGCCACGCAGTATCAACAAAGTCTACGAAACTACCACAGTAGTCGAGTTCGTCCACGATCCTTCGTGGTGGGAGATCTAGTTTTGCGACTCAGGCAAGACAGCCACGGGAAATTAGAGTCCCCTTGGGTGGGACCTGTTGCCTGTCAAAACCCACCGGCGAGCAGCGACGAGCAACACGAAGAGCCGGGAGGCTCCCAGGACTGCTGGTGGGCCCTGGTCCCTCGGGCAACGGCCCGCAAAACTCCGGCACACGTCCTGGCTGGTGCGAGGGCGTGCCACCTGATCTATACCTGATCAGGAAGGTGATGGTTTGCTTCGATTGGTTTCCTGCATGGCAGACACGCAAACATTAAATACGAGCCTCGATCGGCTCTCAGGTTACCCTGTGAATCGGCTCAGGTAGCCGATTGCCCCATGGATCTGCAATGGATCTACGATAACATGGGGTTTTGCTTCATCAAAACTAGTCAAATCGATCTACGACAGTTTAAAGCTTTCACCACATAAACGGAACATCCCACGCGTAATTGAGCCTGGTAGATACGAAAGACAACAGAAAGCTAACCCTAGAGGAGGCCAAAAAAACCAACGTAGAGTCAATTCCCGGAACAACTCCTCTCGAATTAGCAAACCGTATCCTTACGTACTACTGGAACGTTCAACCCGTTTGTGAGGCCTAACCATGCGGATATTAAACTAATCCTTGGAGAACAAGGAACAACTATGACAGATTGAATCGACTGAATAAAGATCAAGCAAGATGCTGCCCTTACACCCAAGGTAGGTGCAAAGGCAGCGAGATCTCAATGGGCAGCATGACTAAGCAAACAATGAACAAAAACACCGATGCTAGCCCAAACAGATCTATGATAACAGTATTACTCGCCATCAACAAGGCTTCAGTACGAGCAACACAAATAACACATAAGCATATGCTGCCTAGATCGCAAGATGCGATCTAGGCAGCACGACGCTTACCTGAAAGAAACCCTCGAAACAAGGGGTGGCGATGCGCCGAGATTGTGTTTGTTGTGAACGTTGTCGTCCTCTTTTCTCAATAACCCTAGGTACATATTTATAGTCCGGAGACTTTCTATCTTTGGAATAAACCTAAACGTAATCTAACTCTTGTTTAAACCGACGCGTACTCTAACATAATATACAGATACACGGGCAATTAGCCCAAATTCACGCGCAAGGCCGATCCATCCTCCAAGCCCATCTTGACTACGGCCCATCTCCTTATATGGCCAAAATGTGGCGATAACACATGCCCCCCTGGTTTTGGCAATAATAATTCCAAAACCACTCTGTTTTTCTTCATCGGGTCACGCGTTGCAGAGCAGAACCGTCATATCGCCTCCTCATCATGATGCCTTGCCTTCTCAACTTCTCCGTAGTGCACGATTTGACAACTCTGGCACCACATCCTCGGAAACCGCTATGGCATTGAACCATCTTCCACTATCCCCCTTATTTAAATCCATCCAAACCATTTGCATCTTCATTCTTCTCCAATAGCCCAAAAAAACCCTCTTCCTCCGCCATGGATTCCTCTTCTTCCTCCAACACATCCGGCCTCTCCTACCAATCATCCGACTCCGTGAACCGGGAGCCGACGCCGGAGCACCCGCCGATGGCGGCGTACGAAGCCCTCGCCCCACAATGGTGGGACAAGAGGGACTGGGACTTCGCCGCCCAGTCAGAGGACGACGAGTCCATGACCGACGGCGAGGAAGACCTCCAATTCCTTGTCGACGGGGACCTGGAGGCGGAGAGCGCCGATGACGCCGTGTCCTGGGGCGAGGACATCAGCTCCTCCAATGAGGAAGAAGAAGCGGAGGAGGACACCTCCTCCGACGAGTACCCGCCGGTGAAGCGCTTCCGCGCCGGATCCAGCGAGGACACCGAAGACGACGACGAGGACGAAGAAGCCCCCGCTGCCAACCTTAGCAGCAGCGGTGAGGACTACGCCGGCAGCAGCGCCGACGACAGCGAAGACGGCGGCGGCAATGGCAACGGCGACGACGACGACGCCGCCTTTTAGATTAGGAAGTAGCAGTAGTAGTAGTACTAGTAGGAGATCTCTCTTTTGTAAGCAATCGGCTCTATTGTAAACAACCATCTTTGAAATCAACAAAGATTGCTTTCCCAAATTCGAGTTTGCCGATAGTCAAAATAGGTCAACGCTCAAAAAGCCGATAGCAACGAATCGGCTTTCACCATACCACGTTTGATTCAGTCAACCAAGTCAAAACCCAAAGAGCCGATGGCCATACATCGGCTTTTCCCACACGTTGGCAAGGTCAAATTCGGTCGTTTACTAAGACAAGTCTGAGCGGTCACTTCCCAATTTCAACGGTAACCTGCAACCATCTTCAAAAAGGCTAACTCAGACCTCCAATTGCCTCATTGAACAAATCTAGCTCACGGCGACACGAACCCTAGATTCCCCACCACATAGATCCATCTCCGCCGGCAAATTAAATGGCTGAATCATCCAGCGCCAACACAGCGGTCTCCGGTCTGAAGGTAATCCTTAACTGTCCCTCGCAATCCGAACACGGTGCTAGAATTAACAGCAAACACCTGAATTAATGCTTTATCCCATCATTGATTTTAGGTTTCAGACATTCTGCTGCCGCATCCTTCTCTCCCAAATTCTCTCTGCCTTGGGCCTCGTACAGAATTTAGTCCTGCCCATCTGATCTCTTGCGAGGCAAACAGAATCCCCTTCGTAAGCCAAAACTTGAATTTGGATTCTCGGGCCGACTGCTTACGAGCCTGGCCTAATCCTCCCGAATATTGGGTTTCTTGGTACAGTAGGGTAGCCAAAACTTACCAATCCCAATGGGAAACCACGGGAATAGCCGATGCCTTGTCTTTGTCATTGTCTCCCCTTGAGAAGCATGAAAATCTTCTAAAAACCATCGGCTATTTCTGGTCTGATGCTCTGAACTGCTTCATGTTCGGCCATGGCCCCATGACACCAACTCTGTTAGACGTGGTGATGATTACTGGTCTAGACGTCACGTCACCCAGCCCTTCTGCTTTTATGTTGCCAAAAGTCCCCTTCAAGCTTTCTTCCAAAACAGATTGCACGAACTGGGGTGCTTATCTTCGAAGCCACATGAAAACTAAAGGCCCTGTCACAGAGAAGGAACACACGGCCTTCCTCAATTTCTGGCTGGAACATTTCATATTCTGTGGCCCTTCCCTTGCTCCAACCAAGAATTATCTTCCCTTGGCCTATGAACTTGCCAGAGGCACTCAACTTGGCCTCGGCAAACTGTTCCTTGGAGAAGTCTATCGATATCTCCAGTTGATGTCTGTCAAACTATTCTCCCACATAGCAGTCAAAACAGGAGGCCCTTGGTGATTTATTCAACTATGGGCTCAGCTGTACTTTCAAAACCATATCCCAGACTTTCCCCTTTTGGCAAGTTGCACCTTTCCAGATGTCAAAGGGAAGCGGATCCGATGCACCAGCTACGGCCAAGCTCTGTATAGCCTGCCAGGTAGTAAACTGATCCCTCATGAAGCATCCAAGTGGTTCAGCATTTTCTTCCAAGGCCTGGACAATCCTATCTTCTTTCCTTACACGGAGGAATCGGAAAATTTTGAAAATCCAATCTCCTTCAGGCTAGACAACTTTGCCGATGACACTAACACTCGGCAGCTATTCTCCACCGTGATCCGTCCCTGCTTTCTCCCAGTTGGCATGAGCACATCCAACAGAATAATCAAGCCTGGATACGAGTTCTACCAGCCGGTTGTAGCAGCTCGGCAATTTGGCCTTGGGCAAGTACCTCCTCATTTCTTTCTCCACTACCTCACAGAGAGCAGAGCTGACATGCCCGACCCTGTCACCAGTCAGAGGTGTTATTCTTTCTTCGATGCTCTGACCATCCCAATTCCTAACAACCTCATTTTCGCTTCATCAACCGATGGTTTTGAGGACTGGTGGTCGATGTGGAAGACTCATGCCTTCAGGAGAGCTCTGGGACCATTGCTGGAACAGCTCGATGCTGAATATGACATCCCTATAGAGCAGGTACTGCTACTTGTAAATTTTCTTGATGCAGCTCACGACGATTCTTTTAATATCCTGCTCTGTCTCCTTGCAGCAACAAGATGGTCCAGAACCTGCCAACGAGGATGGCTCCCCCTTCGAATTCCTCCCACCAGCTCCTGTGGTCCTTTTCTGCAAAAACTCGCCACCTTTGAAACAGGTCGTGATGCAGAACCAGCCGATATCACCAAAATCGGCTTCCAAAAACCAAGCAACTTCTGGGTTAGCTGCCTCCCGAGTCCCAACTAGAACAAGAACGGCGGTGAGGAAAGTAGTGGCCAAGAAAACTTTGAGGCACCGGAGCCCTTCTCCAGAGAGCTCGCACGTACGCTGATTCATGCCTTGGTTGATCTCACTTATCTCTGTAAACATGCTCGTGCTTACCAGCTCTCCCTTTCTTTCAGGTCTCCATAGAAGACACCTCCAGCGAGGAAACACCATCCAACCGAGGAAATTCAAGCTCAGCAGACTCTGAGAGAACCACCACACCGAGCCAGCCAGATGTGCCACCATTGGCTTCCAGAAAAAGGCCTGTTCCTGAACCTGTTGCCCCCCGAGCATCAGTCGAGGCGGGGCAAGCTGTGAGCCCCAAAAGGGTTCGCAAGGGACTGCAAACTTCTTCTTCGAGCCAGGAGGCTTCGAAAGTAATTATCCTCCACACTCTTACCACTCCTTTTTATGCCGATTCATTGCTATTCGCATCGGCTAAGCACCTTTCATGCAGACGAAGGACACTCCTAGTGAAAAAGTCAGGGTAGTGCCGATGCCTTCCGCAAGCTTGGAGCTAGTAATCCCTGAAGGTGTAGATGAAACGGTTGCCAATCTGGCCAAGTCCTCAGCAACAACGCATGAGCCGATGGTCTCGCCGTCGGCTATCCCCCTGATCTCAGGAGAGGTATGTTCGCTTCTTTCGACTCATCCTTCCCTGTTTGACGCATACTGACGCCACTTCTGCCTGCCAGGGTTGTGATATCTCAGGTTTGCTGACGTTTGACCCTGAATCCATCGAACCAGCTCCCTCTGTCGCCAACGATGAACCACGAGCAAGCGCTGTTCTACCTCAGTTCCAGCGTCTCAAAGCTTTGCTGTCCTCTCCAATCGAGAATTTGGTCGAGGGTTCTGAAGAGGTGAAGACTGTTCTTGACGAAATCAAGGACCAACTCCCGGTAGCTTTGCAAGTGAAGCTTTGGCCAGTTGTGACTCTGTCTTTCTACGGGTCAAGGGTGAAGTTGGCTCGTGAGAGGATCAATCTACGCCAAGCCCAACTCCCACTGAAGGCCGATATTGCAGCCAAATGCCAGCGGCTCAATGAGAAAAAGGCGTCTCTGGATGCCAAAAATGACACCTCTGTCAGCACCGCCGAGCTTGCATCCTTAAAAAAGGAATTAGAAGATCTCGAAGAGAAGGTCCGGGCGACTAAAAAGCTCATTCATGACAAGGAAGCATTCATCGCCCGCTCCCACGACGAAGCAGCAGGCCTCAAAGCTCAACTAAAGACTGATCTGGCAGAAATACGTGCCCTGAGCAAGCAGCTAGTGACAGGCAAGGACGATGATGACGAAGCCGAAATCGCCGAGGTAGATCGTGTCCGTGCTGACGCCCTCCATGCCTTCGAGGCATTCCTTCAGTAACTTATTCATGTAACCTGAAACTTGGCTGTGCACTGTCTGAACCTCGAGAGTCGATGGTTGTGCATTGTTAGAATTTGGCCGATTTCATGTATCGGCCCCCATGTTTTCACTGGATATATTTTTTTACTGGCCGATTTCATGCATCGGCCCCCATATTTCACTGGATATATTTTTTTTTACTGGCCGAATTCATGTATCGGCCCCCATATCTCACTGTCCATCATCCCACATACTTGGGAAATATTTCTTGAGATGCTGACCGTTGACAGCCACTGGGAATTTCACACCGTCCAGCTCCTCAAGCATGTACGCGTTGCCCCTTAAAACTTGGTCGACCCTGTATGGCCCGTGCCAATTTGGAGACCATTTACCGTACGCTGCATCCTTAGTTCCCAATGGCAATACAGCTTCCCATACCAGATCACCAACATGGAACTCCTTTGGTCTCACCTTCTTATTATATGCACGAGCTACCTTGGCTTTGTTCTCCTTAATCTTCTCAAGCGACCACAGCCTAAGTTCAGTTAAATCCTCAACACTGTCACTCATCAGGGCTGCATATTCTTCAGTTGTTAGATCATTCTGAAAAGTGACACGTCTCGATCCAGCCGTAATCTCCCATGGCAATACGGCTTCTTGTCCATAGACTAGATGGTATGGCGAGGTCTTTATCGCTCCATGACATGACATGCGATAAGCCCACAAAGCTTCTGACAAAACCTCGTGCCAACGTCTAGGGTGCTCGTCAATTTTTCTCTTGATCAGCTTGATAAGGCTCTGATTGGACGCTTCAGCTTGCCCATTTGCTTGAGCATAATATGGAGATGATCGGATCAGCTTAATTCCCGTGTCCTCGCAGAACTCTCTAAACTCGTGAGAAATGAAGACCGAACCTCCATCGGTCGTGATAGTTTGGGGAATCCCAAATCTATGAATGACATGTTCTTTCACGAAATTGATAACATCCTTCGAGTTTACTGACTTCATAGGGACGGCTTCCACCCATTTAGTGAAATAATCCGTAATGGCCAAAATCCACATGTGGCCTTTGCTTGATGGAGGATTGATCTTGCCAATCATATCCATGCCCCAACCTCGGAATGGCCAAGGCTTGATGATGGGGTTCATCGCTGATGCAGGTACCATCTGAATCTTCCCGAATTTCTGACATGCTTGACACCCTTTATAGTACTTAAAACAATCCTCAAGCATGGTGGGCCAATAAAACCCTGATCGCCTGATCAACCATTTCATCTTGTGAGCCGATTGGTGAGTTCCACAGGCGCCTTCGTGTACCTCGTGTAGAAGCCGATTTGCCTCGGCTGGTCCCTAGACATTTGAGCAATAGCCCTTCCAGAGTCCTGTAGAACATGTCATCCCCAATAAGCACATACTTCATGGCCTTGTACCTTATCCGTTTAGGTGCCCCCCGAGCCGAATCTTTCAAGTAATTGAAGATATCGGCTCTCCAGTCGTCCGCCTCCAGGAACTGTACCTGAACATCAGTTCCATCTACTATGTCCTTGTAGCCTGAAGCCTATTTGTGCGAGATCATTCGCCTCGGTATTCTGCGATCCGCGGGATCCAGTTAAAGTTTAGATACCTGAACTGTGCCATCAGCTCACGGCATTGCAACCATAATGGGAAGAGTGACTCGCTCTCACACTTGTATTCGTCCGTGAGCTGGGAAATCACCAATTTGGAGTCTCCAAAAAGTTCCACTGCTTCTGCTCCGGCTTCAATGAGCAACTCCATTCCCTTGCGTATTGCCTCATACTCAGCGACATTGTTGGTGCAAGGGGTAGATAGCCTGATGGAGAAGGAATATGTTGCCCCCCGGGGCGACACGAGTAGAATGCCGATGCCGCAACCATCATCACAAGCCGATCCATCGAAAAACATAGCCCATGCACGTACAGACAGTGCTGCTATATCAGTGTTGATTCGTTCAGCAATAAGATCGGCCAACGCCTGTCCCTTAACCGCTTTGGCAGGTTGATACCGGATATCAAATTCCGATAGTGCAAACATCCATTTGCCGAGTCGGCCTTTCAACACAGGAGCCGACAGCATATGTTTTATGACATCTGATTTGCATATGATGATAATCTCTGCTGACAGCAAGATGTGTCGCAGCTTGGTGCAGGTGAAAAATAGGCAGAGGCATAACTTCTCGATCTCAGGATATCTCGTCTCTGCATCCAGCATCCTTCTGCTGATGTAAAACACAACTCGCTCCAGACCATCATAAACTTGCACCACCACCGAGGCGATGGACGTGTCAGCTACTGACAAGTAAATGTAGAACGGCCTATCCTGCTGCGGTGGAACCAACACTGGCGGCTTCGTTAGATATTCTTTGATCTCGTCGAAGGCTCGTTGTTGTTCTATCCCCCAGCGGAACTCCTCATCAGATTTAATTTTCACCAGTCCCATGAACGGCTCTATTCTTCCTGACAGATTGGAGATGAACCTTCTGACGAAGTTGATCTTGCCGATGAGACACTGCAGTTCTTTCTTCGTGGTAGGTGGCTTCATTGTTCGCACTGCCTCCTGACTTTTCAGGCCGATCTCAATTCCGCGTTCATGGACCAAGAAACCCAAGAACTGACCGGCCGTCACACCGAAGGCACACTTCTTTGGATTCATCCGTAGTCCGAATTTTCTGGTTCGGTCCAGGACGCGTCGCAGATCGTCCAAGTGTCCTTGTACTGAAGCAGACTTGACTACCACGTCATCGATATAAATCTCCACCAGCTTGCCGATCAGATCATGGAAAATGTAATTCATGGCTCTTTGGTATGTGGCGCCGGCATTCTTCAGTCCAAATGTCATGACTACATATTCAAACAACCCCACCGAACCTGGGACTCTGAATGCAGTCTTGTGTATATCTTCTGGAGCCATAAAAATTTGATTGTAACCGGCATTGCCATCCATAAAGCTCAAGACCTTATGACCAGCAGCTGCGTTGATCAATGTCTCTGCTACCGGCATCGGATATTCATCCTTTGGAGTGGCTCTATTGAGATCCCGAAAATCTATGGCAACACGCCATCGGCCATCCTTTTTCTCTACAGGTACGATACTAGAAATCCACTCAGCATACCTGCATGGCCTGATGAACCCAGCTTTCAACATTTTCTCGATCTCTTTCTTGACTTCCTCTAAAATTTCGGCCTTCATCTGTCGTGCTCGCTGCTGGAATGGCCGAAACCCTTTTTTAAGCGGGAGCCGATGCTCAATGATGCTCCTGTCTAACCCGGGCATCTCCGTATAGTCCCAGGCAAAGCAATCTGGATATTCTTTCAACAAAGCTATCATCGGACCCCGTAGATTCGGATCTAACTTTTTGCTGATAAATGTCGGTCGTGGCTTATCCCCAGGACCGATGTCAATCTCCTCTAGCTCATCAGCGGATGTAAACCCATACCCCAGCTTTCCGTCACCTGCTAAATCGATGCTGAACACCGGCCAAAAGTTTGGTGAGGATAACAAAGATAATTTGGGCCGATTGCCGGAATCGGCCCCCTTTTTGATTGCATTACTCAAGGAAGGTTTACAACTTATTTGTGCTCTACAATGGTAGGGAATCTCCCTACTACGACTACATGACATGCTTGTCGTAAGATCACTGCTTTTTATTTTTTGTGGCCGATCGCAGGGATCGGCCTTACCACGCACAATCATGGGCTTTGCTACTCTGTCAGGCCAGTGGATAAGACCAGCCTCACCCCGTTTTTTGTAGCTTCAATGCGCTCACAGCCGTCTAGACTGACTCCAGAGATCGGCTCTTGGTCTTCTGCGTCCCAAATGTTCATGCCAGCTATTGAGATCTCGATCGAATCATCTGCATGAATGACCTCCACTTCATCTCCATCCCACTGTATCAGGCATTGGTGCATCGTGGATGGAATGCAGCAGTTAGCGTGAATCCAATCCCTTCCCAGCAAGACGGCGTAGGTGCTTTTGCTGTCAACAATGAAGAACGACGTAGGGATGGTTTTTCTACCCACGGTCAGATCCACGTTCAGAACGCCTTGCGTTTCTGAAGCTTGGCCGTTGAAGTCGCTTAACGTGACGTTGGTTTTGATCAGATCTGTAGTGGAGTGTCCCAAACGCCGCAGCATGGAGTATGGCATTATATTGACTGCCGCTCCGGTGTCAACCAACATCTTGCGGACAGGCTGCCCATTGATAAAACCTCTCAGGTACAGGGCTTTCAGATGTTTGTAGCTCTTCTCCTGTGGCTTTTCAAAGATGACCGGCCGTGGGCCGCAGTCAAACTGTGCCACTGGTAGTTCTTCGGTTCCTGGAGCGCAAAACTCTGACGGAAGTATGAACACCATGTTTGTGTCAGCCGATGTCTTCGCATCGGCTTTTACTGGTTTGGGGCGCCACTCTTTCCTTTTTGGACGGGCCTCCGTCTCCAAGGTTTGCTGAATTTTCACGGCCAGATCAGGCCGGGCTTTCCTTAAAGTGTGGAGGTACTGCGCTTCGGCTTCCTCCAAGCTACGTAGCCGCTGAACTCTACGCTTTTGGGAGTGTCTGAGTCCATCGGGACACCACCTTGGCCGGTGATATCTATCTTCTTCTTCATCCTCTGACTCCTCGAGATCTTTTGCTCGAGATGACTCCCCTTGTCCGTTCTGAGGCCGGAGAGGCCCTAGACGCTTGAACACTGAAACTGGACCTGTGTCATCCTTCTGCTGTCCACATTCCGGGCAGTTGTCGACTGTAGGCAATCGGCTCATTCCCGCATCCCAACAGTACTTGAAGAAAGGACAATCCCAATGTTTATCCACGCCTTCCTTTTCCTTTGACCTTCCCCTAGCGCGGTGCTCATATCCTTCATCATATCTATCATGCCGACGGTATCTCCCATCGTATGCGTCGGTCCGACGATCTCCTTCATCATCACTGTCGTACTGCCGACGTCGGTCATACTGACGCTCATACTTGTTAAGGAGATGCGTGGAGTGTGGCTTCTGATATCGCACGCTTTTCACTTGTTCCTCGGTTATATACCGCCTATCATCATAACGGGGCCGGTCGCGTGGACCGGCCTCCTCCTTTCCTTTGCCCCGGGAGTGGCCGCTTTCCTCCTTATACTTGGCATGGTGGTACACAGGCCCTGCCATGTTAATATCGAACGAGAAATCTAGCTGACGCCTCGTGGAGTGGCTGTGCTCTACCATGTTGATGCCAGGAAACGGGTTTGTGTCTACTTTCATGGCGAACTGCCCAAGGATCAGACGGCCCTGTTCTATCGCCGTTTGGATCTGCCGACGTAGCTCCTTGCAATCATTGGTGGTGTGGGTGAACGAGTGATGCCACTTGCAGTATGATCTCCCGTTCATCTCTTGCGCCGTAGGGATTTTATGGCCTTCGGGTAACTTCAGCTGCTTTTCCTTCAGCAGTAAATCGAATATCTGCTCAGCTTTGCTTACATCGAAGTCGAACCCTTTTGCAGGCCCTTGCTGTTTCACCCATTTGCAGGACACAGGATCTGCCCCCCGAGCCCATTCAGCCACGGCTATCTCCTGGTCTTCTACAAGATCCTCTTCTTCTGTATCGACCAGGCCTATCGGACGTTTGAACTTGTCTTGGTACAACTCAGGGTGGCGCTACTCATACATTGTCAGTTTCTGGACCATGTGCGCCAGTTAATTGTATTCTACTTGGAAAGCCAGATCCTTGATCGGTGCTGAGAGACCCAACACGGCCAGCTCGACTGCTTCTTTCTCAGTTAAACGAGCCGAATAACATCGGTTCTTGACAGTCCTGAAACGCTGAATATACTCGGCTACCGTTTCTCCCCGCTTCTGCCGCACCTATGCCAGATCGGCAATGCCAGCCTCGGTAGCTTCTGAATGATACTGAATATGGAACTGTTCTTCCAGCTGCTTCCAGGTCCGGATCGAATCTGGTGGCAACGAGGTGTACCACCCAAAAGCTGGTCCTGTCAGAGATTGCACAAAGAACCTTACGCGTAACTGATCCGATGCTGAAATCATGCCTAACTGTGCCAAATATCGGCTCACGTGCTCGATCGAGCTAGACCCTTCTGAACCATTAAATTTTGAGAATTCAGGGAGCCGATATTTGGGTGGAAGCGGAATCAGATCATACTCGTTGGGGTACGGCTTGGAATAGCCGATTGTTCTCCTCTTCGGCACGAAGCCGAACTGGTCTCTCAAGATGGTACTGATTTGCTCCACCGTTTGAGCTGCAGGGGCTAAATTCTCATGACTCGTTCCGGTGGCATACTTAGCTAGCCACGCCTGTTTATCAGCGTCCATCCCGGACATCCCTGCTCCCGAAATCCCTACTCCAGAAACACCTGCCCCAGAAATCCCTGCGGTTGCAATCTGGTTCGTGCGCGTCAGGCTGTTGCAGTCCGGCACGTATGTGCACACATATCCATGTGGGATTTCTTTAGGTGGCTCAGACAGGAATTGGTAATCGCCAGGATCACCTCCAATCTTGTAGACGACGTACGCCAGTGACCCCGGTGGCTCCGGAGCTGCAAGCGTGAATGGTAGCTGTGGCCTGGTCTGGAGCGGTCTTTCTCCCTGATGAGTCCCTAGGGTAGGCCCCGACGGAGAGTACTGATGTTTCATGATCTCTTGAACCACGCGAACCGCGACACGCTCGAAAGCGTTCACCAGGCTCTCAGAATGGCGGTGAAGAGAATGAGCCACCATGTAATTGACTTCCTGTCGCAGAGCTCTGGTGCGATCCTCTGAAGGAACAGACAGATCCACCTCATCGAGAGCGCCTTCGGGTGAGAACCCTTTCCACCTGATGCCATGCTTACGGGTCCTTTCAAAAGAGCCGATGAGATCGGCTTCGAAGAGGGCTTTGATATCATCATACCTCTTCTTGTGCTCATCAGACAGATCGTCGTACGTGATTGGTCTGTCCCCCATCGCATCGTCAGATGTTGATGCAGATGTTGTTGAGGGTCCCACCGGGCGTGCCAGAATGTGTTGCCTGTCAAAACCCACCGGCGAGCAGCGACGAGCAACACGAAGAGCCGGGAGGCTCCCAGAGCTGCTGGTGGGCCCTGGTCCCTCGGTCAACGGCCCGCAAAACTCCGGCACACGTCCTGGCTGATGCAAGGGCGTGCCACCTGACCTATACCTGATCAGGAAGGTGATGGATTGCTTCGATTGGTTTCCTGCATGGCAGACACGTAAACATTAAATACGAGCCTCGATCGGCTCTCAGGTTTCCCTGTGAATCGGCTCAGGTAGCCGATTGTCCCATGGATCTGCATTGGATCTACGATAACATGGGGTTTTGCTTTAACAATACAAGTCAAATCGATCTACGACAGTTTAACGCTTTCACCACATAATTGGAACATCCCACACGTAATTGAGCCTGGTAGATACGAAAGATAACAGAAACTAACCCTAGAGGAGGCCAAAAAACCAACGTAGAGTCAATTCCCGGAACAACTCCTCTCGAATTAGCAAACCATATCCTTACGTACTACTGGACCGTTCAACCCGTTTGTGAGGCCTGACCATGCGGATATTAAACTAATCCTTGGAGAACAAGGAACAACTATGACAGATTGAATCGACTGAATAAAGATCAAGCAAGATGCTGCCCTTACACCCAAAATAGGTGCAAAGGCAGCGAGATCTCTAGGGGCAGCATGACTAAGCAAACAGAAACAAAAGCACTGATGCTAGCCCAAACAGATCTATGATAACAGTATTACTCGCCATCAACAAGGCTTCAGTACGAGCAACACCAAATAACACATAAGCAGATGCTGCCTAGATCGCGAGATGCGATCTAGGCAGCACGACGCTTACCTGAAAGAAACCCTCGAAACAAGGGGTGGCGATGCGCCGAGATTGTGTTTGTTGCGAACGTGGTCGTCCTCCTTTCTCAATAACCCTAGGTACATATTTATAGTCCGGAGACTTTCTATCTTTGGAATAAACCTAACAACTCTATCTCTTGTTTAAACCGAAACGAACTCTATCATAATATACAGATACACGGGCAATTAGCCCAAATCCACGCGCAAGGCCGATCCAGCCTCCAAGCCCATCTTGATTACGGCCCACCTCCTCATTTGGCCAAAATGTGGCGATAACACCCAGCTGTTGTTGGGATAATCAAAACTTGTCCGGAACCATATGAGACCGGTTTGATTATTCCATGTTTAGGTTCCGTACGTGAGTCTTAGAGTTCTACTTCGTGTCCAAGTTGAGTCTAGGTAGAGTCCAAGTTTACGTTTAGATTTTGAGTCGGTTCCGTATTTCTTTGTATAATATTAAAGTGTGGATCTTTACGTGATATGCATATCATATGAAATTTTTCTTGGGAAACTGCAGGACGTGCTGAGCTAAGCAAGAATCGGTCAAGAAGTTTTTTTTTTACTTTGAAGGCACATGCATATAGTGTACCTATGCAAGCTTCGGAAAGAGAGATCGCCAAAGTAACTTTTGGAAACAATACTTGTCCATATTTATAGTTAAATTTACCTTAATCAAATCGACATTCAGGAATAATTTTTTCCTCTTACCTCTGAGTGCAAGAGACGGAGCTTACTGAACACTAGTGGAAAAAAGAGCTTTAGTCCAACCGGAACTAGCAAAGTGGGACTAAAGCCCCCTATCTTTAGTCCCGGTTGCTCACAAACCGGGACTAAAGGTCCTCCACGTGGGCCGGGTCGTATGCAGAAGGCTGAAGGACCCTTTAGTCCCGGTTGGTGGCTTCAACCGGGAGTAAAGGGGTCCGGTAAATTTTTTGGTAGAATTATTGAAAAAAGCTCAAAAAAGTTTTGGATTTTTTTGAATATCCAAATTTTCAAATATTTGAATTGTTTAACAGTTTCACTCTCCACTCTAATCTTTAATCTCTAATCACCTCTATTCTCATATCAAATTACATACTTATGGTCCTCACTTCCCGGTCGGTCATCCATCCTCACACTACTCTACCTTTAGCACGCTTAACTTCTCCATTCCTTCTCTACTAGCTTCTAAGACGGCGCTCGCGACTTCTTGATAATGCTATGCTATCAATTCTATTAACCCATACACTTTGGTAATATATGATTTTACTTTTTTGAATTCCAAATAATTCACAAAATAAGCAACAATGATTAAGTAATAATAAGAATCAATGAATTCCAAATAATCTTTATTTTTAAATTTAATTATTAATTTGTAAACTCAAAATATTTAAAAAAAATCAAAAAACTTAAAAAATCCAAAAATTAATAAAAAAACTTCAAAATAACCAAAAAGTAGAAGAAACAACAAAAGAAATGAAAAAATCCGAAAAAACATTTTTTCTCATTTTTTCTAACAAAAAAATAAAATCTTCATGCTTTCATATTTCCCTTTGGAATTTTGAGAAACAAGAAATTGTGCACGTTGAAATCGGATGTAAAATTTTGTGTAGATAGTTTTTGATATATTATACTTTTTTTTGAGTCCGTATGCAAAAGGTATAGCTGTTTTAATTTGGAACAACCTTTTTTTTGCAAAAAATATCAAAATTCAAATTTTCCATAAAAGTTGGTTGCGTGAGGTACATGCATGTCAAAGGATTTTGAAATTTGAAGTTTTTATCATTTTCGTTTATTTGTTTTAGACGTTTTTTCTGCGGGAGGGGGGGGGGGGAGGGGTAGGCATGAGAGCAAAAATAGCCATGTGACCTTTAGTTCCGGTTTTGGCTACCAACCGGGACTAAAGGGTAGGCTTTAGAGCATCTCCAGCAGTAGCGCTATATCTACGCGCTGTAAAACGCCAAACCAGCGCACGCTAGACGCTTTGCGCGCGCCATTTTCCCGCGCCCATTTCCAAATGCTGTAAACGCGCGCAGACGCGCCTCCACCAGACGCTGCAGACTACAACGCGCAAACACGCGCGCGCACACAAACACATATATTGCAAGATCTATAAAATACACATAAAATAAACTACGACGAACAGAAAATACACATTGCGACGAACAGAAAATAAAACTAGAAACTAGAAAATAAAGCTAGGACCTACGCTTCATCGTCATCCGAGGTGGTGTCCTCGGACTGCGTCCAGAGGTCGTCCCACCTTAGGTCATCTTCGTCGATGGTCTGCGGCCCCGCGAGTTGCGCGTTGATGAACGCTTTGCGCCGGCGGCGATCTGCCCGGTAGGCCCGTCGCTCGGCCCTCTTCGACCGGTAGAACTCCAGCTCGGCCTGCACATCCTGCGGGAACTCGCGGCGCCACGCGGCCATGGCGCGCTCGTCGTGCTCGGCGATGAGCAGGCGGCGCTGCACCTGGCGATGACGGTGGCGGTCCTCGTCTGTGACAAGGTGCGGCTGTGGCGCGAGGAACTGCGCTTCCTCGAGGGACTCTGTCTCGGGGAAGTTCATCTGCCGGCGCGGGCGCCCGATGCGCCATGCCGCCGTGTCATACGCGTGGACCGCCTCCTCCGGCGAGTTGTACGTGCCGAGCGTGAGGTGGAAGCCGGCGGTGCGGATCTCGGCGTAGAAGAGCCCGTTCGGGCGCGGGCGCACGCCCTTGAAGCCGGAGGCACTGCGCCGGTGAGGCGGCATGGCGGCGCTAGGCAGGGCAAGGCGCTAGGCAGGGCAAGGCGGTGCGTGCGAGGAAGGGGGAGAGGGGAAAGTTCCAGGCGCGCGCGTGGCAGTTGGGCGCGGGCGACGCGCGGCTTTTGTAGCGCGCGCTCTACGACGCGCGGGAGTTTTGCCGCCCAATCAAGAGCAAACGCAGCGTGTACGCCTAAACATGCCGCGCGCGCTTTTCTCCCACGCCTGCTGGAGGAGGATACAGCGCCCGCGCGCGCCCAAAAAATCAGTTATTTTAGCGCTATGCTAGTTTCCAGCGACTGCTGGAGATGCTCTTAGTCCCGATTTTAGCCATCAATCGGGACTAAAGGTCACTACCCTTTAGAGCATCTCTAGCAGTGACTGAAAACACGCGAACTGAAAAACAACAGAGCCCGTAAACCAAAACCGAGAAAGAGAATATATTCTCTTTCTCGGTTTTGGTTTACGGGCTCTGTTCTGCGCCGGCCGAACCCAAACCCGTATACCTAGGGTTTATCACAGATTTCATCACATATTTCACAGATTTCATCACAGATTTTGTATGCAAACAATCGATGCGTAATTCAACATAGTTCTACATCACATTGTCGCAAGTTCGCAGCAAACCGAGCATAGTTCAAAGCATAATTCAACATAATTCGAATCAAACCGCACTTGGGCACCCAAATCAAACGGAGGCAACATCATCGGCTCCACCTCCGTTGGGAACGCAAATTTACTTACATTGGGGTCAATTCGTCGAGCACGTTGGGGGAAACGGAGACGGGGTCTCTGGCAGCGGGCGGAGAGGAGATCGGCGGTGGTGGGCGGACGCTGCGGTGGACCACCGCCTTCGCCTTCGCCTTCTTCGCCTTCTTCGCAGCGGCCCGAGGACCCGCGGCCTAAATCTTGGGGCGGGTCTGCCTCTTCAGCTTCGCAGCTGCCGGTGGAGGGGCGGGGACGGCCGGAAGAGGTCCGGTGGCAGAAGGCGGGAGCAGGTGCGTACCTGCGCGCTTCCGCTTCTTCGTGACATCGGCGACCGTGGGCGGCGGTTGGACGGGAGCTACCAAGGGAGCTACCACGGGAGAAGGCGAGGGAAGCGGCGAGGCGGCGGCTGCGGCCGACGGGGACGAGTTGAGGCTCATCTCGCTCAGATATGGCGTCGGCGCTGCAGGAGACGATGAACTCACGCAGATCGGCGGCGGCGGCAACGGTTGGGCGGGAGGTGGGAGGAGCTGAATCTTCAGCGCGCGCTTTCTTTGGGCTCGCGCTCGGTTCCGCGTTTCGACCCCCACTAGTACGGGGCGAGCATCAGTTTTCCGCGCGGCCCCTAAAATTTCTTTTCGGTTAGGCCTGTTTTCAGTCACTGATCGGCGCCGATTTTCGAATCGAAACCGTAAATTAGCGGTTATTTTTTGGTTTTGGCCTGTTTACGGGCACTTCTAGAGATGCTCTTAGTCCCGGTTGGTGACCAAAACCGGGACTAAAGCCCCCATTTGAACCAGGACTAAAGCCTCCTGGCCCACATTTTCGTTTGAATCAAAACTAATGCTCATATTAGTCACAAACCGAATTATTTGGGGACTAAAGGGGATGGATGAAAGTCCTTTTTTCTACTAGTGGAAATTTCTCCCTAACGTATCTATTAGACTTACTACTTAGTTGGACGGATTGAAATAGACTCCGTGGCGGTCAAGGTTTTCCTCTCCTGTACGGACACGGACGCCCCACTACAGGAATTTCACAATACGCCGAAGGCCAACAGCCCTCGGCATAGGCAAAATTGCCATCGGCGTAGTCTACGCCGAGGGCTGCCGTCGGCGTAGCCCCTCGGCGTAGATGCCCCTCGGCGGAGCTCTATTTGGCCGTCGGCGTAGCTTCTGCCCTCGGCGTAGGCTATGCCGAGGGCAAAGCCGTCGGCGTAGCCCCGTCGGCATAGCCTATTTATATTTTTTAAAAAAAAGTTTAAAAAAATTGATTTTTTTTAAATTTTTTTCTGAATTGTTTGTCTCACTAATCTCTCAATTGGAATATTTTTAACACTAATTACACTTAATCTTTGGACAAATTTAAGTCTTGGTTAAACTTCCCGGTCGGTCACCCATCCTCACACTACTCCACCTCCAGCACGCTTAACTTCTCTGTTCCATCCGGATGAGTGTCCACGAAGCAAATTATACCTTGTTGATAATACTACCATATCAATCCTATTAACCCTTATACCACTATGTCACACGTCATTGGTTTTAAGTTTCCAAACTATATATTAAGTAAACAACAATAAATAAGTAATAAATATATTGAATTTCAAACTATATAATAAGTAAATAACAATGAATAATTAATAATTATATTGAATAATTTATAACTTTAAATCTGTAAATCGGAATTCAACAAATTATATGTCTAAATCGATAAGAAAAATGAGAGGAATCCAAATATGACATCCATATGTAATGTTTTTATGTTTTATTTAATTTTTAATTTCTGATTCTCATTTTGAATTTAATGTATCATCAGTGATATCTCGAACTAATGAGATTTACATCGAAAAAATCATAAAAAATTAAAAAAATCAAAAAAAGGAAAACCTTCACACCTAGTCTTCTTATGTCAAATACTAACGAGTCCACATGATAAACAATTTTTTCATAGTTTTCTTATGTCATACTCCCGCTTTACCCCGTTAACCCTCACTTTACCCCGTTGATAAACGGTGGGCATGAACCTTCTTAGCTAGGGGTCGAATTTCGCAAAACTCTTTGTGTATCTCTAATATAATAACATGTTGTGTATCTAAAAGTGATTTTTTCAAAAAATCATGAGGAAGCCATGATGGAGCTGTAGTTCAAATTTACCCCGCTTCCTGCTGAATTGGGAAGAGTTTGTCTTTTTTATGAAAGGTTAATGCAAAGCTTCACACACACAAATAATTGGTGATATATACATAAAATATGTCCTAATATTGTTTAAAATTTTGGTGGTCTAGTTTTGTAATGTATTTTTAGTACTTTCTTCACAAAAAAACCCAATTTTGACACTTAGAAAATGAAAATTGATTTTTTTATGCATAGAAAATGAAAACTCCCAATATGAACTTTGTTTCCCATCCCAATATGAACACATGTGCATAATATGGGGTCATTTAAACAAACTATTCTATGGTTCTGGTCATGACCTAGCTCATCTGGCTTGAAAGCCATGAAATTTCGTACATGATAGGTCATTTCTGAGAAGGGGTTTCTACAATATTTGCAATAGTCCAAGTTTATTATTTTTCCTCACAACTAGGTAACATAAAATGACACAATACGAAGGCTTTACATTTTTTTGAATTATTTTGAACTTCTTATGCTCGATTCAAAATGCGGTCAAAACGGCGGGCATGAACCTTCTTAGCTAGGGGTTTAATTTTGCAGAACTATTTATGGATCTATGATAAAACATCTACTTGTGAACCTAAAAATGATTTTTTGAAAAAAACATGGGCAAACTATGATACAATTGTAGTTCAAATTTACCCCGCTTCCTACTAAATCGGCAAGAGTTTGTCTTTTTTGTGAAAGGTTAATGCAAAGCTTCATACACACAAAAAATTGGTAATATATACACAAATGTTTCCTACTATTGTTGAAAATTAGGTTGGTATAATTTTGTAATGTATTTTCAGTACTTCCTTCACAAAAAAACCCAATTTTGACACTTAGAAAATGAAAATTGATTTTTGTATGCATAGAAAATGAAAACTCCCAATATGAACTTTGTTTCCCATCCCAATATGCACATATGTGCACAATATGGGGTCATTTGAACAAACTATTCTATGGTTCAGGTCATGACCTAGCTCATCTGGCTTGAAAGCCATGAAACTTCGTACATGATAGGTCATTTCTGAGAAGGGGTTTCTACAATATTTGCAATAGTCCAAGTTTATTATTTTTTCTCACAACTAGGTAACATAAAATGACACAATACGAAGGCTTTACATTTTTTTGAACTTCTTATGCTCGATTCAAAATACGGTCGAAACGGCGGGCATGAACCTTCTTAGCTAGGGGTTGAATTTTACAGAATTATTTATGGATCTCTGATAAAACTTCTACTTATGAACATGAAAATGATTTTTTAGAAAAATTATGGGCAAACTATGATGCGGCTCTAGTTCAAATTTTCTCGACTTCCAACTGAATCAAAACCCTAAATCCCTAAACTGAAAATCATAAATAATTAAATTAATTAGTTCTAAATTTTTGAAGGTTTAGATGAATAGATCTTATTTTTCTGCAAATTTTGATATATTATTTGTATTTTTGTGAATTAGAATGATTTAGTTATGATTTTTCTAAGATTAATGTGGTAAAATGGAAAATAGCTATGCCGAGGGCATTGCCGTCGGCGTATAAAAGGCCGTCGGCGTAGCTATCTTACGCCGAGGGCAACGATACGCCGAGGGGCTCCTTCGCGGGCTATCCCGGAGGCCTTCTACGCCGACGGCAACGACATTTGGCCGTCGGCGTAGCGCCCAGCCGTCGGCTTCTTCCTCCATTCCCGTAGTGCCCATCTGAAAACGTGCTTGCGAATTCCGGCGTGTAAACGTAGATGAAACAGAGTTCGTAGCGGTCAAGGTTTCCCTTTAATTAGACGCCGTGGCGGTTAAGTTGTCCCCGTAGAAAAGCAAAAGCCGATCGCTCGATCGATCGAGCTTCTCGCATACGAGAAAACTAACGAGCTCTCCTGCGCCGCTGCGCGTGCACGAGCGTCGTCCGCCACCGCGCCATCACGATGAACGCCGGCGACGGCAGCGGCAATGGCTTCTGCTTCCCCTACGATGTGCTCCTGGACATCATCCGCCGCCTCCCCACGTACGCCCTCGCCAGGTCCCGCTGCGTCTGCCGCGCGTGGTGTGCCATCATCAAAGCCCATAAACTCATCCTCCCGCTCCCCTATGAACTCCCCCACTACTTTCCACGGCGTGCCTTCTCTGGCATTTTCTTCAGCAAAATCGGATTCCAGTCCACGACTTGCTTCTTCGCCTCGCCGGGCTCCGGACGCCCCTTCTATCCGCACGAGGAAACGGTGCTCCAGTCATGCAATGGCCTCCTCCTCATTGAGGATCGGGATACATACGTGCTTAACCCGGCGACGGCGCGTTCCGCTCGCCTGCCGCGCCTAAAGCCACGGCGGCGAGAAGCCGCTAAGGCACTTGCCTTCGACCCGGCTGTGTCGCTCCACTACCATGTGCTTCTCTTGTACAAGGATGCGCTAGAAAGACCGAAGCAAGTCGAGAAACTGCAGGGGGAAGCGGCCAAGAAAAGGTTAGTGCCGTTGTTGGTGTTCTCATCGCGCACTGGGCGGTGGGAGAGCCGAGAATTCGTGCCTGGTCGCTGTGCCCCAGGGCACCTCTACGACGCCGTGGCGATTCCTAGTAGTACCTACGATCGAACGGTATGGTCATCAGAATATTGGCGTGGGTCTCTCTACATGCACTGTCACAAAGACACCCTCATGGTTCTGCGCCTCTCCCATGGGACTTACGATATGGTCCAGCTACCCGGAGAACCAGGCAGGCCAAAGTGCTTGATGATCTCATTACCTTGGAAATCTGTATTAGCAAGCTATGAGAGAGGGATACACTACGTGGCGATTAAAGAGTTGCAGCTCCGTGTATGGATGCTAACTGAATCCATATGTGGCCAGCTAGCTTGGACACTGGCATACGATGTTAGCCTCGATCCATACTGTCATATGCTCTGGAATCTGACAATGGAACCAAGATGGGGTATTCTTGCAAGCAAGGTACCTTACAACATGGATGATTACTACGAGGATGATAATTATGGTGAGAACGATAATGATGATGATAATGATAATTACAATGATGACGATGCTAACGACGATGATGACGACGATGACAACACCGACCCTGATGATGATGATAAGGTGGCTGGATATGGCTATGGATATTCATGGGACTTCAACGGCGAGGAGGATGGAGATATGCTTGGAAATTCTTGGAACTCGGACACAGACAAACTGGTAGGAAACAGGCCTTTAGTACCGGTTCCAGAGGCCCTTTTGTACCGGAAAACAAACCGGTACTAAAGATTCGGGACAAAAGGCCCCCCCTCTTTAGTACCGGTTCATTACAAACCGGTATTAAAGGGGCCTCCACGTTGGCTCCCAGGGGAGTGCAGGCTAGGGACCTTTGGTACCGGTTTGTAACACGAACCGGTACCAAAGGAATTTAGGGTTTAGGGTTTTAATTAGGAGGGCTTTTTAGGGGTATCGGACCATTTCATCGTACGAGGATCGCGTCGATGCACCAGAAACGTGTTTCGATTTAGGAGTACATGAAGATCAAGGTAATGCATATCAACTTGGTGCATATAATATAACACATGTAATTGCATAAGATCGCAAATTAAGTAGTACATGCATGAAGATCGATCTTCATGCATAGTGGTACTCTCCGAGGCATACTATCTATTACATGTAGCATAGTGGTATTCTCCGAGTCAAGCTATATATTACATGTAGATCTTCATTCATAGTGGTACTCTCCGAAGTTAGGTATGACGTCCCGAAGGAAAAATCCCGCCAATTCCTCGCCAATTGCTTTGAAGCGGTGCTCGATTGGGAGCCTGTCACGCTTTCTTGCCAACTGTAAAAGAATGAGATTCAAATGAATACATGAGCTATGTATATATATATATATCAAATCACAATCAAACAATTATGACTGAAACTTAGCACAAGTTATGGTAACAAAATAAATTTGTGAATATTGTTTTCGTACCTCTCTATTCCTTTGATTATTCGTTCTCTCGCTGACAATCTTATGGATGTTCTCGCAAACATAGTATCCACATAGATTAGTCCCCTCAGGTTGTTTCGAGCATTTCTGTACAAGAATATAATTCAATCAAATAATAATCAAGTATGATAAAGGTGTGTGGACCTAGGTAGTACTACTTACTTTGTTCGCACGCCATATCAGCTTCGGTTTCCATCCACCGGCCGGATCTTCCTGGATGAACGTTTGCCATACGCTGCCCGACAAAAGAAAATGCATAAAAGAGTTATTAATTTGTTGATATCAGGAAATTAACGAAAAAACCGATAAGAATTAAAATTACCTTTTGAGCATATCAAAAGCCGACTTGTATAGTATAGGCTCTTTGTTTAGTGAGTCATAGACTTCAACCTCTCCATCGTACATTTTAATGACGATAAGAATAAAGTGGAACCTGCGCACGTTTAAATATGCAGTGTCATAGATATAAGTCATCAGTTAAAATTTTAACGTATGGTGAGCAAAATAGAATGTGTTATAAGACAGTTACACTTACTTGAAGTTGTAAGGCCAAAGTATTATCTTTTTGTCACGTTGTCGCTTCAAAAACCTTAGCAAAGTCTCTGGTGTATCCTTGTTGAAGATGGGATCTTCTATGGTTATTTCATGCATTGTATCTGGGTCAATGAACCCAATGTCCGTGATTTCATCCCTTTTGCATTCGAGCTTCTTCGATCTGCATAATATAGCGCACAAAAGATAAAATTGAGGATAATTTGCAGACAAAGAATGAGCTGAGCTAAAGACTTCTCAAATTATATTAATAAATCACTTACAGACAATAGCAACTGATGATAGATTTGTCGATGGCCCGGAGATTGTATAACTGGAAAAGTTCGAGGAAGTCAACGCTGACAGAGTATTCTTGGAAGTAGTGCTCATCCTTAACTCGCACCATGATACAATCAATCCCTGTCTTTATGGCATTAGTGTACCACACATTCAAATTACGCATACATGTTGGTAGCGACCTGATATTCTCGACCAGATCTTTCCCTTGAACAAATTGATATACTACTTCAGCCATGGGGTAATCAATTGTGTTTTGTCGAGAACTTTCAACGGCCTTCTCGTCAAACACCTTGAGCGGGGGGACCGATTGAACGGGTTGTTCTCCGAGCTGGTACACTTGTTTCCTAGTTTTCGCCGAGACCACCGATTGATCGGGTTTTTTCACCTCCACCATAGCGTCATACGACTTTTCAATAGAACGCCTATAGTCAGATGGCGGCGATGGTGGAGGGTCATATAGATTCTCAACGGTACGAATAACTTTCACCGGATCTAGAGTCTTCTCAAAAGGTATCTCTGGCACTTTCTTAGCAAAATGTTTTGCCATCTCGGACTTAGAGATTTCGCTGGATTCCTCGATAGTTCTTTCCCAAGGTAACTTCTCGATAGGCGGCAGTGGTTTCTCCTTTCTAGGTCTCTTCCTAGGCGGCGTACCGTTCCGCTTAAAAAACGCAGTCTTACGCGGAGGATCTCGAGATGGTGGACTCGCGCTGGGGTCCCTCTCCGGTAGGTGTGGACTTTGCTGCTCATGTGGACTGCTACCAGGCGGAGTCGATGGCCATTGCTGCTCATGTGGAATTTGCTGCTCATGTGGAGTGCTACGAGGAGGAGTCGGTGGCCTTGGAAAAAGGACGATGTATTTCTTGGACCATATGGCGAAACCGCGCTTGACATCGGCCAATGTCTTCTCTTCGTCACCTCCAGGAAAATCAAGGTCCATAGTTTCAAAACCCGGAACAACGTCATCCACCCCGACACGAACACAGCCAGTTGGAATGGGCATATGATGGTGCGTTGCTCCATCTTCGTTTGGGTAAACATAGCCGACCGCGACCTTAACGGACACGTTCCTCATTTGCACATGTAGCTCGCAATCTGTCTTCTCCGTGATATAATCCACGGGGTAGCTTCCTGCACATTCAAGATGCGAGGAACCCACACTGCTTCTTCGCTGAGATGGGGCGGCATCGGGTTGAGGATCTTGTATAAACAGCGGCTGATCAGGTGCCCTCTGATTTTGCTCAAGCACCTCCACCCTATTTATCAATTCCGCTAACCTGTCTAAGTCCTGCTTCTTCTTTCTCGAACGGCTTCTATAAGTGTCAGCGCACTCCGGCCATGCTTCCTTCATGGTGACACCTGGGAGGGCTCGTATCCGTCCAACGTGTTCCGCATTCCCAAGAGCGAGTGTCAGCTCGTCATTCTCTCTATCGGGAATGTACTCTCCCTTTCTAACCTTTTCAATTGCATCTACAAGCTGTGTCGTGATTGCATTAACTTTATCCTTCCATTTTTCCTTTGCAACGATCTGCCCTGTCTTTGGGTCCAACCCTGCCCCATGCGCGAACAACCAGAACTTGGACCGGTCGGGCCAGTCCCATGTCTGTGGAGTGATTCCTGCCTCCATCAGTTTAGCTTCAAATGCTCTCCACTTCGGAATGGCAGTCTTGTAGCCACCTGACCCCAAATGATGGAAATGTTCCTTCTTTGAAGCATTTTTCGTATTTGTGACTGATCGGGACACAGCAGTAGAAGATTTCTTATAGCTCTTAAATGCCGGCCAGTGATCTTTTATCTTCACTAGACTTCCAGTGAATACTGGATCTTTATCTGCATATCTGGCCCATAAATTTTTCTTCCAGGTCTGGAATTGTGTGGCCATCCTCTTAAGAGTCCATTCCTTGACTTTCTTCTTCTGGCCTTCCGTCATGTCTTCCGGTAGGCTAAAGTGTGTCAGTAGACTGTCCCAAAGAAAAAGCTTTAGAGTATCATTGACATAACTAGCTTCAGGCCCCGCGTTCTTCGGCTTATGCCACTCTACAATGCTGATCGGTACATGGTCCCTAACAAGAACTCCAGCCCGGTTTATGAATTTACGGCAGTGCTCTTTGGGCTCCACCGGTTGACCACTAGCCTTAAATGCGGTGAGGGCTAACCTACCCTCGCCCTTTAGACGTTGCGTCGGGCCTCGTTGCTTTTTAACAGATTTGCTCGATGATCCAGAAGGCTAAAAGAAAAATGATTCGTTAATAAGTGTAATACAAATAAATCAATGCATCAAGTGATGAACATATAGCCTTGATATACACCTCGCCGAAGTTTATTAAGGACACTTCGTTGTCTCGTCTTTCTTCAGACTCAAGTCCCTCACCGACATCGTTCAAAAATTGTGACCCGAAATCATCGTCATCTCCATCGGGTTCTCCATTGGGTTCCGGTCCACGGGCACTCTCAAATATCATTTTCTGCACCATTTCTTCTCGCTCCTCATCTCGGATGAAGGGGTCGTCCTCCATAGCTCAATGTCACTGCAAAATTAAGTGCAATTATTGTTCTCGGTCCTCATCTCGGATGAAGGGGACTATGTCATTTTAAGTTATCACAATTATCAATATGTAGATCTTATGACCATTCAAAATTGGTTATTACGAACACCTAATATTTCTCTATTTTGGGATTCTGAATTTTTTGGGGCATCTTTTACAATATTCACCATTCAAAATTGGTTATTACTAACACGTAACAACCATCACATATAACAAAAATTATAAACCAGAGGAGTTGCATTGCCAAAAAATAAGACATGAATGTCTCATGCAATCTACTCTTTTGCATCAGAAGCTTTCCAGATCGCAACAACACTTTACTAAACACACGGCCATGAGTCAATATATTGAGAATGCTGTACAATATATTTTCATATACAACTTTTCATATACAACTTTTCATATACAACTTTTCATATACAACTTTTCATATACAACTTTTCATATACAACTTTTCATATACAAGATTTCTAGTTGACATGGTCACCGCAACCCGGAGGCTGCTGAGAGCACTAAACTTGAACATATACTTACCCAACAGCACACCAGCTTGTATTCCACAATCAAATTTGAGATCATACATTTCACATGCAGGCATAATTGGCTCATTGCACAACACATACATTTCATTGCAGTATATAACCTACCCTCATACTAAGGAGAGACTTGGTTTGCCAGAATAAATAAGATGGAAGCAGTAAACACAAGCTTAAACCCCGAAAACACCCAAAAATATTGAATTCGAAAATTGAAGTTATCAACGTGCACAATAGGTACTGACCATGCTACTAACTAACAATAAACACATTCTATATATATGCAGCAGGCCCTAAGATGCCTTATGCATTTGATAGAATTAGAAGTTAGAACAACAGCAGGCCCTAAGATGCAATTTAACTAAACAGCTCTTCACCAATATACATGATAATATGTTACTGAAGTTTACTCAGTACTGAAGAAAAGCTTCCTTATGCATTTGATAGAGGGATTTGTTTTCATAAAAAAGTGCCCTAGTACAGCTAGCGGCATGAATCCTGGATAATAAGCACCAACGGAAAAGAGGTCCTCGCTGCATGGCAAGAGGACGGGGTGCAGCTCTTTGTTCTGGCCGACCAGAGAGGCTGGATCAAAGACGAACAAGCTCCAGCCCACAGAAAGTAGCCATGAATCTAGACAATAACCAAAGCAACATTTAATTTAATATATGCATGTGTGTGCATATATGTAACGCATGGCGTCTGCAAGATTGTTGGAGCATCAGGGAAAGTGTCAAGTTCAGTTTTGCCATAAGCAGGCATAACAAATACCATCCAGGTAATTAAATGTGCATAAACAATAGTTCATAGAGATGTAGACACTTCATTTTTCGGAAGATCAAACAAGGACTACTCATCAGGCATGTATTTACCTGATTCGAGAACTTTGTACTCTTATCAAAACAATCAACTTATAGAAAAAATTTGCTCTTGAAACGTGAAACAAAATTCAGTTACATGGTGTATGCAATGTGACCCTTTTGCAGTTTTCGTAAATCTGTATCTATGCTGAGGAATACTATATCAATTATTAAATCTTGAATAATCACTAAAGTACAAATTATTTTAGCTGAGGAATACTAGCTGTAGCCTGCAACGCACTCTACAGATTACATGGAGAAATTGTCGGTCTTTCATCTAGCAATCGAATGATAAGGCATCACAGAGCACACACACAAGCAGAGGGAAGACACAGGACGCAGGGCATCTCACCTAGAGAAACGAGCGACGCGTATATGAAGCCGTGAAGAGGAGTAGACCTCGCAGCACCAGGTCGTGAAGTCGGCCGGCGGCAGGCGCTCGGGGAGGCGGTCACCGGGAGCAGCTCCCCATGGACGCCGGCAGCAGAGGCTCGGGGAGGCAACCAGTGGCTCGCGCTCCACGCCCCGCCGTCGCCAGTTATGCGCCGCCGTGAGAATCTACCGGCCCGCGCCCCTCCCGCCGGCCGCGTCCGCCACCTAGCTTCACCGTCGAGGCGCTGCGTGCTCCGGCGGATCAAGGCGGCGCTGCGCGTGCGTGTTTGGAGAGAGGGGAACGGTACTGAGACTAGGGTTTGGCGACGGCGCGTGGAAGAAAATGGCCTAAGGACCTTTGGTACCGGTTTCTATTACGAACCGGTACTAAAGGTCCCCTTTAGTACCGGTTCGTAATAGAAACCGGTACCAAAGGTATTTACCAGATTTCTTTTCCGCGATTTTAACCTTTGGTACCGGTTCTTTCAAACAACCGGTACCAAAGGTTTTTTTCTTTTTCTTTTGCTTTTTCTGTTGCTTTTCGTTGGATTTTCTTTTGCTGTTTCTTTTGATTTTGGTTTCATTTTTATTTTGCCGTTTCTATTTGATTTTTATTTTGCTGTTTCTTTTGATTTTCGTTTCATTTTGATTACTTATATTTGATTTTTATTTTGCCGTTTCTATTTGATTTTTATTTTGCAGTTTCTTTTTGATTACTTATATTTGATTTTCTTTTTTCTTTTGATTAGATATATTTGATTTTATTTTTGATTACTTATATTTGATTAGTTATATTTGATTTTCTTTTTTCTATTGATCATATGTTCGCTTCATAATTAAGTGTCGGTTAGCGCGGTGGCACGCTACGTCCGTGAGAGGAAAAGGGCGGGAAGATGATTGAACAGGAAAAGAAGTACATATCTCAACTGAAATTTAAGATACATGGCCGGATTAGGTCACAATCGGCCGAGCTTGTTTTCGAATGTAGGAGTGATTTAGTCATAGTCGTGCCTAGCCCTATAAACGTCGCCACTGTAGTCGTCGTACTCACCGGTGTCATCGTCGCTGGCATCGGGGTCGCGATAGTCAAACCTCGACTGGTGAGCACGCGTGGGCTGAGACTGAGGGTAGCGCAGGCGGGGGCCACGGTAGGCCATGACGCTCTGGAGAGTCCGGCCGTGCCACCATAGCCGACGGCCGGCCTCGTTGAAGTTTGAACGAGGCGAGCCGTCCTCCTCGTGCCTGGCAAGCGCACTCTCACGCCGATTGATGAAGAAGGCGTCCCAAGTCGGGCTGTAGTCGGGATGCCACTGAGGATTCCTCCGCTGCTCTGGCGTGAGCTCGAAGTAGTAGTGGTTCGTGATGGCCATCTGGCGTGCCACACCTACAGGGACAGGAGGGACCGGTACACCTCCGACGCTCAGCATCCAGCCGGTGGGGACGCGGTAGCCCGGCGGGCAGGGGTAGTTTGAGGCGCAAAGTGCCTCCGCCTCCTGGGGGGTTAGAGATACGATGGAAGCCATGGAAGAGAGTGATGAGGTTTGCAGATATGAATCTAGATGTGATATGTAAATGGAGGCCAAGCCTACATATATATAGTGAAAAATGGCGGGAAGACGGAGGCGGGAAGCGGTGGAAAGCGCGGGAAGAAAATAGGTGGGAACCTTTAGTCCCGGTTTTTGTGTCATCTATCAAAACTGTCGGTGGGATAAGGACGTGTGGGTAACCTTTACTCCCGGTTGGTGGGTGCAACCGAGACTAAAGATGTCGGCAGGATAAGGACGCGTGGGTGGATGCACTGTTCGATGAGATAAGGACGCGTGGGTGGACACACGATGCCCCTGTCGGAGGAACAAGACAAAGTAGAAGTGGTGCCAAGCGCGGGAAGAAAATAGGTGGGAACGTAGTGGCGCGGGGAACCATCTAACCTTTAGTCCCGGCTGGTGGGTACAACCGGGACTAAAGGTAGTTTTTGTGTCATCTAACAAAACTGTCGGTGGGATAAGGACGTGTGGGTAACCTTTAGTCCCGGTTGGTGGGTGCAACCGAGACTAAAGATGTCGGCAGGATAAGGACGCGTGGGTGGATGCACTGCTCGATGAGATAAGGACGCGTGGATGGACGCACGATGCCCCTGTCGGAGGAACAAGACAAAGTAGAAGCGGTGCCGTGCCTATAAAAGGAGCATCGATACGCCATGGCAAGCAGCTCAACAAGCCAACCTAGAAGGCAGGGAGAGTTTCATTCCCATGGATGGAGGACAGGGTTGGGAAATCTCCCGTGGCGGAGTTTCTCGAAGATGTCGTTGGTGCTCACGCCCTACGGCATCTTCGGAAGCTCCGCCTCGGAAAAATTTCCCTCATACAATAACATCATTACACAAAAATCCATATTGAGATACACAAGTTATGATCCCTATCTAGTCTTCTGAGTTTTCTTCTTGTGTTTCCCTTTCTTCTGATTGCGACGCAGCCATGGACAATCTTCATTATTTAAAATGATGCTTGGGTCAGTTTTCACCTTGAAGGGTGGAATATCATCAAACTTATTATAATCTTCTGACATGTCTGTCTTGTCCTCTACTCCCACGATGTTTCTTTTTCCTGAAAGAACTATGTGGCGCTTTGGCTCATCGTATGATGTGTCCTCTTGCCTTTCTTTTCTTTTTTTTGGTTTGGTAGACATGTCCTTCACATAAAAAACCTGAGCCACTTCACTGGCTAGGACGAATGGTTCGGTGTCGTACCCTAGATTCTTGAGATCCACTGTAGTCATTCCGTACTGCGGGTCTACCTGTACCCCGTTTTTTAGGTTGAACCATTTGCACCGGAACAAAGGGACCTTGAAATTAGGTCCATAGTCAAGTTCCCATATCTCCTCTATGTACCCATAGTATGTGACCTTCTTCCCATTGTCCTCTGCTGCATCAAAGCGGACACCACTGTTTTGGTTGGTGCTCTTTTTATCTTGGGCGAATGTGTAAAATGTATTCCCATTTATCTCGTACCCTTGAAATGTCGATATAGTCGAAGATGGTTGCTTGGCCAACAAGTATAGCTGTTCTTCATCAGTGACATTCATGAGCCGTGTTTGCAACCAACCGCCGAAAGTCTTCATGTGTTCTCCATCAATCCAATCTTCACGTTGCTCCGGGTATTCAGAGCATAAAATATTCTTGTGTTCCACTTTGTACGGAGCCACCAAGCTGGAATTATGTAGAATTGTGTAGTGTGCTTGAGTGAAAGAATGTCCGTCCATACACATTGTTGCTTTCTTTCCTAGCGTGCCTTTTCCACGCAGTCTCCCCTCATAGCGCGATTCAGGAACACCGATCGGCTTAAGGTCAGGAATAAAGTCAACACAAAACTCAATGACCTCCTCTGTTCCATAGCCCTTGGAGATGCTTCCTTCTGGCCTAGCACGGTTATGAACGTATTTCTTTAAGACTCCCATGAATCTCTCAAAGGGGAACATGTTGTGTAGAAATACAGGACCGAGAACACTAATCTCTTCGACCAGGTGAACGAGGAGATGCGTCATTATATTGAAGAAGGATGGTGGGAACACCAACTCGAAGCTGACTAGACATTGCACCACATCCTTCTGTAAATTTTGTAGAGTTAGTGGATTGATCACATTCTGAGAAATTGCATTGAGGAACGCACATAGCTTCACAATGGGTACTCGAACATTTTCTGATAGAAGCCCCCTCAATGCAACCGGAAGTAATTGTGTCATAATCACGTGGCAGTCATGAGACTTTAGGTTTTGAAACTTTTTCTCTAACATGTTTATTATTCCCTTTATATTCGATGAGAAGCCAGACGGGACCTTGATGCTACTCAGGACTTCAAAAAAGATCTCCTTCTCTTCTTTGGTAAGAGCGTAGCTGGCAGTACCTTGATACTTCTCTGGATTCAGGTTGTTTCCTTCATGGATACATTGCTGGTCGTGCCGTGCATCCGGTGTATCTTTTGTCTTCCCATACACGCCCAAGAAGTTTAGCAGGTTCACGCAAAGATTTTTCGTCACGTGCATCACGTCGATTGCAGAGTGAACCTCTAGGATTTTCCAGTAGGGTAGCTCCCAAAATATAGACATCTTCTTCCACATGGGTACATGTCCGTCAACATCATGCGGAACAGATTGTCCGCCAGGACCCTTTCCAAAGATCACTTTTAAATCCTTGACCATATCATATATAACATCCCCAGTAGGGCGGGTAGGATTCATTTGGTCTTCTGCCTCACCTCTGAAATGCTTTCCTCTCTTTCTTACTTGATGCTGTTTTGGAAGAAATCGACGATGCCCCATGTACACATTCTTGTTTCTCAAATATATACTGTCAGTCTCACCTAAACAGTGTGTGCATGCATTGTATCCCTTGTTTGACTGTCCTGAAATGTTACTAAGAGCAGGCCAATCATTGATGGTTACAAACAACAATGCTCGTAGGTTAAATTCCTTTTGTTCATGCTCATCCCAAATAGGTACACCTTCTTCACGCCACAACTGTAAAAGTTCTTCAACCAATGGCCTCAGGTACACATCAATGTCGTTGCCGGGTTGCCTCGGGCCTTGGATGAGCACTGGCATCATAATAAACTTCCGCTTCATGCACAACCAAGGAGGAAGGTTATAGATACATAGAGTCACTGGCCAGGTGCTATGACTGGAGCTCTGCTCCCCGAAAGGATTAAAGCCATCTGTACTTAGACCAAATCTTAAGTTCCTTGCGTCATCTGAAAATGACTTGTACTTTCTATCGATTTTTCTCCACTGCGATCCGTCAGCGGGGTGTCTCAGCATCACATCTTTCTTACGGTCCTCTTTGTGCCATCGCAATAACTTGGCATGCTCTTTGTTTTGGAACAAACGTTTCAACCGTGGTATTATAGGAGCATACCACATCACCTTCGCAGGAACCTTCTTCCTGTGGGTGGACTCGCCCTCAACATCGCCAGGGTCATCTCGCCTGATCTTATACCTCAATGCACCACATACCGGGCATGCATTCAAATTCTCGTACTCCTCGCGGTAGAGGATGCAGTCATTGATGCATGCATGTATCTTCTGCACCTCTAATCCTAGAGGGCAGACAACCTTCTTTGCTTCGTACGTACTAGAGGGCAATACGTTCTCCCCTGGAAGCATCTTCTTTATTATTTTCAGCAACTTTTCAAATCCCTTGTCAGAAGTACCATTCTCTGCCTTCCATTGCAGCAATTCTAGTGTGGTACCCAGTTTTTTCTGGCCATCTTCGCAATTTGGGTACAACAGTTTGTTGTGATCCTCTAACATTTTCTCCAACTTCAGCCTCTCCTTTTCACTTCCGCAGTTTATCTTCGCATCAAGAATGGCCCGACCCAAATCGTCATCGGGGTCATCAAAAATGGGCTCATCAAAAATGGGCTCTTCTTCAGCTTCGTCTTCCCCCATACTACTATCACCGTCTTCAGTGAATATAGGATAGTTGTCACTATCCTCTTCTTCTTCATTGCCTTCCATTATAACCCCTCTTTCTCCGTGCTTGGTCCAACAATTATAGCCGGGCATGAAACCATTCTCAAGCAGGTGGAAGTGAAGGGTCTTTGAGGTAGAGTAATCCTTCGTATTCCTACAGGAACTACATGGACAATAAATGAAACCATTCGACCGCCTGTTTGCCTCCGCCACGTTGAGAAAATAATGCATGCCAGTAATGAAGTCGGGATGGCATCGGTCACCGTACATCCATTGTCGATTCATCTGCATTATATAAGTATATCAAAAATCATTAATTACACAACATCATGGATATATGAGTGACCAACTTAATTAATATTCAAGTTCATCACATAAAACTAAGTTTTTTTATTAAAAAAAAGAGGCTCACCGAGGTGGTACAGTGCCGGCTAGGGGAAGACGCTGGCGATCGACGGCGGTGAGGACGGGGACGATACTAAAACCTACAAATCATACTTTAATTTGAGCTCAATTGCATACAAAAAGAATGAAATCCCTAACTTAGGCATTTCATCAAACACCTTGCTAGCACTAGAAAAATAATACGAGTTAAACTAGCAAAGAAATGAGCTAAATTAGGAACGCCGGAAGAAAGGATGATATTGCTAACCCTTAGATAGATGGGTGCCGTCAATCTTGATAAAATGGTGGATAAAAATGAAGATTTATTGGAGTGTGAGAGGTGCAAAATGTTTGGAAATGTGAGAGAGAAGAAGGGAAAATGGATGCAGGGATGATCGGGTGGTAGAAATAGGGCAGGGGTCCTTTAGTACCGGTTCATACTAGGAACCGGTACTAAAGGTTCAACTCTGGCCCACTAAAAACCTTTAGTACCGGTTCCTATTATGAACCGGTACAAAAGGCCACATCGAACCGGTACTAACCTTGCTCTCGGCCGGCTGGCGATTGAACCGGTACTAATACACCCTTTAGTACCGGTTCACACGGGAACCGGTACTAAAGGGGTAGACCGTTGCCCATTTTTCTACTAGTTAACTTCATCAACCTCGGCAAAGATGCCACACTCTTGGACCCACCAACAAGGCATGTATACTGTGAGATCGAGATCCTGGGATTCCATCCTTACAAGAACGCACTTGTCCTTTTAGTTGCCCGTAAGGTTGTAGTGTACCATCTCAACACGTCGAGGATGCAATATCTTGGAGACGAATACGCGGTGAGTCAAGGTCCCGTGCAACACGCTAGAAGTCTCAATGGTTCTTTCACCTACCGACCTTGCTATGAGGATGTGCTGCCAGTCGGCAAATTCTACGTGTAATTATCTTAGAACCAAGAGAAGGTTTCATAATATATGGCACTTGCAATGTTCTTTTTTTTCAATGTTCTTTGAGACTACACCACTCTAATATTTATACATACTCTCATTATTGGCTACGTAGGTAGTTTGGAGTCTCTATAGTCATTTTATTTAGAAAAGAAAAATGCTAGGCTATGTAATGTAGTAGGAGTTCTATGTATTGCTTCTGGTCAATTCAATTGGGTTACTTTTTCTATAATTCTAATCTTGCATGTGTAATGCTTGTCAAACTAATAAATCGCTCCATTAATATTAGTTCTTAAAGAATTCAAAATTTAAACTAATAGACCTTCCCTGTGCATTTTAGACTCAAACTTTTCTATGTTATTATTCTACCTCTAGTTATGGCCTGCATCGAAGGGGCAAGATCAAATAAAACGTGAATTCAGTTATGTGGTTGCGGAAATAGGCGAGTGAGCAAGCTATTGACTTACGTTGCCCCTTGATGAACATCATGTCCAGCTGCCAAAACATATTGGCAATCAGCGGCTTGTGCATAACTAACACAAAATCTGTTTTTGATATTTTTTATCCTGCGGTTGGCATGCTAATCTTGCACGCGTAATGCCTGTTAATTCGATTGAGTCACTTTTTCTATACTTGTAATCTTGGATACGTACGTAATGCCCGTCAAACTAAGAAATGCTCCATTAATATGTAAAAGGTGTATTAGTTCTTAAAGAATGAAACTTTAAACTAGTACACCTTCCATGTGTATTTCAGACTCAAACTTTTCGATGTTATCTATAATCTATATCTAATAATAAAAGTAAAAGGGTTTCTCCTCAGATTTTGGGGATTCCACCTTTTATCAAAATTACAGTGTTTGCCACCGGTAAGTAAAATATATTGTACCGGTTCGTCTGTTTTATTTATCCCAAACCCGAAGGTCGCTCAATGCCCTAGGTTCCTTCGTACGTTCCTCTGTCCGTCGCTGGTCCATCGCTTCTCATGGGCCTGGGCCAATCTACACGTCCATCGAGCATAGTCCAAACCGAACCAAAACCCTAAAAGTTTCTATATGTATGCATGACCGCCCCTGCTCAGCTCATCGCATAAGAGGGGGTCGATCAATTAGGTCTCCAAGCTATACATTTATCGGTAGAGAAACGGGAGGCGGCTTAGAGACGACGGTGGCGGTCGAAGATCGAAAGCAATTAGGACGTATACTACGACGAGACCATGGCGAAAACAACAAAGAAACCCGCATGTAGTGGACAAGAACATCGCTTGCACCTGACCGATCGGAACTGGTGGAGCTCGCACAAGTCCGAGGTAGCGCTGGAGCTTCAGGCAGCAGTGCTTGAGTGGGAGAAGAATATTCTTGGTGCTCGACTACTTGCAGCCGTGCGCTGGTACCCATCAGGTCCGTCCTGGACTCCTCCCCTTCCTCAACACGAGGGTGCAGAACATCCAAGCCTTGTCGTTTCGGCCTCTGTAGAAAATTTCCACCCTACTCTTTTTATCTTTCTCTTCGGTGCGGCCAGCGGAAACCAGTGAAGGAAATATGCCCTAGAGGCAATAATAATATTGTTATTATCATATTTCTTGTTCATGATAATGTTTATATTCCATGCGAGAATTGTATTAAGCGGAAACATTAATACTTGTATGGTTTATGAACAACACCGTGTCCCTAGTATGCCTCTACTAGACTAGCTCATTGATTAATGATGGTTAAGGTTTCCTAACCATAGACATGAGTTGTCGATTAATAATGAGGTCATGTCATTAGGAGAATGATGTGATGGACATACCCAATATAAGCACATCAATTAGATCGTGTCATTGTGTTCACAATTGCGTAGCTTTTGCTATGTCAGTATCTTATTCCTTAGACCATAAGATAATATCACTACCTGGTATCGAAAGAGAGCTTTGAGGTCATCAAACGTCATTCTATGAGAGGGTGATCATAAAGGTGTCTCTCAGGTAAATAGAAAGTACTTGTTGGGTTGCATGTATCGAGATGGAATTTGTCTCTCCCATGTCGGAGAGATATACTCTGGGCCCACTCGGTAATCAATATCATACACCATTTGCAAACACGTGATTAATGAGTTTAATCATAGGGTGATATTGGATTGCGGAACGAGTAAAGAGTACTTGCTGTGAACGAGATTGAACTAGATATAGCGATACCGACGATTGAATCTCGGGCAAGTAAAATATAGCGAGACAAAGGAATTTGTATACGGGATTAATTGAATCCTGACATCGTGGTTCACCGATAATGATCTTCGTTGAATATGTGGGAGTCAATATGGATTTCTAGATCCCGCTATTGATTATTGATAGTGATCATGTCCACATATTCTCGAACCCATAGGGTCACACACTTAATGCTCATCGATGCTAGGGTAGTTTCGGGATTTGTGGAAATTGTTTCAGAGAGTTACAGAATTGTTCCAGAAAGATGATTAATGATTTATTAATTAATTGAATTAATAAATTTAATACATATATTTATTTATTGGAAATAAATAAGGGCTAAAAGTTAGTCCAAGAAAAGTTTTGCTAATGGGTTAATTTTGTAGCCCATCTAGACAAATACTAAAAGGAAAAGGCAAAAAAAAAGGGGGCGAGGGCCGCATGGGCCGGACGCCCGTGCGCCAGGAAGTTCCCTGCGCCCCGTGCGCTAGGAAGCCTCGCCGCTGCTAGGCCGCCGGGTTGCCTGGCCGCTGCTGGGCCTGCTGGGCTGCCTCGCCAGAGTTCGCTCGCCCGGCTGGGCTGCTCACTGGCTGGGCCGCCTAAGCCAGCCTGGGCCACGCTCGCAGCGCGACCGCTTGCTCGGTCGCTCGAGCAGGCAGCGCCAGGAGGCCGCGGTCGTCGGTATCGATCGCCTGGGGCTCCGATCGCTAGGGGCCGGCTCGCTCCCGCAGAAGGCTCGCCAGGAAGCTTCGCGGTCCTGTTTTGTGTTCGACGCAAGTAATGACGTGCCTATAAAAGGAGTATTTGGGCTGGCCGCCGGATACAAGGTTTTTGACCTAATTCGGCTGTGAATTGTTCAGCCGCCGTGACGGCTCCTGTAGCTTTGCTTTGCTCTAGTTTTAACTAGATCTTTTGCCTATTCTTCTTCCACCTCGCTCGCATAGGCGAAGCCCTGCCCGCAGATACTCTCCACCATAAGCACCACGCCGTCGTGCTGCTGATCCCATCTACCACTCCACCGCGCCTTGCTAGACCGAGGAGGAGGAGTCGTCGCTGCGCTGTACGTGTGCAACGCTCGGAGGCGCCGCCTGTTGTGGCGCTTGGATTGGATCGGATCGCGAGGAGGAGACACTAGTACGACTATGCCAACCACGTTCATCTGAACGTTTCTGCTGTGCGATCTACAAGGGTATGTAGATCTAATCTCTCGCACTCGTTATTTTGCATCTCGTAGATCAGATCTTGGCTGTTCTTGTTCGTCATCGTAGGAAATTTTTTGTTTTTTATGCTGCGAAACCCTTCAGTGGTATCAGAGCGAGATCTATGCGTAGATGTTTTACACGAGTAAAACGCAACATGCTTGTTGCGGGCGTTGATGTTTTCTGTTGCAAACCTCTATGTTGTGTATTTTTTATGGTGCGGCATAGTGAGATCGAAGCGGTCCAGGCCAACTTTACGCGACCTCGTTCGCGAGACCGGCTCCGCACTTGACGTGTGGCTTGTTCCACACATGCGGCTGGTGGATGCCAGTTTCTCTCACTATAGTTGTCATGGGATTTACAATGGATGTTGGCAACCATAATATCACCGTTGTGGCTTTGCGTAGGTAAGAACCGTTCTTATGCGTAGCTTCCATAAGCCACGTAAAATATGCAATCAATAAATTAGAGGCATCTAACTTGTTTTTGCAGGGAATATTTGTGATATGGTATTGCCACAAGATGTGATGTGTATGATATATGTGATGTATGTGATGATCATATTTTGTAATGTTTCACGACTTGCATGTCGATGAGTTCACAACCGGCAGGAGCCATATGGTTGTCTTTATAATTTTGTATGACCTGCGTGTCAACTTCTTATACGCCATGTAATAGCTTTACTTTATCGCTAAGTAGTTAGCAATAGTCGTAGTTGCTATTCGTCGTGGAGACAATCATGGTGGAGTGATGGAGATCATGCCGGCGCGCATGAGATGGAGATCAATGCGTGAAGATTGGCTATACCATGTCACATATTGTATATGCATGTGATGTTTATCCTTTATATATGCATTTTATTTTGCTTTGATCGTGACGGTAGCATTCTAAGATGATCTCTCAAACTTAATTTCAAGATAAAATGTGTTCTTCCCTCGTATGCACCGTTGCGAAAGATCATCGTTTTGAAGCATCACGTGATGATCGGGTGCTATAAACTCTACGTTCACATACAACGGGTGTAAGCCAGATTTACACATGCGAAAATATGCGGGTTAAACTTGACGAGCCTAGCATGTACAGACATGGCCTCAGAATACATGGACCGAAAGGTCAAGCATGAGTCATATAGATGATATGATCAACATGTTGATGTTCACCATTAAAGCTACATCATCTCACGTGATGATCGGTCTTGGTGTAGTGAATTTGGATTATGCTTCACTAAACAACTTCGAGGGATGTTGAATTTAGTGGGAGTTCATTAGTAATTTGATTAACTTGAACTAATTATCATGAACTAAATCTTAGTGTATTTGCATAAGTCGTTGTAGTCTTTGGCAACTGTTTTCCACCGACACTTAGTTTAATTGAGTTAAAAGAACTGTAGAAATCTGGATAATCACTTTACGGACTAGTACCGTTTAGTTAGAATGTCAAGACTAAAGATTAAGTCCTATCGCAATTTTAGCAAAACTCACTTGCTCCATGCGATTTAATAAGTTGTATTAATCTAAGGTATACCTGGGCATGGGAAGCCCGGCCCGGCCCGAAAATCTCAGGCCTGGGCCGCATTTTTCGGCCTGATGGGCGGGCCTGGGTAGCAAAATCATGGCCCGATAGCTGACTCGGGCCGGGCCTGGGTAGTATTTTCGGGCGTTTTTGGGAAGGCCCGGCCCGAAAGCCCGACGGCCCGACAAAAAACACCCCACTCGGGCCGGGCTTGGGCAGAAATGTTAGGCCCGACAGTCGGGCCGGGCCGGGCCTGGGCCGCCATTTCCTGTGTCGGGCTTTTCCTTGGCCCGGCCCGACCCGGCCCGGCCCGAGAATATGCCCAGGTATAATCTAAGGGCAACGATTCAAGTTTAGCATCTATGATCATGTTTTGCCTCCATGAGAAATTGATCTTCAAAATTGTTTGAGAATCAAAGTGATCATCGAGCTGAAAGAATTGTTTCACAAACAAATAAGAAGTAAAAGATATTTGATATCTAAAACTTTGATTGTTTGCAAAATGATGAAGTATAATTTAGTAAAAAAACATATGCTCATATTATATGAATATATGCGAAGATTGAAGATGCTAGGCATCCTGATCACCCAAAAGTTTGGAAACTAATATTATACTTGCATTCGTCCTTATGAGCTATAGTAGTTTCATCATGAAAGTTATCATGATAAGATGGATGAAAAGGTATCGGCTAAATTGTTTTTGCTACACCAAAATAATGCTAAAGAATGGAATCTAAAAGAACGCCAATTATATGTTGATGGCGATCCACCTCAATGTGCAAAATCCAAGGCCATTAGTATTTGACTAACATCCTTTGGACTATGTGTCAAATGCTTAATGCCACTATTGATGTTTATAGATTCTTCTAAAAGAAGAGGAAACACTAAATTGGATATGCAAAAGTATTTGGTAGAAAAGGAAAAGACTGGAATTGTCCAGCTCGGGTATATAAACGATATACATGTTATAGATGTATTTCTTTGCTTGTTAACAATGTAATTCTTGGGTATTCGATACTAGTTTGTTGGTATGAAATGTCATACAAAGCAACACAATGCAAGAACTACAATGGCCTAAATAACCAGCAAAAGAATGTGGTAATGATGCGCGTCGAGAAATAAATAAAAGTGTTATTGTGTTTTTCGCCGGCATCAAACCTAGCCTTCACGATTTTTTATGAACATAATAATTGTTATCTTGTTCTGGTATTATGAGAACAATGGTTGTTCAAATTATTACCGTCTTTCATAATCGATAGATAGATTATTATTATCTCGTTGGTGAAATAGACATTTATAACACTGATGCTATAGGTCGCAAGACAAAAACGAATTTCACTTATATGACACCGCCGTTTGAGTCATATTGGAAACAAAACATGAAAGAAATTCTATATTGATAGATTTTCGAGTCATTTGATTTTGAATTGATTGACGCTTGTGAGACTTTTCCTAAAGATGATTAAACTCTGTTCATGGGCCATGGACAGAACAAACGACTAACTAAATGGAGGTTGTACATATTGATGTATGTAGTCCATGGTGTGAAGTCAAGAACGGTGTATTTTATATTTCATCAATGACTCGAATAGATGCATGGTATATCTACTTGATGAGATAGGATTATGAAATGATTGAAACTGTTCAATTTATGAAGTGGAAATTATTATAACAAGAAAAATCAAGTATTTATGATTAGATCATAATAGAGCGTATTTGAGTTACAAGTTTAGCAAACATCTAAGAGTTAAGGGAATTGTTCCACAAACTTGCATCGTGATAAACACCATATGAGTATAGAGTTTTTGATGGATGTAATCAAACCTTGTTTGACATGGTTAGATCAATGATGAAATAAAACTGCCAATATAATTTGTGGATTATGCTTTAAAGACTACCGCTTTTCACTGAATAGAGTGCCATCATAATCCGCTGAAATGACACCGTACAAGTTATAGTTGTCTTTTCTTAAATTTTGGTATGCAAGGCATATGTAAAATGTTTACAACCAAAGTTGGATTAGTAAGTCTTTGTAGGTTATCCCAAAGAATGTCGATGTGTGTTCCTTCTGCCATAAACCCAAATAAAAGTGATTATCACTGAAAGAACTGAATTTCTTATGAAAGAGTTTTTCACGAAAGGTTTAAGTGGGAGGAAAATAGAACTTGATGGGGTTATTGAACCTGTGCATGATGAGCAAAGTAGCGCAGCACCGGAAAATGTTCTGGAAGCGGCAACTGCGCCCATGGCTCCCGCACCTATAATATGTTGTAGTACCGGACATCAAAGTTTCTATTTAACCAAGTTGGTCGTAATCAAATAGCAAGATTTGAGGATGAGATATTATTAGATAATAGTAACCGACAATATACAAAGAAACGGTGATGGGCCCTGACTTCGTCATATGGGTTATTCTAGCAACAATCACATATTGAGATATGATGGTTGAATAACAAAACAACATTCCTCTACCGGAATGCACACCAAGGACGTGTACCTGACATGACCCAATGGGTTTTGTTGATTCAAAGGTTGCTAGATATGTATGCCAACTTCAATGGTAGAAGTTAGCATAACAGAGTTGGAATCTTCATTTTGATGAAAATGTTAAAGTGTTAACTTTATCATGATATTTGAAGATGCTTGTATTTACAAGAAAGTAAGTGAGAGCGCTGAGATATATTTCTAATGCTTTATGTAGACGACATATTGGTCATTGGAAATTATATGTTTTTCTTGATATTGTTAAGTTTTCATTAAAATCAGTTTTTGATGAAAGACTTAGGTAAAACTAGAATATTAAGCATCAATATCTATGCAGATAGATTGAGGCACTAATATTGTTTTGCCATAATACATAGATGAAATATTGAATTTGTTCAATATGGAAACAATAAGAATGGCTCTTATTGCATGGAAGAGGTTGGAGAAGAATCAAGTGTTTTGACACACGATGAGTGAAACCACAAGAATAACTTTATCAATCTTGTACACCATGATATGTATATCCAGATATGTCTGATGCTCTAAAAGGTTACGAGCATTCATATGATGATCGCTGGACAATAGTAAGATATTTTTATGTACTTTCAAAGAACTAAGAATATATTCTGTATGCAGAAGTGATAAATGGTTCATCGCAATGTGTTACATTGGCTTTGTCACATATACAGTAATATTTAATCTCAATTTTTAGGCTATTTGTTTTGATTTATAAGGTGGCACAATAAGATGGAAGAAAATTCCATGATTACTTGGATGAGTTCCAATGTGAAACATTGTGACGAACACTGCAACGAAGGCTAAGTATATAATTGCTCTAGAAGCAGCAAAAGAACTAGGTGTAGTTCTAAGTGTGCTAGTACTATGTAATTCTATTGTATGACAATAGTGGCAACATAGTCTCGGCAAAGAAACAAAGGTCTCACCAGAAGACCAAGTTTATACGATGCCATCTCATAGAAGATGAGTCATGCGTGCTGACGCAAAAGATATGCAAATACAAACGGACCTGAAACTGTCAGACCCATAGATAAGGTTTACCACGTGCAAAGCGTATGAATAACACCGAAATGCCATAGGTGTTAAAGGCGCAAGTATGACTAGATTATTGACTCTAGTGCAAGTGGGAGACTGAAGGAAATATGCCCTAGAGGCAATAATAATATTGTTATTATCATATTTCTTGTTCATGATAATGTTTATATTCCATGCTAGAATTGTATTAAGCGGAAACATTAATACTTGTGTGGTTTATGAACAACACTGTGTCCCTAGTATGCCTCTACTAGACTAGCTCATTGATTAATGATGGTTAAGATTTCCTAACCATAGACATGAGTTGTCGATTAATAATGAGGTCATGTCATTAGGAGAATGATGTGATGGACAGACCCAATATAAGCACAGCAATTAGATCATGTCATTGTGTTCACAATTGCGTAGCTTTTTCTATGTCAGTATCTTATTCCTTAGACCATGAGATAATGTCACTCCCTGGTATCGAAAGAGAGCTTTGAGGTTGATGCGGCGATGGTGATGACGAAAATGACCAGCCAGTTGGGAACCCCAAGCGGAAGGTATGATGAGCACAGCAGCAAGTTTTTCCCTCAGTAAGAAACCAAGGTTTGTCGATCAGGAGAAGAAAAAGCCAATACGACTGAAGGTGATGCTTACAAGCTTCGCGACAGCTCCGGACAATTTATATGGCGTCTCTTCCAAGCTTTGCTTTGCGAGCAGCAACGTGGAACCTGCACACAACACAACCAAGTACTTTGTTCCCAACTTACGACGAGGTTGTCAATATCACCGGTTTGCTTGAAACAAAGGGTATGAGCGTATCGAGTGGAAAACAGTAGAAGTATGCTAGTAAAGTAAACAGTGCGAGTAAAGTAAACAGGTGATAGCAATATGATGGAAATAGGACCGGGGTCCACAGTTCACTAGTGGTGTCTCTCCATAAGATAAATAACACATGCTGGGTAAACAAATTACAGTTGGGTAATTGATAGAATAAAGATAACGTGATATGTCAAGAAGATCACTATGCGATTTACTCTGGGCATTACAATAAAATACATAGATCGCCATCCAACTGCATCTATGACTAATAATCCACTTCCGGGGATATCATCCGAATACCCCATGAGTATTAAGTTGCGAACAACAGATAATTGCATTAAGCAAAGTCTGTAATATAAACAAAGCATATGCCCTCGAGCATTTGAATGTTGTTTTCTCCCTAGTGGCAATATCACATCTACAACCTTAGAGGTTTCTATCACTCCCCCAGATTAAATAGAGGCATGAATCCAACTATCGAGCATAAATACCCCCTCTTGGAGTCACTAGCAACTACTCGGCCAAGATAGCTACTAACAACGGAGAGCATGCAAGATCATAAACAACATAGAGATAACATAAGATATATTTCAGTATAGCAACTCAATCATAACACCAATATTCATCGGATCCCAACAAACCAAACATGTAGAATTACATAACAGTGATCTCAATCATGTAGGGTAGCTCATAAGATCTAAACATGAAGCACATGGTGGAGGAGACAACCATCTAGCTACTGCTATGGACCCATAGTCCAAGGTAGACTACTCACTCATCGCTCCGGAGGCAAGCATGGCGATGAAGAAGACCTCTAGTGGCGATTCCCCTCTTCGACAGGGTGCCGGGAAGAGCTTCTGGACCCTCCCGATCTCGGGTCGACGACGGCGGCGGATCGCGATGTGTTTCTAGAAAATTGATCGGGTACTTAGGTTTTTCCCGTCGGGGGGTCTTTATAGGCGAAGGGGCATCGTCAGAAGTGGACAGAGGCGGTCTCACACATAGGGGCACGGCCAGGGCCTGGGCCGCACCGCCCTAGTGTGAGGGCCCCTCGTGGCCCCACTCTATCTCCTCTTCGGATCTCTGGAAGCTTCGGTGGATTTCTGGATGTTTGGCTTTTGTTTCATCCAATTCCGAGAATATTTCTTGTGTAACTTTTCTAAAACACAAAAACAGCAGAAAATAGGGAACTGGCACTGTGGTGACTTGTTAATAGGTTAGTTCCGGAAAATGCGTAAAAATGCCACGAAGTGTAACGAAACGTTAGGCAAATGGTGTAAAAACAAGCATGGAGCATCAAAAATTATAGATACGTTGGAGACGTATCAGCATCCCCAAGCTTAACTCCTACTCGTCCTCAAATAGGTAAGTGATAACAAAAGAAATAATTTTTGAGGTGACATGCACCTACACAATCTTGATCATATATGTAAGCATTGTGAGCTGGGATCAAAAGAACTTAAAAACATGGGCATGAAAGATATAATCTTGACAATAAAAACTTAGCAACCATGTTATAACATGAAAATGAACACAAACAAAAGATCATGAAAATGAAACAATGAAAGTCAAACATGTGTTCAAATCATAAGGAAAAACATACAAATGGTTTTCAGCTTGTCCTTCATAGAGAGCAAAATATAAATGCATAGGACACCTTCAAGTTTAAGAGGGCGACTAGATACAAATAATTTGAGAACAAGTGAAACCAACAATATGAATCAATCAATGAAAACTTTGGGACAATGCATATTATACTAAGAATGACAACTATGCTCTCTTAATGGTGCATAAAGATAGAAGGTGGTGACTCAACATAAAATTAAAAGAAAGGCCCTTTCGTGGAGGGAAGCAGTGATTGCAAGTTTTATAACCTTCAAAAATTATGGTACTTACCGGCTTTGAGCTCTCATTGCCCCCATCATAAGCATCTTGAATGGTTAAAGTTAATGCGAGAACAATTATGATGCATATGCTTGACAAATCATAAGTTGAAAACCTCGTGTCCCGTGAATACGAGTATCCAAACCTCGTGCTATTTTACTTAGAGTCCCAAGCAAGCTCTTGTCATTGTAAGTATATACGTATCATCGAGAACCGCCAACAGGGTACCTCCGTGCTCGATGACATGGAACAAGCCCACATCAAAATGATAGGACAAGCAGATAATGAACACCTCGACATCTCTTTTATTTACCATTTGTGTAGCTTTTTATTTTGAGATGCGTCGTCGAATGTCCACTATGGGCATGCTGCAAATTTCCACCATGAATTATGCATGGCTTAGATTGGCGGCCCGGGCGTTTCTCTAACACATATACAAACTCCATGATCTCGCAAGATCCTCCATTCATTTCACACCGCGAGTATCCATAAACAAAAGATCACGATATCAACTCAAATAAGAAGTGCAATGTTAAAAGCTTGCCCCATGACGGCATGGATGGGCTAATCTCCAACTTACAACTTGCAAGCATAACAACTCAACATAAGAGACCACAATGTCAAATTTTTAAGAACAAGAAAAAGTAAAGTGTGCCTTCCGGTTCGTGAGAGCTTTACTGACTAATTTTCGCATAACACTGGTAAGAGTTTAATTTGAAGAGTAGATTAAAGCAAGTCAAATTTACTTGGAATAGCAAATTGCTAATAGGTATGTATGGTGGACACATTGGAACAACTTGGTTTTTAGGAGTTAGATGCACAAGTAGAGCTCATACTCAGTACAAGGCGAGGGCTAGCAAAAGACTGGGAGCGACCAACTAAGAGAGCAATAATGGCCATAATCATGCAAAGCGACAAAGCGACATTAAAAGAAGTATAAGATGGCATCAAAAGTCAAAAACTAAATGATCATAGAGGCTATTGGCTACTTTGTATGAGTCTAACATGTGTGAGCATGCGCCAAGTCAACCCAAATAAAGCATCAAGGAGAAAACCAAAATAATGCTTCCAAATAATTAAAACAGCGCATGATTTTTTTCAAAGGCTCATTAAGCAATCTCAGTTATTTGAGACAAGTCATGCTACAGCAAAACCACTAAGCATACTATCAAAAAGACATCAAGCATGACATGCAAAAGCCTAAGCCGCAGTCTACACAAGCTCCTTCTTGTACCATTTTTTTGCATAAAGCTTTTTCTCTTTTCCAACACCATACAAACTTTTTTAATCCAACTCTTTTGATGAAAACCAAAAGCGAAAATAAAAACCAAAAGCAGTAGCGGAAAAAGAAGAACACTCGGTTTTTGATAAGAATGAAAACTAGAGCGTTCTTAGCAAATGAAAAGCAAGGCAACTTCTCCAAAAGAAATTTGTTGGGGTCCAACCATTTATTGCAGCAAACAAAACAAAACTAATAAAGAAAACTAAAACAACTGACGCTCCAAGAAAAACACATAGTGCCTTAAGCAATAAAAATATAGTGTCTTGAAAGGTGACCTATTTTTGCCGATGAAGAAGGGGTACCTCGGGGGCATCCCCAACCTTTAACGCTTGTACTTCTTGGATATTTCTTGGGGTGATGCATGGGCATCCCCAAGATTGAGCTTTTGTCCATTCTTCAACTCATCTCATCATTCTCCAATCCCTACACTTGAAAACTTCCTTCATACAAAACTAAACACAAATCTATTAGCAACATTAGTGTAGGCATAACATATAATCAACCTCTTTTGCTTCAGGTTTCAACCCAAAAACCACCACATATAAAGTATATACTACTGTAGCAACTTCCCCAAAAGTTCCATGATCAAAAGAACTAAAAAAGAAAGCGATAAAGCGGCAAAAATGAATAGTGGCAGAAATCTGTCAAAACAGAACAGCTGAAAAAGGCCGATTTTTAAAGGGGTTTTCTGTTGCTCAAATCAAAAAGTGTTCAACTAACGAAAGTTTGAATATAACCTGGGGCATATGCAAAAGAAATCGCAGGTCCAAAAGATATACAGAGAATTTTCACGAATTTGTACGGTGCAGCACCAAAAACAGTTTCAGGACAGCAACATCCCCAAATCTTTACCTCACTCGAATTAGAGGCTTCTCTTTGCACAACAATGAAATAAAAAATGATAAGGAGCGGTAATTATAGTAGTAATGACTTCCAAGACTCAAATAAAAGAAAAAGTACTAAATGTAAAAACATTGGGTTATCTCCCAAGAGTGCTTTTCTTTAACGCCTTTGAGCTAGGCGCAGAAAATTGCGAATCAAGTAACATCAAGTGATGAAGCATCAAGCTCATAATTTGCTCTAAGAATAGAGTCAAAAAGTAATTTCTTTCTTTTCCTAGGGAATTGTTCCATACCTTTCTTTAGTGGGAATTGATATTTGATGGTGCCTTCTCTCATATCAATGATGGCACCTACAGTTCGAAAAAAGGGTCTTCCCAAAATAATAGGACATGAAGCATGGTATTCAACATCCATAACGAGAAAATCAACGGGAACAAGGTTATTATTAACCACAATAAGAACATCATTAATCCTTCCCAAATGTTTCTTCTTAGCAACATCAGCAATAGGAACATCATAATAATATTTTTCAAGCGGTGGTATGTCAAGTATGTCATAAATTTTTCTAGGCATAATAGAAATACTAGCACCTAGATCACATAAAGCATGGCAATCAAAACCATTAACATGCATATCAATGATGGGTTCCCAACCATCTTCTAACTTCTTGGGAACAGAAGCTTTTTGTTGCAATTTTTCATCCCTAATTTTCATGAGAGCATTGGTAATATGCTTAGTAAAAGCAACATTTAAAGAACTAGCATTGAGAGTCAAAGCAAGCTTTTGCAAGAACAAAATTACTTCAGATATATTGCAGCCACCAATATGAAAATCATTAAAGGAAATAGAGCTATCATCTCCTGCACTCCGAAAAATTTCAGCACTCTTTTGAGAAAAAGTTTTGGCAGTTTTAGGCTTTTTAACACAAGGAGTGGGAGTTTTCTCTACACCAATTAAAGTAAGAGGATTGCTAGCATTAGGAGCAACATCATTAGAGGTAGTAATAGTATAAACTTTCATATTCCTAGCAATCTCATCCTCTCTTTCCCATCTAGCATGCAATTCTGCTAATAATCTAATATTTTCATCAATTCCAACTTGAATAGCATCAGCAGTAGCAAAAATATTGTTCTTTTTCACATCATTAGGCAACACTTTTAATTTCAGAAGTTCAACATCATGAGCAAGGTTATCAACTTTAGAAGCAAGAATATCAATTTTACCTAACTTTTCCTCAACAGACTTGTTAAAAGCAGTTTGTTTTACCATGAAGTCTTTGAGCATGACTTCAAGTTCAGAGGGTGCGGCCCTAGTGTTGTTGGAGGAATTACCATAAGAATTACCATAACTATTACCATTGGTAGAAGGATATGGCCTATAATTATTACTAGCAAAATTGTTCCTATAAGCATTGTTGTTAAAATTATTGTTTCTAATGAAGTTCACATCAACATGCTCTTCTTGAGCAACCAAAGAGGCTAAAGGAACATTATTAGGATCAACATGAGTCCTATCATTTGCAAGCATAGCCATAATGGTATCAATCTTATCACTCAAGGAAGAGGTTTCCTCAACAAAATTTACCTTCTTACCTTGTGGAGCTCTCTCGGTGTGCCATTCGGAATAATTTACCATCATGTTGTCAAGTAGCTTTGTTGCGGCGCCCAAATTAAGGGACATAAAAGTGCCTCCAGCAGCTGAATCCAATAGGTTCCTCGAAGAAAAATTTAGTCCTGCATAAAAAGTTTGGACAGTCATCCAAGTAGTCAGTCCATGAGTGGGGCAATTCTTTATCATAGATTTCATTCTTTCCCAGGCTTGAGAAACATGTTCATTATAAAATTGACTAAACTTCATAATATTGCTACGCAAAGATATAATTTTAGCAGGAGGATAATATCTACCAATGAAAGCATCCTTACACTTAGTCCATGAATCAATACTATTCTTAGTCAAAGATAGCAACCAATCTTTAGCTTTTCCTCTCAAAGAAAAAGGAAACAACCTGAGCTTAATAATATCACTTTCTACATCCTTATATTTCTGCATCTCACATAGCTCAACAAAATTGTTGAGATGAGCTGCAGCATCTTTAGTACTAGCTACAGAAAATTGCTCTTTCATAACAAGGTTCAATAAAGCAGGTTTAATCTCATAAAAATTTGCAGCAGGAGCAGGTGGTGTAATAGGAGTGCAGATACAATCACTATTGTTCGTACTAGTAAAATCACACAACTTGGTATTTTCAGGAGTAGCCATTTTAGCAAATTAAAAGCAAATAAGTAAAAACAACTATCAAGGATTCTAATTTTTTTGGGTTTTTGATGAAACGATGCAAGTAAAAATAAATAAAGTAAAGCAAAACAATAAACAAAGTAAAGGATGTGCGTGCAAAAAACTCCCCTTGCAGAAGTCTTCTTTTTCTTCCCCGGCAACGGCGCCAGAAAAGGGCTTGATGCGGCGATGGTAATGATGAAAATGACCAGCCAGTTGGGAACCCCAAGCGGAAGGTATGATGAGCACAGCAGCAAGTTTTTCCCTCAGTAAGAAACCAAGGTTTATTGATCAGGAGAAGAAAAAGCCAATACGACTGAAGGTGATGCTTGCAAGCTTTGCGACAGCTCCGGACAATTTATATGGCGCCTCATCCATGCTTTGCTTTGCGAGCAGCAACGTGGAACCTGCACACAACAAAACCAAGTACTTTGTTCCTAACTTACGATGAGGTTGTCAATCTCACCGGTTTGCTTGAAACAAAGGGTATGAGCGTATCGAGTGAAAAACAGTAGAAGTATGCGAGTAAAGTAAACAGTGCGAGTAAAGTAAACAGGTGATAGCAATAAGATGGAAATAGGACCGGGGTCCACAGTTCACTAGTGGTGTCTCTCCATAAGATAAATAACACATGCTGGGTGATGACCCACAAGTATAGGGGGTGTATCGTAGTACTTTCGATAAATAAGAGTGTCGAACCCAACGAGGAGCAGAAGGTGTTGATGAGCAGTTTTGATCAAGGAATCACTGTAAATACTAGCAAACATGTTTTCAGGAGTATTTGGTAATTCAAGTAAATAAAGTGCGAGTAAATAAAACACAGTAGTAACAATTGCAGCAAGTGGCCCAATCCTTTCTTCAGCAAAGGACAAGCCGGTTGTGTTCTTATAATAACCAAACGTTCTCGAGGACACACGGGAGGTTTCTGTCAAGAGCTTTCGCTTCATAGAGCCGATAGTATTTATTGATTTGGTAAGTGTTATGGGGGTGAACCTGTGCTAGCACACTACCCTTACTAGGATAAATACACACTTGTGATTATACCCCTTGCAAGCATCCGCAAATACAAGAAAGTAATTAAGATAAATCTAACCACAGCCTTAAACTCTATGATCCTACGCTCCCTGGTGCAATGGTTTCCCAACGGAGGTTTAGGTTTCTGTCACTCCAGCAACCCCACAATCGGTAGCCAAATACACAATGCATCTCACTAGGCCCATAAATGGTGAAGTATCATGTAGTCGACGTTCACATGACACCACTAGTGAAATAGCACCACAACCATATCAAACCGTTAAATATTTCTCAACAATAATTCACTACTAACATCTTGACTTCTCCCATGTCCTCAAGAACTAAACGAACTACTCACAAGACATCATATGGATCATGATCAGAGGTGAAATAATGGTAAATAACAATCTGAACATAAACCTTAACTCAACGGTTCCACTCAATAGCATCAACTACAAGAGTAATCAACACCGGGAAAGTTTCCCCTATGAATATAACAAGATCCAACTCAAGATGTTACAGCGGGATGGCGTGATGATGGTGGAGATGAAGGTGCTGGTGATGGAGATGATGATGATGATGATGATCCCGATGAAGTCCGGTGCAATGGTGATGACGATGGCGACGATCTCCCCTCTCCGGGAAGGAATTTCCCCGGCAGATTTCTCTCTGCCGGAGAGCTTTCTCTCTCTGGTGTTCTCCGCCCCGCGGAGGCGGCTGTGTCTAACTCTGAGCCTCCCCTTGACTTAGGTTTTCGGGGACGATGATGTATGCGAAGGGGCAAGACCAGAGGTGGGCCAGGGCGGCCTCACGTGGGGCCCGCGCGGCCAGGGGGCTGGCCGCGCCGCCCTGGCGTGTGGGGCCCCCCTGGCTCCTCTCGACTCCTCCTTCTGGCTTCGTAGGTCTTCTGGGAAAATATAATTTCTGGGTATTTTTCTGGAATTTTCCTGATCTTCAAAATATGGTCTCTTGATGGTCCCTTTTCCAGCAGAATCCTGACTCCGGCAGCAACTCCTCCGATGATCATCAAACATGTGAAAACAAAGGAAATAACATAAGTATCATGTCTAAATATGAAATATATCAATGAATAACAGTAAATTATGATACAAAATAGTGATGCAAATTGGACGTATCAACCCCCCAAGCTTAGACCTCGCTTGTCCCCAAGCGAAAACCAAACTCGGTAAACATGACCACAGGTTTATGGAGTGAAGTGTCGATAATCAAAATACGGACAAGAAGCATCACATTCACCAAAAGCACAAGTTATAATAGACAGCAACTTCCCTTTATAAGATGTAGACTTGCAATAGGTAAAAGGGAATCACATGTAAAGATGCACAAAGTAAATATAATTGGCAATGGCAAACCTTAGTTCTTGGTCAAAGAACGATGAACAAGCTATTCTTGCTTTTAGACGGAGCCTTTTAAAACAGAGCTAATATAGCAAAGACTATATGCTCGACAAAGTAAACTTTTGCATTCATAGAAAGCTTTCAAAGATATATTCCTTCAGACAAAAGCATTATACAAAACAAGGAAGATAATAAACATGATTAAACGGATCAACATATGAATGAGTGAAACATAACAACTCAAATGCTTGCTTGAGATAGAGGGAAACAGGTTGACTCTACATAAAAGTAAACGATAGGCCCTTCGCAGAGGGAAGCAGGGATTAAACATGTGCTAGAGCTTTTCATTTGTAAAACAGAGGTAAAATTTGCTTTGAGAGGTGGTTGCTTTTGTCAACGACTAGCAACGGAGTTCTTGATATCTTCCATACTAAACAAGTGAGAGCGGTTCCGAGATGTTTGATTAATTGGCACTTTAGTGCTCTTTTATAGCTTTGCACTCCTCCCCACCTTTTTCCTTTCTCAAACCATGTCTAACCGATTCCATCGGGTGCCGACCAACTTTCACATTCCATTGGAGGAGTGCCTTTTCTTTCTTTTTCTTTTAAGATTATAATGGTCTGACCAGCTCCCTTGCAAAATTAATGACGAGCAGATGAAGCTGCCTAGTCGAGGGGTACTCAATTTAGTATGGAAGATAACAAACCCATCCACTACGTCCTCATGAGCTAAAAATTGTGGCACAAAATGAGAAGTGTTTGAAAGTTTTTGAAAGGTAGCACATGAAAATTTACTTGGAATGGCTTAAAATACCATGCATAGGAATTTATAGTGGACTCTTTGGAAGTGACTTGGCTTTTGGAAATTGGATGTACGAGTAGAGCTCATACTCAGTACAGGTTTTTGGCTAGCAAGGCTGGGTAGCAAGCATGAGAGTTGCATGAAACAAACAAACATACATATAATAAGAACAATCATGCAAACTCCCTTGAAGGTACAATGATTTTAACTTTAAGAATAACAATGCTTATAAGCCAAACATAAGGAAAACTGAAGTGTTGTAACTACAAGCACTTCTTTATTCTTTTCTACTCAAACCTCAAGGTAAAATTGCTACTGACCAAGCTAGGTTTGCCAAAACCAACTAAATCTACTCAAGCTCCCAATGTGATACCAATACCAATCAACAAGACTAGTCATACAAGTGAGATTGCAAACTAACATAAAGTGTGCAAAAAGTAAACGATAGAACTTCTCATTAATATTTCATTACCGCAACTCACACCAAGGGATACATAGATAACCAACTAAGGAGGATACTTCCAACTGCAAACTATTCTATAAGATAACTTCTCTATTCATGATATGACTCTACTTTGAAAAGTAAATGAGCGAAAGGTAATGATGTGATACCGAGGCACTCCCCCAAGCTTGGAACAAGCCAAGGGGATGCCTAAACCGAAGACGAATTACTCCTTTGGTGGCGGTGGTGGATAGTCTCTAATAAGCTTCTCAATCAAATCCTTCAGATCATCAATCTTGTACTCGAGGTTACGAATCATCTCAGAATTGTGCTCAATACGGTTCATGAACCTGTCGGCAAGAGAATCCCAGCTCTTGGAATTATTTCCCCATCCTTCTTCACTCTTGGAGCTTCCTGTCCCTGCATTGTTAGAACGATCTACATCCCAGCCAGAGGGTAATCGTGATTTGGGCACCTTTTGAAACTGATGTTCATGAATTAGAGTATGGAAGGGATTTTGGCTTGGCGGAGATGTCCGTGGAGCTAAAGTGTGATGTGGCACACCTCCTTCGGTCCTTATGCGAGCGCTTTTCTTGAACTTGTCATGATCTGTCACCACCCCTATGCTGGCAATCACGGTGCTTGGCCTTGGACCTTGATCTTCCTTCTCATCTTCGCTTTCAACCTCTTCCTTCACCCGGAAGTCTTTGATGCCATCTTCTGGAGGTGTCTTCTCCTTGTCCCCGCTTGAAGAGGCCATGACTTCCCCAAGCTTAAGATCAACTCCTGACAGAAACAGCTCGAAACAAAACACGACGAGAAAATTATATACAGACCTCGGGGACTCCGAGGGGTTAAATAGGCGAAAATTATACATCGAAATGAAACCACAGGAGGAAACCAGAATGGAAACGAGTTCCGGTGTGTTCTCACACATAGGTGGCGCGGCCAGGGGTGGGCCCGCGCCACCCGTGTGTGAGGCACACACGGACTTCCTTTCCTCCCCGTTTTCGTCTCGCGATTTTTCATATTTACTAAAAACAGCAAAAATATTAAAGGAAGAGCTTTTCGCGAAACTTTTCTGACTAAAACTGTTACCTATTCGAAAACGAACTCTGCAGGTTCCTGCAGTTTGTCTTGGATGTAATCTTCCGGAGAAACCGTTTCAATAACATCAACATCTTCATTATAAGAATCTCCAGAAATGTAATGCTTGAGTCTTTGCCCATTCACCACTTGTGTAGAATCATCTTTCAATGAAGCAATCTTTATAGCACCTGAGCGGTACACTTCCACAATAACATATGGTCCTTCCCATTTAGAAAGTAATTTTCCTGCAAAAAATCTGAGACGAGACCGATACAAAAGAACTTTCTCACCAACATGAAACTCTCTCTTAAGAATTCTCTTATCATGCCATTGTTTGACTTTCTCTTTGAAAAGTCTGGCATTCTCATACGCTTCGTTTCTCCACTCATCTAGAGAACTCAAATCTAACAACCTTTTCTTACCGGCTAGTTTAAAATCTTTGTTAAGCTCTCTCACTGCCCAAAAAGCTTTGTGTTCTAATTCTAAGGGCAAGTGACATGCTTTTCCGTAAACCATCTTATAAGGAGACATACCCATGGGGTTCTTATAAGCAGTTCTATAAGCCCATAAAGCGTCATTTAACTTACTAGCCCAGTTTTTCCTAGATCTACTAACAGTCTTCTGCAAGATAGACTTGATCTCTCTATTTGAAAGCTCTACCTGCCCACTAGTTTGGGGATGATAAGCAGAAGCAATCCTATGATTGACATCATACTTAGCAAGAGTTTTTCTAAAACTACCATGAATAAAATGAGAACCTCCATCAGTCATAAGATATCTAGGCACTCCGAACCTAGGAAAAATAACATCCTTAAGCATTTTTAACGAAGTCTCACCATCGGCACTCTTTGTAGGTATGGCTTCTACCCATTTAGTAACATAATCAACAACAACAAGTATATGGGTATAGCCTTTTGAAGGAGGAAAAGGACCCATAAAATCAAATCCCCAACAATCAAATGGTTCAATAACAAGAGTGTAATTCATAGGCATTTCATTGCGTCTAGAAATATTACCAACTCTTTGACATTCATCGCAAGATAAAACATACCTTCCGGCATCTTTAAAGAGGGTTGGCCAATAAAAACCTGATTGTAGAACCTTCTGTGCGGTTCTATCTCCAGCATGATGCCCACCATAAGCACTGCTATGGCATTTTCTTAATATCTCTTGTTGCTCATATTCCGGTACGCATCTTCTCATAATACCATCAACTCCTTCTTTATATAAATGTGGGTCATCCCAAAAATAATGCCTCAAATCATAGAAGAATTTTCTTCTTTGCTGAGCTGTAAAGGTTGGAGGCAAATACTTGGAAACAATAAAGTTAGCATAATCAGCATACTGCTACTCGTGTGATGGCGCCAGAAAAGACTGTGGCGTTTAGTTGACGTGGGAGCAGTATGTCCTTGTGCGTGGTGATGACCAGCCCGTTGGGAACCCCAAGAGGAAGGTATGATGAGTGTAGCGGCTAGTTTTCCCTCAGTTAAGAAACCAAGGTTTATCGATCAGGAGAAGAGAGACGGTGACGACTGAAGGTGATGCGGACTGGCTTAGTAGCTTCCAACAAGGGCGCCGTTTACGACACTTGTTGACTCGTCTTCGGCCAGCAGCAACGCGGAACCTGCACACACACAAACAAATACTTTGTCCCCAACTTGCGATGAGGTTGTCAATCTCACCGGTTTGCTTGAAACAAAGGTTATGAGTGTATCGAGTGGAAAACAGTAGTAATATGCTAGTAAAGTAAACAGTGCGGGAATAGTAAACAGGTGATTGCAATATGATTAAAATAGGACCGGGGTCCACAGTTCACTAGTGGTGTCTCTCCATAGATAAATAACATGCTGGGTAAACAAATTACAGTTGGGCAATTGATAGAATAAAGATAACGTGATATGTCAAGAAGATCACTATGAGATTTACTCTGGGCATTACAACAAAATACATAGACCGCCATCCAACTGCATCTATGACTAATAATCCACCCTCGGGGATATCATCCGAACACCCCAAAAGTATTAAGTTGCGAACAACAGATAATTGCATTAAGCAAAGTGTGTAATGTAAACAAAGCATATGCCCTTGAGCATATGAATGTTGTTTTCTCCCTAGTAGCAACAACACATCTACCACCTTAGAGGTTTCTGTCACTCCCCCAGGTGAAATAGAGGCATGAACCCACTATCGAGCATAAATACCCCCTCTTGGAGTCACTAGCAACTACTCGGCCAAGATAGCTACTAACAACGGAGAGCATGCAAGATCATAAACACCATAGAGATAACAAAAGATATAATTCAGTACAGCAACTTAATCATAAACACCAATATTCATCGGATCCCAACAAACCAACATCATAGAATTACATAACGGTGATCTCAATCATGTAGGGCAGCTCATGAGATCTAAACATGAAGCACATGGTGGAGAAGACAACCATCTAGCTACTGCTATGGACCCATAGTCCAAGGTAGACTACTCACTCATCGCTCCGAAGGCAAGCATGGCGATGAAGAAGACCTCCGGTGGCGATTCCCCTCTCCGGCAGGGTGCCGGGAAGAGCTTCTGGACCCTCCCGATCTTCGGGTCGACGGCGGCGGCGGATCGCGATGTATTCTGGAAAACTGATCGGGCCTTAGGTTTTTCTCGTCAGGGGGTATATATAGGCGAAAGGACGATGTCAGAGGGGGTCCCACGCGGCCTCACACGGGGCTGGCGCGGCCAGGGGGGGTGGCCGCGCCGCCCCTGTGTCTGGGGCCCACGTGGCCCCTCTCCGTCAGGTCTTCGGATGTTTGGGAGCTTCCCCGTGAAATATGACTTCAGGAACTTGTTTCGTCCAATTCCGAGAATATTTCCTGTGTATCACTTCTGAAACACAAAAACAGCAGAAAACAGGAAACTGGCACTGTGGCACTTCGTTAATAGGTTAGTTCCGGAAAATGTATAAAAGTACCACTAAGTGTAACGAAACAATAGGCAAATGGTGTAAAAACAAGCATGGAGCATCAAAAATTATAGATACGTTTGAGACGTATCAAGCATCCCCAAGCTTAACTCCTGCTCATCCTCGAGTAGGTAAGTGATAACAAAAGAATAATTTTTGAGGTGACATGCACCTACACAATCTTGATCATATATGTAAGCATTGATGAGCTGGGATCAATAGAACTTAAAACATGGGCATGAAAGATATAATCATGACAATAAGAACTTAGCAACTATGTTGTAAACATGTAAATGAACACAAACAAAAGATCATGATAATGAAACAATGAAAGTCAAACGTGTGTTCAAATCATAAGGAAAAACATACAAATGGTTTTCAGCTTGTCCTTCAAAGAGAGCAAAACATAAATGCATAGGACACCTCAAAGTTTAAGAGGGCGACTAGATACAAATAATTTAAGAACAAGTGAAACCAACAATATGAGTCAATCAATGAACCTTGGGACAATGCATATCACACTAAGAATGACAACTATGCTCTCTTAATGGTGCATAAAAAAAGAAGGTGGTGACTCAACATAAAAGTAAAAGAAAGGCCCTTCGCAGAGGGAAGCAGTGATTGCAAGTTTTATAACCTTCAAAAATTATGGTACTTACCGGCTTTGAGCTCTCATTGCCCCCATCATAAGCATCTTGAATGGTTAAAGTTAATGCGAGAACAATTATGATGCATATGCTTAACAAATCATAAGTTGAAAACCTCGTGTCCCGTGAATACAAGTACCCAAACCATGCTAATTTACTTAGAGTCCCAAGCAAGGCTCTTGTCATTGTAAGTATATGCATATCATTGAGAACCGCCAATGGGGTACCTCCGTGCCCGATGACATGGAACAAGCCCACACCAAAATGACAGGACAAGCAGACAATGAACACCTCGACATCTCTTTTATTTGCTATATTGTTTAGCTTTTTATTGTGAGATGCGTCGTCGAATGTTCACCATGGGTATGCTGCAAATTTCCACCATGAATTATGCATGGCTTAGATTGGCGGCCCGGCGTTTCCCTAACACATATAAAAACTCCATGATCCTCACAAGATTCCCAATTCATTTCACACAGCGGGCATCCATAAACAAAAGATCACGATATCAACTCAAAAAGAAGTGCAATGTTGAAAGCTTGCCCCATGACAGCATGGCTGGGCTAGAATCCAACTTACAACTTGCAAGCATAACAACTCAGCATAAAAGACCACAATGTCAAAATTTTAAGAACAGGAAAAAGTAAAGTGTGCCTTCCGGTTCGTGAGAGCTTTACTAACCAAGTTTCGCATAACACTGGTAAGAGTTTAATTTGAAGAGAAAATAAAAGCAAGTCAAATTTACTTGGAATAGCAAATTGCTAGTAGGTATGTATGGTGGACACTTTGGAAAACTTTGGCTTTTAGGAGTTGGATGCACGAGTAGAGCTCATACTCAGTACAAGGCGAGGGCTAGCAAAAGACTGGGAGCGACCAACTAAGAGAGCAATAATGGCCATAATCATGCAAAGCGACAAAGCGACATTAAAAGAAGCATACGATGGCATCAAAAGTCAAAAACTAAATGATCATGAAGGCTAATGGCGACTTTGGAAGAGTCTAACATGTGTGAGCATGCGCCAAGTCAACCCAAATAAAGCATCAAGGAGAAAACCAAAATAATGCTTCCATACAATAAAAACAACGCATGATTTTTTCAAAGGCTCATTAAGCAATCTCAGTTATTTGAGACAAGTCATGCTACAGCAAAACCACTAAGCATACTATCAAAAAGACATCAAGCATGACATGAAAAAGCCTAAGCCGCAGTCTACACAAGCTCCTTCTTGTACCACTATTTTGCACAAAGCTTTTTCTCTTTTCCAACACCATTTGAAATTTTTAAACACACCTCTTTTGATGAAAACCAATAAAGATCAGAGGCAAAAATACACCTTGATGAAAAGATATGACAAGATCTGAACGCATATCAAGGCGAAAATGAAAACCAAAAGCAGTAGCAGAAAAAGTAGAATGCTCGATTTTGAATAAGAGTGAAAACTAGAGCATTCTTTGCAAATGAAAACGAGTACATCTCCTTCAAAGGAAATTTGTTGGGGTCCAACCATTTATTACAGCAAACAAACAAACTAAACAAACTAAGAAAACTAAAACAACTGACGCTCCAAGAAAAACACATAGTGCATGAAGCAATAAAAATATAGTGTTTTGAAAGGTGACCTGATTTTTGCCGATGAAGAAGGGGTGCCTCGGGGGCATCCCCAAGCTTTGATGCTTGTACTTCTTGGATATTTCTTGGGGTGATGCATGGGCATCCCCAAGCTTGAGCTTTTGTCCATTCTTCAACTCATCTCATCATTCTCCAATCCCTACACTTGAAAACTTCCTTCATACAAAACTAAACACAATTCTATTAGCAACATTAGTGTAAGCATAAAATATATTCAACCTCTTTTAGCTTCAGGTTTCAACCCAAAACCACCACATATAAAGTATATACTACTGTAGCAACTTCCACAAGAGTTCCATGATCAAAAAGAACTCAAAAGAAAGCGATAAAGTGGCAAAAACAAATATTGGCAGAAATCTGTCAAAACTGGACAGCTGATAATGGACGAATTTTTGAGGGATTTTCCGTTGCTCAAATCAAAAAGTGTTCAACTAAGAAAAGTTTGGATATAACCTGGGGCATATGCACAAGAAATCGCAGGTCCAAAAGATAAACAGAGAATTTTCAGGAATTTTTACGGTGCAGCACTGAAAACAGTTTCAGGACAGCAATAACCCCAAATCTTTACCTCACTCAAATTAGAGGCTTCTCTTGGCACAAAAACGAAATAAACAAGATAAGGAGCGGTCATTACAGTAGTAATGACTTCCAAGACTCAAATAAAATAAAAAGTACTGAAAAGTAAACAATGGGTTATCTCCCAAGAGTGCTTTTCTTTAACGCCTTTGAGCTAGGCGCAGAAAATTGCGAATCAAGTAATATCAAGTGATGAAGCATCAAGCTCATAATTTGCTCTAAGAATAGAGTCAAAAAGTAATTTCTTTCTTTTCCTAGGGAAGTGTTCCATACCTTTCTTTAGTGGGAATTGATACTTGATAGTGCCTTCCCTCATATCAATGATAGCACCTACAGTTCGAAGAAAGGGTCTTCCCAAAATAATAGGACATGAAGCATGGCATTCAACGTCCATAACAAGAAAATCAACGGGAACAAGGTTATTGTTAACCACAATAAGAACATCAGTAATCCTTCCCAAAGGTTTCTTCTTAGCAACATCAGCAATAGGAACATCAAAATAACACTTTTCAAGTGGTGGTAAATCAAGCATGTCATAAATCTTTCTAGGCATGATAGAAATACTAGCACCTAGATCACATAAAGCATGGCAATCATAACCATTAACATGCATATCAATGATGGGTTCCCAACCATCTTCTAACTTCTTGGGAACAGAGGCTTTTTGCTTCAACTTTTCATCCCTAATCTTTATGAGAGCATTGGTAATATGCTTAGTAAAAGCAATATTTAAAGAACTAGCATTGGGAGTCAAAGCAAGCTTTTGCAAGAACAAAATAACTTCAGATATATTGCAGCCATCAACATCAAAGTCATTAAAAGAAATAGAGCTATCATCTCCCACAGTCCGAAAAATTTCAGCACTCTTTTGAGAAAAAGTTTTGGCAGTTTTAGGCTTTTTAACACAAGGAGTGGGAGTTTTCTCTACACCAATCAAAGTAAGAGGATTGCTATCAGTAGGAGCAACATCATTAGAGGTAGTAATAGTACATACCTTCATCTCTCTAGCTATCTCATCTTCTCTTTCCCACCTGGCATGCAATTCCGCTAACAATCTAATATTTCTATCAATTCCAACTTGGGTAGCATTAGCGGCAGCAACAATATTGCTCACATTCACATCATTAGGAAACACTTTTAATTTCAGAAGTTCAACATCATGAGCAAGGCTATCAACTTTAGAAGCAAGAATATCAATTTTGCCTAACTTTTCCTCAACAGACTTGTTAAAAGCAGTTTGTTTACCGATGAAGTCCTTGAGCATTACCTCAAGCTCGGAGGGCGCGGCCCTAGTGTTGTTGTAGGAGTTACCATAAGAATTACCATAACCATTACCATTGGTAGAAGGATACGGCCTATAATTGTTACTAGCAAAATTGTTCCTATAAGCATTATTATTAAAATTGTTATTTCTAATGAAATTCACATCGACTTGCTCTTCTTGAGCAACCAGAGAGGTCAAAGGAACATTATTAGGATCAACATGAGTCCTATCATTAGCAAGCATAGCCATAATGGTATCAATCTTATCACTCAAGGAAGAGGTTTCCTCAACAGAATTTACCTTCTTACCTTGTGGAGCTCTCTCGGTGTGCCATTCAGAATAATTTACCATCATGTTGTCGAGTAGCTTTGATGCGGCGCCCAAGGTAAGGGACATAAAAGTGCCTCCAGCAGCTGAATCAAGTAGGTTCCTTGAAGAAAAATTCAGTCCTGCATAAAAAGTTTGGATAATCATCCAAGTAGTCAGTCCATGAGTGGGGCAATTCTTTACCATAGATTTCATTCATTCCCAAGCTTGAGCAACATGTTCATTATCAAACTGAGTAAACTTCATAATATTGCTACGCAACAATATAATCTTAGCAGGAGGATAATATCTACCAATAAAAGCGTCCTTACACTTAGCCCATGAATCAATACTATTCTTAGTCAAAGACAGCAACCAATCTTTAGCCTTTCCTCTCAAAGAAAAAGGAAACAACTTGAGCTTAATAATATCACTATCAACATCCTTATATTTCTGCATCTCACATAGCTCAACAAAATTGTTGAGATGAGCTGCAGCATCTTCAGTACTAGCACCAGAAAATTGCTCTTTCATAACAAGGTTCAATAAAGCAGGCTTGATCTCATAAAAGGTGGTAGCAGGAACAGTTGGTGCAATAGGAGTGCAGATAAAATCACTATTGTTCGTGCTAGCAAAGTCACACAACTTGGTGTTTTCAGGAGTACCCATTTCAGCAAAACGAAAGTAAATAAGTAAAAACAACTACCAAGGATTCTAATTTTTTTTGGGTTTTTGATATAAAAAGCAGTGCAGGTAAAATAAAATAAAGTAAAGCAAAACAAATAACAAAGTAAAGAATGTGTGTGCGAAGAACTCCCCTCGCAGAAGTCTTCTCTCTTCCCCGGCAATGGCGCCAGAAAAGAAGCTGCTACTCGTGTGATGGCGCCAGAAAAGACTGTGGCGTTTAGTTGACGTGGGAGCAGTATGTCCTTGTGCGTGGTGATGACCAGCCCGTTGGGAACCCCAAGAGGAAGGTATGATGAGTGTAGCGGCTAGTTTTCCCTCAGTTAAGAAACCAAGGTTTATCGATCAGGAGAAGAGAGACGGTGACGACTGAAGGTGATGCGGACTGGCTTAGTAGCTTCCAACAAGGGCGCCGTTTACGACACTTGTTGACTCGTCTTCGGCCAGCAGCAACGCGGAACCTGCACACACACAAACAAATACTTTGTCCCCAACTTGCGATGAGGTTGTCAATCTCACCGGTTTGCTTGAAACAAAGGTTATGAGTGTATCGAGTGGAAAACAGTAGTAATATGCTAGTAAAGTAAACAGTGCGGGAATAGTAAACAGGTGATTGCAATATGATTAAAATAGGACCGGGGTCCACAGTTCACTAGTGGTGTCTCTCCATAGATAAATAACATGCTGGGTAAACAAATTATAGTTGGGCAATTGATAGAATAAAGATAACGTGATATGTCAAGAAGATCACTATGAGATTTACTCTGGGCATTACAACAAAATACATAGACCGCCATCCAACTGCATCTATGACTAATAATCCACCCTCGGGGATATCATCCGAACACCCCAAAAGTATTAAGTTGCGAACAACAGATAATTGCATTAAGCAAAGTGTGTAATGTAAACAAAGCATATGCCCTTGAGCATATGAATGTTGTTTTCTCCCTAGTAGCAACAGCACATCTACCACCTTAGAGGTTTCTGTCACTCCCCCAGGTGAAATAGAGTCATGAACCCACTATCGAGCATAAATACCCCCTCTTGGAGTCACTAGCAACTACTCGGCCAAGATAGCTACTAACAACGGAGAGCACGCAAGATCATAAACAACATAGAGATAACAAAAGATATAATTCAGTACAGCAATTAATCATAAACACCAATATTCATCGGATCCCAACAAACCAACATCATAGAATTACATAACGGTGATCTCAATCATGTAGGGCAGCTCATGAGATCTAAACATGAAGCACATGGTGGAGAAGACAACCATCTAGCTACTGCTATGGACCCATAGTCCAAGGTAGACTACTCACTCATCGCTCCGGAGGCAAGCATGGCGATGAAGAAGACCTCCGGTGGCGATTCCCCTCTCCTGCAGGGTGCCGGGAAGAGCTTCTGGACCCTCCCGATCTTCGGGTCGACGGCGGCGGCGGATCGCGATGTATTCTGGAAAACTGATCGGGCCTTAGGTTTTTCTCGTCAGGGGGTATATATAGGCGAAAGGACGATGTCAGAGGGGGTCCCACGCGGCCTCACACGGGGCTGGCGCGGCCAGGGGGGTGGCCGCGCCGCCCCTGTGTCTGGGGCCCACGTGGCCTCTCTCCGTCAGGTCTTCGGATGTTTGGGAGCTTCCCCGTGAAATATGACTTCAGGAACTTGTTTCGTCCAATTCCGAGAATATTTCCTGTGTATCACTTCTGAAACACAAAAACAGCAGAAAACAGGAAACTGGCACTGTGGCACTTCGTTAATAGGTTAGTTCCGGAAAATGTATAAAAGTACCACTAAGTGTAACGAAACAATAGGCAAATGGTGTAAAAACAAGCATGGAGCATCAAAAATTATAGATACGTTTGAGACGTATCACATACCAAGGAAGGTCTCGCGAAGTTACATTTATTGCAGCCAACTGTTCATTTGGAAAACTATCATTAACAGGAACAGGATCAAAAGAAATGTTCTCCAATCTAGACAAGTTGTCAGCCATAGGATTTTCAGCACCTTTCCTATCTACGATATGCAAATCAAACTCTTGTAAAAGCAACACCCATCTAATAAGCCTAGGCTTAGCATCCTTCTTAGTCATAAGATATCTAATAGCAGTGTGATCAGTATGAATAGTAACTTTAGAATCGACAATGTAAGATCTAAACTTATCACATGCAAAAACAACAGCAAGAAACTCTTTCTCAGTAGTAGCATAATTCTTCTGAGCAGCATCAAGAGTCTTACTAGCATAATGAATAACATTCAACTTATTATCTACGCGCTGTCCAAGAACAACACCAACAGCAAAATCACTAGCATCACACATAATTTCAAAAGGTAAATTCCAATCAGGTGGTTGAACAATAGGAGCAGTAGTTAAAGCCTTCTTAAGAGTTTCAAAGGCTTCCTTACAATCATCATCAAAGACAAATGGTACATCCTTTTGAAGAAGATTGGTAAGAGGCTTTGAAATCTGAGAGAAATCTTTAATAAACCTCCTATAGAAACCAGCATGACCAAGAATACTACGAATACCTTTAACATCTCTGGGACAGGGCATTTTCTCAATTGCCTCTACTTTTGCTCTGTCAACTTCAATACCTCTTTCAGAAATTTTATGTCCAAGGACAATTCCTTCATTCACCATAAAGTGGCATTTCTCCCAATTAAGAACAAGGTTAGTTTCTTCACATCTCTGCAAAACTTTATCAAGGCTGTGCAAACAATTATCAAAGGAAGTTCCATAGACGGAAAAATCGTCCATGAAGACCTCCACAATTTCTTCACAAAATCCATGAAAAATAGCAGACATGCATCTTTGAAAAGTAGCAGGGGCATTGCATAAACCAAAAGGCATACGTCTATAAGCATAAGTTCCATAAGGGCAAGTAAAAGTGGTTTTCTCTTGATCATCCTTCTTAACAGCAATTTGAGAAAAACCAGAATAACCATCAAGGAAACAAAAATGAGTCTTCTTAGACAACCTTTCTAACATTTGATCTATAAACGGTAAAGGGTAGTGATCCTTTTTAGTAACCTTGTTTACCTTTCTATAATCAATGCACATTCTATAACCAACTACTACCCTTTGAGGAATAAGCTCGTTATTCTCATTAGGCACAACAGTCATACCTCCTTTCTTAGGAACACAATGAACAGGACTAACCCATCTACTATCAGCGATAGGATAAATAATACCAGCATCAAGGAGTTTTAATACCTCATTTCTTACCACATCCTTCATCTTGGGAATTAGGCGGCGTTGATGCTCCACGACTGGCTTCGCGTCTTTCTCCATATTAATGGCATGCTGACATAAAGTAGGAGAAATCCCTTTTAAATCATCAAGAGTATATCCCATAGCTCCTCGGTGTTTCTTCAATATCTCCAATAATCTTTCTTCTTCCTTTCCTGAAAGTTTAGAGCTAATAATAACAGGATATATTTTCTTATCATCAATATAAGCATATTTAAGATTATCAGGCAAAGGCTTTAATTCAAAAATAGGATCTTCCTTAGGCGGTAAAGTAGTACCAAGATCCTCTACAGGCAGATTATGCTTGAGTAATGGTGGTTGATGAAGAAGAATATCGTCAATCTCTTCTCTTTCCTTGCTAAAAACATCACTTTCATGATCTTCCATAAATTGCTGCAAGGCATTATTAGGAGCAAGAGCAATAGAAGCAAGCTGCTCAACTCGAAAATTTTCATTAGGCGTTTCATTCTCATAAGAAGTCTTAGCAAACTTGGAAAAATTAAACTCATAGGACTCTCCATTAAACTTAGTAAAATTTTTCTCCTTCTTACAATCTATCACGGCGCCACAAGTATTCAAAAACGGTCTACCAAAAATAATAGGGCAAGTTGTACTAGCCTCCTTACCAAGTACTAGAAAATCAGTAGGGTACTTAGTCTTACCACATAGAACTTCCACATCTCGAACAATACCAAGAGGCCAAACAGTCTCTCGGTTAGCAAGCTGAACAACCACATCAATATCTTCAAGTTCACAAGCGCCAATCTCGTGCATAATTTCTTTATAAAGCTCCAAAGGAATAGCACTTGCACTAGCACCAATATCACATAAGCCATAATAGCAATGATCTCCAATCCTGACAGAAATAACAGGAACACTTGCTTTCCTATGCTTTTTAGGATGCGAGAGAATGTTAGAAGCATCTTCACAAAAAAGAATATATTCATCTCCTACATCTTTAGTAACAAGATCTTTCAATATAGCAACAGGAGACTTAATAGTAATTTGCTCATCAGGCTCTGCAGCTCTCTTAGTACTTTTATTAGACACACTTACCAAAGTGGAGTATTTCTTTACCTTCGCAGGGAAAGGTGTCTTCTCAATATAAGGTTCAGGAATGATGCTATCAACCGTACAAACTTCTGTAGCTGCAGCAGGTATATGACTAATAGAGTCTTTATAAGGCGCATGATATTTGTTCCAATCTTTCGTTGGAATATCAATATAAGAGGCAAAAGCCTTAAGACAATTAGCAAGTATTTGTGAATCAAGACCATAAGCAGCGCTAACACTATGAAAGTCATCGGTCCCCATAAAAGATTTAATGCATTCATAATCATAGTTTATACCTGACTTCCTACCTTTGTCGTTTTCCCAACCTTCGGCATTTTCTTGTATACGGTCAAGAAGTTTCCACTTAGCATCTTCTTTCATATGAGTGAATGATCCAAAACAAGAAGCATCCAAATAATCCTTATCAGGAAGAGTAAGCCGCGCATAAAAATTATCAATAACAATATTATTGGGGAGCTCATGAATGGGACATTTGAGCATCAATAACTTCAATCTCCCCCACGCTTGGGCAATACTCTCTCCATCATGAGGCCAAAAATTATATATCTGGTTACGGTCTTTATGAATTTCACTTGGAGGATAAAACTTGGAATAGAAAAGAGGCACAATATCCTCCCATGCCATAGATGGACCATCTTGGAGTAGTCGATACCACTCTTCAGCTCTGCCTTTCAATGATATAGAGAATAATTTCTTCTTGACCTGGCTTGGTGAAATACCTGCACATCTGAACAACTCGCATAATTCATGTATAAATAATAAGTGATCACCCGGATGGACAGTTCCATCTCCTGAATAGCAGTTATCCATAATACGCCCAACAATTTTCATAGGTATTTTAAAAGGATCAATTTCAGCAGGCGGCGGCGGTGGTGGTTCCTCCGCATGTGCAGCAGTAGTAGTAGATGTGTTTCCAAATAGGAAACCAAATGGAGAGTTCTCCATAGCAGAGTAAAACAAAAATAAAAGACAAAATAAAAACGATACTCACAGTGACGGTTACCTTTTCCAATTCCACTCTTCAATAGCGCTACACTCCCCGGCAACGGCGCCAGAAAATAGTCTTGATGACCCACAAGTATAGGGGGTGTATCGTAGTACTTTCGATAAATAAGAGTGTCGAACCCAACGAGGAGCAGAAGGTGTTGATGAGCAGTTTTGATCAAGGAATCACTGTAAATACTAGCAAACAAGTTTTCAGGAGTATTTGGTAATTCAAGTAAATAAAGTGCGAGTAAATAAAAGATAGTAGTAACAATTGCAGCAAGTGGCCCAATCCTTTCTTCAGCAAAGGACAAGCCGGTTGTGTTCTTATAATAACCAAACGTTCTCGAGGACACACGGGAGGTTTCTGTCAAGAGCTTTCGCTTCATAGAGCCGATAGTATTTATTGATTTGGTAAGTGTTATGGGGGTGAACCTGTGCTAGCGCACTACCCTTACTAGGATAAATACACACTTGTGATTATACCCCTTGCAAGCATCCGCAAATACAAGAAAGTAATTAAGATAAATCTAACCACAGCCTTAAACTCTATGATCCTACGCTCCCTGGTGCAATGGTTTCCCAACGGAGGTTTAGGTTTCTGTCACTCCAGCAACCCCACAATCGGTAGCCAAATACACAATGCATCTCACTAGGCCCATAAATGGTGAAGTATCATGTAGTCGACGTTCACATGACACCACTAGTGAAATAGCACCACAACAATATCAAACCATTAAATATTTCTCAACAATAATTCACTACTAACATCTTGACTTCTCCCATGTCCTCAAGAACTAAACGAACTACTCACAAGACATCATATGGATCATGATCAGAGGTGAAATAATGGTAAATAACAATCTGAACATAAACCTCAACTCAACGGTTCCACTCAATAGCATCAACTACAAGAGTAATCAACACCGGGAAAGTTTCCCCTATGAATATAACAAGATCCAACTCAAGATGTTACAGCGGGATGGCGTGATGATGGTGGAGATGAAGGTGCTGGTGATGGAGATGATGATGATGATCCCGATGAAGTCCGGTGCGATGGTGATGACGATGGCGACGATCTCCCCTCTCCGGGAAGGAATTTCCCCGGCAGATTTCTCTCTGCCGGAGAGCTTTCTCTCTCTGGTGTTCCCCGCCCCAGAGAGGCGGCTGTGTCTAACTCTGAGCCTCCCCTTGACTTAGGTTTTTAGGGACGATGATGTACGCGAAGGGGCAAGACCAGAGGTGGGCCAGGGCGGCCTCACGTGGGGCCCGCGCGGCCAGGGGGCTCGCCGCGCCGCCCTGGCGTGTGGGGCCCCCCTGGCTCCTCTCGACTCCTCCTTCTGGCTTCGTAGGTCTTCCGGGAAAATATAATTTCTAGGTATTTTTCTGGAATTTTCCTGATCTTCAAAATATGGTCTCTTGTTGGTACCTTTTCCAGCAGAATCCTTACTCCGGCAGCAACTCCTCCGATGATCATCAAACATGTGAAAACAAAGGAAATAACATAAGTATCATGTCTAAATATGAAATATATCAATGAATAACAGTAAATTATGATACAAAATAGTGATGCAAATTGGACGTATCACTGGGTAAACAAATTACAGTTGGGCAATTAATAGAATAAAGATAACGTGATATGTCAAGAAGATCACTATGCGATTTACTCTGGGCATTACAACAAAATACATAGACCGCCATCCAACTGCATCTATGACTAATAATCCACTCCCGAGGATATCATGTGAACACCCCATGAGTATTATGTTGCGAACAACAGATAATTGCATTAAGCAAAGTGTGTAATGTAAACAAAGCATATGCCCTCGAGCATATGAATGTTGTTTTCTCCCTAGTGGCAATAGCACATCTACAACCTTAGAGGTTTCTGTCACTCCCCCCAGATTAAATAGAGGCATGAACCCAACTATCGAGTATAAATACCCCCTCTTGGAGTCAGTAGCAACTACTCGGCCAAGATAGCTACTAACAACGGAGAGCATGCAAGATCATAAACAACATAGAGATAACATAAGATATATTTTAGTATAGCAACTCAATCATAACACCAATATTCATCAGATCCCAATAAACCAAACATGTAGAATTACATAACGGTGATCTCAATCATGTAGGGCAGCTCATGAGATCTAAACATGAAGCACATGGTGGAGGAGACAACCATCTAGCTACTGCTATGGACCCATAGTCTATGGTAGACTACTCACTCATCGCTCCGGAGGCAAGCATGGCGATGAAGAAGACCTCCGGTGGCGATTCCCCTCTCTGGCAGGGTGCCGGGAAGAGCTTCTGGACCCTCCCGATCTTAGGTCGATGGCGGCGGCGGATCGCGATGTGTTTCTAGAAAATTGATCGGGTACTTAGGTTTTTCCCGTTGGGGGGTCTTTATAGGCGAAGGGGCCTCGTTAGAAGTGGACCGAGGCGGTCTCACACATAGGGGGCGCGGCCAGGGCCTGGGCCGCGCCGCCCGGGTGTGAGGGCCCCTCGTGGCCCCACTCCGTCTCCTCTTCGGATCTCTGGAAGCTTCGGTTGATTTGTGGATGTTTGGCTTTTGTTTCGTCCAATTCCGAGAATATTTCCTGTGTAACTTTTCTGAAACACAAAACAACAGAAAACAGGAAACTGGCACTGTGGCGACTTGTTAATAGGTTAGTTCCAGAAAATGCATAAAACTGTAACGAAACATTAGGCAAATGGTGTAAAAATAAGCATGGAGCATCAAAATTTATAGATACGTTGGAGACGTATCAGAGGTCATCAAACGTCATTCTATGAGAGGGTGAGCATAAAGGTGTCTCTCAGGTAATCGGAAAGTACTTGTTGGGTTGCATGTATCGAGATGGAATTTGTCCCTCCCATATCGGAGAGATATACTCCGGGCCCACTCGGTAATCAATATCATACACCGTTTGCAAACACGTGATTAATGAGTTTAATTACAGGGTGATATTGGATTGCAGAACGAGTAAAGAGTACTTGCTGTGAACGAGATTGAACTAGGTATAGCGATACCGACGATTGAATCTCGGGCAAGTAAAATATAGCGAGACAAAGGAATTTGTATACGGGATTAATTGAATCCTGACATCGTGGTTCACCGATAATGATCTTCGTTGAATATGTGGGAGTCAATATGGATTTCTAGATCCCACTATTGATTATTGATAGTGATCATGTCCACATATTCTCGAACCCGTAGGTTCACACACTTAATGCTCATCGATGCTAGGGTAGTTTCGGGATTTGTGGAAATTGTTTCAGAGAGTTACGGAATTATTCCAGAAAGATGATTAATGATTAATTAATTAATTGAATTAATAAATTTAATATATATATATATTTATTGGAAATAAATAAGGGCTAAAAGTTAGTCCAAGAAAAGTTTTGCTAATGGGTTAATTTTGTAGCCCATCTAGACAAATACTAAAAGGAAAAGGCAAAAGAAAGAAAAAAAGGGGGCGAGGGCCGCATGGGCCGGACGCCCGTGCGCCAGGAAGTTCCCTACGTCCCGTGCGCTAGGAATCCTCGCCGCTGCTGGGCCGCCGGGTTGCCTGGCCCCTGCTGGGCCCGCTGGGCTGCCTCGCCAGAGTCCGCTCGCCCGGCTGGGCTGCTCACTGGCTGGGCCGCCTAAGCCAGCCTGGGCCACGCTTGCAGCGCGACCGCTTGCTCGGTCGTTCGAGCAGGCAGCGCCAGGAGGCCGCGGTCGTCGGTATCGATCGCCTGGGGCTCCGGTCGCTAGGGGCCGGCTCGCTCCCGCAGAAGGCTCGCCAGGAAGCTTCGCGGTCCTGTTTTGCATTCGACGCAAGTAATGACGTGCCTATAAAAGGAGTATTTGGGCTGGCCGCTGGATACAAGGTTTTTGACCTAATTCGGCTGCGAATTGTTCAGCCGCCGTGACGGCTCCTGTAGCTTTGCTTTGCTCTAGTTTTGACTGGATCTTTTGCCTATTCTTCTTCCACCTCGCTTGCATAGGCGATGCCCTGCCCGCAGATACTCTCCACCATAAGCACCACGCCGTCGTGCTTCTGATCCCATCTACCACTCCACCGCGCCTTGCTAGACCGAGGAGGAGGAGTCGTCGCTGCGCTGTACATGTGCAACGCTCGGAGGCGCCGCCTGTTGTAGCGCTTGGATTGGATCGGATCGCGAGGAGGAGACGCTAGTACGACTATGCCGACCACATTCATCTGAACGTTTCCGCTGTGCGATCTACAAGGGTATGTAGATCTAATCTCTCTCACTCGTTGTTTTGCATCTCATAGATGAGATCTTGGCTGTTCTTGTTCATCATCGTAGGAATTTTTTTATTTTTTATGCTGCGAAACCCTTCAACCAGAACCTGTCCTGCTGATGACCCACAAGTATAGGGGGTGTATCATAGTACTTTCGATAAATAAGAGTGTCGAACCCAACGAGGAGCAGAAGGTGTTGACTAGTGGCTTTGATCAAGGTTTCACTATAAATACTAGCAAACATGTTTTCAGGGGTATTTGGTAATGCAAATAAATAAAGTGTGAGTAAATAAAAGACAGTAGTAATAATTGCAGCAAGTGGCCCAATCCTTTCTTTGGCAAAGGACAAGCCGGTTGTGTAATTTATGATAACCAAACGTTCTCGAGGACACACGGGAGTTTATGTCAAGAGCTTTCACTTCATGCCGCTAAATAATCTTTATTGGTTTGATAAGTGTTATGGGGGTGAACCTGTGCTAGCGCACTACCCTTAATAGGATAAATACACACTTGTGATTAAACCCCTTGCAAGCATCCGCAAATACAAGAAAGTAATTAAGATAAATCTAACCACAGCCTTAAACTCTAAGATCCTACGCTCCCTGGTGCAATGGTTTCCCAACGGAGGTTTAGGTTTCTGTCACTCCAGCAACCCCATAATTGGTAGCCAAATACACAATGTATCTCACTAGGCCCATAAATAGTGAAGTATCATATAGTCGACGTTCACATGACACCACTAGTGAAATAGCACCACAACATATAAATATCAAACCATTAAATATTACTCAACAATAATTTACTACTAACATCTTGACTTCTCCCATGTCCTCAAGAACTAAACGAACTACTCACAAGACATCAAATGGATCATGATCAGAGGTGAAATAATGGTAAATAACAATCTGAACATAAACCTTAATTCAACGGTTCCACTCAATAACATCAACTTCAAGAGTAATCAACACCGGGAAAGTTTCCCCTAAGAATTTAACAAGATCCAACTCAAGATGTTACAGCGGGATGGCGTGATGATGGTGGAGATGAAGGTGCTAGTGATGGAGATGATGATGATGATGATGATGATCCTGATGAAGTCCGGTGCGATGGTGATGACGATGGTGACGATCTCCCCTCTCCGGGAAGGAATTTCCCTGGGAGATTCCTGCCTGCCGGAGAGCTTTTCTCTCTCTGGTGTTCTCCGCCCCGCAGAGGCGGCGGTATCTCTGAGCCCCTCCTTGACTTAGGTTTTCGGGAACGATGAAATACGCGAAAGGGCGAGACCTGAAGTGGGCCAAGGTGGCCTCACACTAGGCCGGCGCGGCCAGGGGTCAGGCCGCGCCCCCTATGTGTGAGCCTGCCCCCTGGCTCCTCTCGACTCCTCCTTCTGGCTTCCTGAGTCTTCTGGGAAATATAATTTTCTGGTATTTTTCTGGAATTTTTCTGATCTTCAAAATATGGTGCCTCGATGGTCCTTTTTCCAGCAGAATCCTGACTCCGGCAGCAAATCCTCCAATGATCATCAACATGTAAAAACAGAGGAAATAACATAAGTATCATCTCTAAATATAAAATATATCAATGAATAACAGTAAATTATGATACAAAATAGTGATGCAAAATGGACGTATCACCTGCCGATGAGGGAGACTCTTCCGGCTTTTGTGGAAGGATGCGAGACAGCCTGCGAGGGAACCTCTTCCGGCTCCGACGGGAGGAGGCGAGCGCCGATGCCCTACTCATGTGGGCGCGTCCGCTTTTTCTGCTCTGGCGTAGACCTGACGCACGATTAAGCATCATCAGGTCAGTCAATTTTGGTGCTCTCTAGAAGGTATAACTGAAGACCATCCCGTGATGATTTTAGTTCATTATAAAGTCTGGCATCAACCTTTAGTGGTTGTTTGGATAACGGAAATTATAAGTCAGTTCTTAAGAAACTGGTCTTAAAAGAAGTTACCAACAAGTGTTCTGAACTATTCTATGTGAGAAAACTACAAATAAATGCTTATTATTTTAACTAAGCTTGTATTTGTCCAAAACCAGAATGCTCATGTGATCTGTATTGTAATCACAAGCAATATAAAATAGCTCAAACTACAAAACACAGCTCGGGTTACACGTAATCCTGCAGAGAGAGAAAATTAAAACAAAATTTCTAAATAGCTCGGCCTATATGTAGCCCCTATTTTTACATGATGAACGGGCATTTTTCTAAGTAGCCAAGGGGCGGTGGCTTGGCTTCATCATAGGATGTTCCGTCTGCAATCGTCGATTCTTCTTCTATGTCATGCATTTATCATGATATACAAATATTTTTATCAATATGTATTAATGTCTAATTTTGTTGACCCGTTACAAAGAACAGACATTTAACTAGTATCTATAAAAATCATTCCCACTAAGATGCATTTAATGTTTGTAAGCTTAAACCTCATGCAACCACATCACCTCAATTGTTTCTATGCGTTGGATTTTGAATAGACGGTCTTTAGTTACCCATGGCTCAGTCACATAAGCAAAAAAAAAGCTTCATAGGATTGAATAGGAGGATGTCTTTTTACATGAATAGGAGAGTGTTGATGTCGGTCATTCTCTATTGTGCCGCTTCGCTTTTTTGTACAACAGTGTCGCTTCGTTTCTACTATCCCTTCAGTTTGATTTTCCCATCTAATCCACCAAACGCGGCCCACTACTACTCCATAGTAATAAAGCTTGTATTTGGCTAAAACCAAAATGCTCATGTGATCTGTATTGTAATCACAAGAAATATAAAATGGCTCAAATTACAAAACACAGCTCGGGTTACACGTAATCTTTTAGAGAGAGAAAATTAAAACAAAATTCTAAATAGCTCGGCCTATATGTAGCCCCTATTTTTACATGATATATGGGCATATTTCTAAGTAGCCAAGGGGTGGTGGCTTGGCTTCATCATAGGATGCTCCGCCAATCATCGATTCTTCTTTTATGTCATGCATTTATCATGATATACAAATGTTTTTATCAATATGTATTAATGTCTAATTTTGTTGACCCATTGCAAAGCACGGACATTTAACTAGTATCTATAAAGTTTATCCCACTAAGATGCATTTAATGTTTGGAAGCTTAAACCTCATGCAACCACATCACCTTAATTGTTTCTATGCATTGGATTTTGAATAGAGGCTATTTAGTTACCCATGGCTCAGTCACGTAAGCAAAAAAAAAAGCTCCATAGGATTGAATAGGCGGATGTTTTTTTACATGAATAGGAGGATGTTGATGTCGGGCATTCTCTGTTGTGCCGCTTCGCTTTTTTTGTACAACTGTGTCGCTTTGTTTCTACTTCCCCTTCAGTTTCATTTTCCCATCTAATCCACCGAACGCGGCCCACTACTACTCCATAGTAATAAAGCTTGTATTTGGCTAAAACCAGAATGCTCATATGATCTGTATTGTAATCACAAACAATATAAAATGGCTCAAACTACAAAATATAGCTCGGGTTACACGTAATCCTTTAGAGAGAGAAAATTAAAACAAAATTCTAAATAGCTCGGCCTATATGTAGCCCCTATTTTACATGATATACGGGCATATTTCTAAGTAGCCAAGGGGCGGTGGCTTGGCTTCATCATAGGATGCTCCATCTACAATCTTCGATTCTTCTTTTATGTCATGCATTTATCACGATATACAAATGACTGGAAGCTACGGCGAGGGATACTTTTTCCCAACATGGATGGCCACATAGCTTACGGATTGGTGCTGCCTCTTAGGCGATATTACATTTGCGCACCGTTATATGTAATTTTGCCTTGTTTTCTTTAGACCTTTGACTTGGAGTGGGGCTGTGTGCATCCTAGCTATGCAGAGGCCGGGTGTAAGCTTAATAACTATTAAGTAATAAAGCGCTCTTTATCGAAAAAAATCAATATGTATTAATGTCTAATTCTGTTGACCCGTTGCAAAACACGGACTTTTAACTAGTATCTATAAGGTTCATCCCCACTAAGATGCATTTTATGTTTGCAAGCTTAAACCTCATGCAACCACATCACCTCAATTGTTTCTATGCCTTGGATTTTGAATAGACGGTCTTTAGTTACCCATGGCTCAGTCACGTAAACAAAAAAAAAGCTCCATAGGATTGAATAGGAGGATTTTTTTTACATGAATAGGAGGATGTTGATGTCGGGCATTCTCTGTTGTGCCGCTTTGCTTTTTTTGTACAACTGTGTCACTTCGTTCTACTTTCCCTTCAGTTTCATTTTCTCATCTAATCCACCGAACGCGGCCCACTACTACTCCATAGTAATATTGTTTCAGTTTCTCATTTACCGCGCCACGCGCACAATAGAGCCTAGCTTATATGTGTCATCTCCGTCCGTCACTGCTCCCACAGCTCGACTCTAGGCGCTCCATATCCATGGTCCTCTCTATCTCTGGTTGTCATATGCGTCCACCACAACAGGGCTTCCGCACCCTGCTCAACACGGGCAGGCTTGGTTGGCTATCTCTCCTCCTCTTAGTCACACGTTTTGAGCTAATTTCTCAACTTTGTCTGCAAGCTGACCCAAGGGGTATTAAACCATGTGGATCCAAAAATATTGCTCGATGAGAAGTTTGAGACAGCTGCCAAAGCGTACATGTTGGTTTGATTGGTGGGCTACAAAGGAGGAAAATAGGACAGCTTAAGGATTTGATTTTCCTTGCTATTTATTCTACACAGAGATAATACGGAGTAGGAGCTTTGTGCTACATTTTTCATCAGTTTTCCTGGAATATGATGCTGCAATTATATCCATACGCACCAACAACACTGCATGCAATTTCGTTTTACTGGTATGTCATTGACACTCTTTTTCTCATACAATTCTTTTGCCAATTGACATTGTTTATCGTTCATTTTTTGTATCATCTTTTGCATCATGTTTTGCATGTGTGTTCTAAACAGTAAACCAGAGGCCTCGATCTTTTCAGGACTACACTTCCAAATTATTTATTCATTTGAATAAATAATGAAATTTATGCAGCTACATGGCACTTTTTTAGAATCCTACAAATATATGAATTTCTTATTGAGCAAAGGATGGGTACGATTATTCTAAAGATCAAATCGTTGATCACGCTGCTATGTATGATCAATAAAAATAGCATACACAATACTATCCCATGATTAGTCGGTCCGCCGTAATTTTACTTAACCTTCACCTTCCGTTCAAATATAAAATTCAGCCTTTCCTCTTTTTGGCATGGTTGATTTCTAATTTGCCATATTTTTTCTTCAGATTATATTATGGTGCCTGCATCGGAGCAAACAAAATGAAAGTTCTGCCGCCAGAATACATCAAGGCGGTGGTCTCGCTCGTTGACACCACCAAGACTGGGAAAAAGGGTGGATCTGCGGTGGTCCAGGAAGCGGTTGCTGCGATCTAATTGCACCACTGTTTCCGGAGTTCGTGCTGCCAGGTTCCCAATGTATCTCGACCCTATGTTCTGCTCTCTGTTTGTCACTTGTATCTCGAGTTTACCTTTGCTGCGTTGCCTCGCGGCAACTAGTTCCTTCTTAGTTTCAGCAGTTTGTCAGTTATCTTGCTTGTCTGAATCTCCTGTTGGCTGCCCCATGGCTCGAGTGCTCTTCTGTTTTAATGGATATTAGCCTTTTAAACTGGAATCCCCGTGGGCTGAACAACCCAGCTCGCAGAAATTTGATTCAGCGCTTTGTCAGCAATCATAGTTGTAACATGGAGTTAAGCTTGTCCTGCTGAAGAAGAACGGCATTGAAGCCGAGGATGCAAGCCACAAGGACACCCTCAAGAAGTACAACGACATCTACAAGCATCAGCTGCCGCCAGAATACATCAAGGCGGTGGTCTCGCTCGTTGACAGCACCAAGACAGGGAAAAAGGGTGGATTTGCGGTGGTCCAGGAAGCGGTTGCTGCGATCTAATCGCACCACTGTTTCCGGAGTTCGTGCTGCCAGGTTCCCAATGTATCTCGACCCTATGTTCTGCTCTCTGTTCGTCACTTGTATCTTGAGTTTACCTTTGCTGTTTTGCCTCGCGGCAACTAGTTCCTTCTTAGTTTCAGCAGTTTGTCAGTTATCTTGCTTGTCTGAATCTCCTGTTGGCTGCCCCATGGCTCGAGTGCTCTTCTGTTTTAATGGATATTAGCCTTTTAAACTGGAATCCCCGTGGGCTGAACAACCCAGCTCGCAGAAATTTGATTCAGCGCTTTGTCAGCAATCATAGTTGTAACATGGTGGTTTTCCAAGAAACGAAAATGATGAAAATTACTGCAGCTGTTGTGTCTGAAGCTGTTGGTCCCCAATTTGCTACAAACTTCATCTACAAGCCGGCTGATGGGACAAGAGGAGGCATCCTTATTGCTTGCTCAGACAACTTTGCCATCGTGCTCGACCCACTAGCCTCTTCTGATCATTTCATCACTGGAACTATCACTGACAAGTCAAATGGCTCCTCTTGGACAATGACTGCTGTTTATGGGCCACAAGATGATGATGATAAAATATTTTTCCTGCAAGAGCTAAGAAGGATTAAAAACATGGTACTGCAAGAATGGATCGTGCTTGGAGACTTCAACCTGATCAAATGCCTACAAGACAAGAGCAACTCCAATGTTAATCTGAGAATGATGGGCAGATTTCGAAGAACAATTGACGAGCTCGAACTCAGGGAAATTCACTTACAAGGAAGAAGATTTACCTGGTCAAATGAAAGGGAACTCACGGTGCACTGCAAGCTCGATCGTGTGCTTGTCACTCAGGACTGGGAATTGTCTCACTTGCAATATCAGCTAACCCCAGCCTCCACCTCAATTTCTGTTCACTACCCGATGATACTAAAGAAGATGCAGATCACACACTACAAAGGGTTCAGATTCGAGTCTTGTTGGGCTAGATGCCAGGGTTTTCTTGACATTGTAAAAGATGCTTGGAATAAGCCTGTCCTCACTCATGATGCCGTTAGGAAGCTGCACACAAAATTAACCAGAACTGCAACTGCTCTAAAGAAATGGTACAAAAACCTTCATAAAACTGCCAGGCTGCAGGAGGACATTGCCACTGAAGTGATTTTCCAGCTTGACCTTGCTCAAGAGGATATGGATCTGTCGGCTGATGAAAAATTACTTAGGCAATTCCTTAAGGCTAGGTTGCTCAGCATTGCAGCAATTGAAAGAGCAAAATGGAAGCAAAGAGCCAGACTTTCTTCGATCAAGCTTGGCGATGCCAACACTATTTTTTTTCATCTAAGAGCAAATGGAAGAAGAAGGAAGAACCACATCACAGCTCTTAGGTCCATTGATGGATCACAAGTGACTGAGCATGCGGCCAAAGCACAAATTCTCCATCAACACTTTGCTAATCTGCTTGGCACCACTGGACAAAGACAAATGGGCTTAAATTGGTCTGCCCTCCAGATCGACCCTACCCCGCTTTCTCACCTCAACGGCCCTTTCACCATTGATGAACTCAAGAAGGCGGTGTTTGGGCTTCACTCTGAAAAGGCCCCTGGTCCAGATGGGTTTACTGGCCTGTTCTTCAAGAAGTGCTGGGAAATCATTCACTCAGATCTGCTAGAGGCTGTCAACCAAGCGTTTGTTTTTCAGGGGAGACAATGGAATCTGTTAAATTCGGCTAATATAACTCTCATTCCGAAGAGCATCACTGCCGATAATGCACTGGACTATCGACCCATCAGCCTCATGCACAGCTTTGCCAAGATCTTTGGAAAGCTGCTGGCAACAAGATTGGCAACTGAACTCAGGAAGATGATAAGCACCAGTCAGAGCGCGTTCATAAAGCGTAGATCCATCCATGACAACTTTGTCTATGTCAGAGGGGTCATCAAAGAGGCACAGTTCAACAACAATCCTCTGATCTTTCTCAAGCTTGACTTTGCAAAGGCCTTCGACTCCATCCATTGGGAGTATCTGCTTGAGGCTTTGCAGGCCTTCGGCTTTGGAGAGCAATGGAGGAAAATTATATTCTTGCTACTGTCATCTGCCTCCTCTAGGGTTCTGCTCAACGGCACCCCTGGCAAGCCTTTTCACCATCGACGTGGACTGAGACAGGGCGACCCTTTAGGTCCTATGTTGTTCATCCTGGCGTTGGAACCCCTGCACAGAATTCTCACAAAAGCTGCCAATGATGGAATTCTCTCTACTATTTCTCATAGGGCTGACAGGATGCGCACAAGCTTTTATGCAGATGACGCCGCTATTTTCCTAAACCCTATTGAAGCTGAGGTGAAAAGCGTGTTTGATATCTTGTCCTTCTTTGGCAGAACTTCTGGGCTGAAAATCAACCTGAGTAAATGCACTGTTTTCCCTATCCGCTGTGATCACTTGGACCAGAACTAGCTAGCTGGCAATTCAGGCTGCAGCATCGGCTCCTTGCCATGTACGTATCTTGGTTTACCACTAAGCTACAGGAAGCCAATGAAGATTGATTGCCAGAAGTACATTGACAAGATTGCCATGCACGTTGCAGCTTAGTGGTAAACGGCTGATTTGTTTCTGATGTTTTAAGGAAGATTGATTGCCAGAAGTACATTGAATAAGGAAGATTGATTGCCAAAAGTACATTGACACACAAATCTGATTTGTTTCTGATGTTTCTTTATCCCGCGGTTGGCATGCGGCGATGGTGCCACTAGGGAGGCAGAGAAAAATGTCGAGGAGTACGTCTTAGGGGAAGCAGATGTCGTCCGCAAATTGTTTATAGCCCATATTGGTTATAGTCTGCTTCTTTAAAAGCTGGCTAAAATACTATTATTTCCAAAGTTGGCCTTTTAGTTGGACCGACTAGTATTTTTTGAGTTGGTTTTTTTACTTTGGAGGTGCTTTTTTGTTTTGTTTTGAAAAAACCCACTTAGGGTTATCTTCTAGTCTTTCCGATTTTTTTATTGCTACAATGACTCAACACACCTGACTCTAATACTCGGTTTTCTACTAGCAACACATAGTACACACATAAAATATCATTTGACGAAAACAACTTCTTAACTACTCAGAGGACGAAGTTAAGAAGGCTGTTTTCCAAATGGAACACAACAAAGCCCCGGGTCCGGATGGCTTCCCAGCTGAATTTTATCAAAACTTCTGGGAAATTATCAAGTCTGACCTTCTCGAGTTGTTCACATTCTTACATGCTGGACAACTTGAGTTGTTTCGTCTCAGTTTTGGTGAGATAATTTTATTACCTAAGATTAAAGAAGCAGAAAGGATCCAACAATATAGACCTATATGCCTTCTTAATGTTAGTTTTAAAATTTTCACCAAAGTTGCTACGATCAGGCTAAACACGGTGGCTGACCATGTTGTTCGTCCCTCTCAGACAGCTTTCATGCAAGGAAGGAATATACTCAATGGAGTGGCCATCCTGCATGAAACAGTCCACGAACTACATAGTAAAAAGCTGAATGGGGTTATTCTAAAAATAGATTTTGAAAAAGCTTATGACAAAGTTAAATGGTCTTTCCTACAACAAACTTTGAGAATGAAAGGTTTTTCTAATGAGTGGCGCGCTCTCATACATAGTTTTGTGTCTGGAGGTAGTGTGGCAATTAAGGTCAATGATGACACGGGCCACTACTTCCGGACAAAAAAAGGGCTAAGACAAGGTGACCCATTATCACCCATGTTATTTAACATTGTGGCTGATATGTTAGCCATTATGATTGAGCGCGCAAAGATTGATGGTCAATTTGAAGGTGTGATTCCTCATCTTGTTGATGGAGGTCTTCAATCCTTTAATATGCCGATGATACTATTCTTTTTATGGAACATGACTTGGAAAAGGCTAAAAATCTGAAGTTGATACTTTCAGCTTTTGAGCAGCTATCCGGTCTAAAAATTAACTTCCATAAGAGTGAATTATATTGTTTTGGCGAGGCTCAAGATCAGGCCCAGTTGTATGCGGAGTTATTTGGATGCAACCAGGGCGAGTTTCCAATTAGATATTTGGGGATTCTGATTCATTTTTGGAGATTAACAAATGCTGAATGGAAAATTGTTGAGGAAAGGTTACAATTGCGTTTAAGTAGTTGGAAGGGTAAACTATTGTCCATAGGAGGAAGATTGGTTCTCATAAATTCAGTCCTGTCAAACATGGTACTGTATATGTTATCTTTCTTCCTTCTCCCAAAAGGAGTCTTGAAAAGGTTGGATTTCTTCCGTTCAAGATTCTTTTGGCAGGGCGATAGTGAAAAGAAAAAATATAGACTGACTAAGTGGAGTATCTTTTGTCGCCCAAAAGACCAAGGGGGACTAGGTATTCAGGATCTTGAGGTCAAGAATAAGGCCCTTCTTGGGAAATGGCTCTTCAGATTATTAACTGAGGATGGGGTTTGGCAAACGCTTCTTAGACGAAAATATGTCGGCTCGAAAGCTTTATCATAGGTTTTATGGAAACCTGGTGATTCACACTTTTGGGCCGGACTTATGGCAACGAAAAAACACTTTTTCGGTCATGGAAAATTTTCGATTAAAGATGGATCTGAGGTACGTTTTTGGGAAGATAAGTGGCTTGGTACCACTACACTCCGAGAACAGTATCCGGCATTGTATGATATCATGCGTCATAAGGGTGATACAATTGCCCATGTTTTGGAGTCTAATCCTCCAAATATGACGTTCAGGAGGAATTTATACGGTCCTAGACTTGTTTCGTGGGAGAACTTGCTTCAACGCTTGGCTTCTGTCCAATTAACAGATGGAAAAGATGAATTTCAATGGAATCTACATGAGAATGGAAAGTTCTCGGTGGCTTCTATGTACAATGCGCTCATTTCATCAGACTTACCAGTTCTAGATAATAAGAAAATCTGGAAGATGAAGATCCCACTTAAAAACAAAATATTTGCATGGTATCTTCGCCGAGGGGTTATTCTTACCAAAGATAATCTTATTAAGCGTAATTGGCATGGAAGTAAAACATGTGTTTTCTGTTCTCATGATGAGACAATAAAACACTTGTTTTTCCAATGCAACTTTGCACGTTCTATATGGTCAGTCATCCAAGCGGCTTCAGGCTTGTATCCACCAACTAGTACTGCCAATGTCTTTGGGAATTGGGTACATGGTATCGATAGCAAGTACAGAATTCTTCTTAGGGTGGGAGCGATGGCACTAATTTGGTCGCTATGGCTATGTAGAAATGACAAAGTCTTCGATAATAAATCATCTTCTCTCTTGCAGGTTATCTACAGATGTACGGGCACTCTCCGACTATGGTCACAGCTACACCGCTCGGAGGACCACGACCTCTTTTCGGAGGTGTGTACGCGTCTGGAGGATACGGCGAGGGACCTTTTTTCGCATCATGGATGGCAGCATAATCTGCGGATTGGCCCTCCACCAGCTTATGCGTTTTATAATTTCTCATTCTGATATGTAATTCGCCTACTTATTTCTTTTTTAGAACTGTTTGAACCTTGTTTGAGTCGGCTGTGTGCATCTTCGCTATGCAGAGACCGGGTGTAATACTTAACTTTTAAGTAATAAAGCCCATTTTTGAAAAAAATAAAATATCATTTGACACCAAATAATAATAATATTATTAATAATACTAAAAAGTGTGGATTTTTACGTAATACGCATATCACATGAAAACTTTCTTGGGAAACTGCAGGACGTGCTTAGCTAAACAAGAATCGGTCAAGATGTATTTTACTTTGAAGGCACATGCATATAGTGTACCTATGCAAGCTTCGGAAAGAGATATCGGCAAATCAACATTTGAAAACAATACTTGTCCATATTTATAGTCAAATTTACCTTAATCAGATCGACATTCAGGAATAATTTTTTCCTCTTACCTCTGAGTGCAAGAGAGGGAGCTTACTGAAATTTCTCCCTACGTATTCTATTACACTTAGTTGGATCGAAATAGACTCCGTGGCGGTCAAGGTTTTCCTCTCCTGTACGGATCGGGTACCCAAACCCAAGGCCAAGGACGCCCATCTGAAACGTGCTTGGGATTTGGCGTGTAAACGTACATGAAACAGACTCCGTGGCGTTCAAGGTTTCCGTTAAATTGGATGCCGTGGCGGTTAAGTTCTCCCCGTAGAAAAGCTAAAGCTGATCGATCGATCTCCTCGCATATACGAGAAAACAATGAGCCACCGCGCCATCACGATGAACGCTGAAGGCGGCAGCGTCAATGGCTTCTGCTTCCCCTACGACGTGCTCCTGGACATCCTCCGCTGTCTCCCCACGTACGCCCTCGCCAGGTCCCGCTGCGTCTGCCGCGCCTGGCGTGCCATCGTCAAAGCCCATAAACTCATCCTCCCGCTGCCCTTGCCGCTGCCCTACTACTTTCCACGGCGTTCTTTCCCTGGCATCTTCTTCAGCAAGGTCGGATTCGATTCCACGACTTCCTTCTTCGCCTCATCGGGCTCCGAACGCCTCTTCTATCCGCACGAGGCCACGGTGCTCCAGTCATGCAACGGCCTCCTCCTCATTGAGGATGAGGATGGGGATACGTACGTGTTCAACCCGGCGACGGCGCGTTCCGCTCGCCTGCCGCGCCCAAAGCCATGGCGGCCCGCCACTATGTCACTCGCCTTTGACCCGGCCGTGTCGCTCCACTACGATGTGTTCCTCCTTCACAACGAGGATTTAGAAAGACCGAGGCAACCCGAGGGGGTTCCCCAGCAGCTCGAGAAACTGCAGGAGCAAGCGGCCAAGAAAAGGTTGATGCCCTTGTTGGTGTTCTCATCGCGCACCGGGCAGTGGGAGAGCCGAGAATTCGTGCCAGGCCGCTGTGCCTCAGGGCACCTCTACGACGCCGTGGCTACGGATCCAACTGTGTGGTCATCGGACTACTGGCGTGAGTCGCTCTACATGCACTGTCACAAAGACACCCTGACGGTTCTACGTCCCTCTTGTGGGACTTACGATATGGTCCAGCTACCCGGGGAACCAGGCAGTCCAAAGTCCACGTACTCATTACCTTGGAAATCTGTATTAGCAAGCTATGAGAGGGGGATACACTACGTGGTGATAAAAGATATGCAAATCCGTGTATGGATGCTAACAGAATCGACATGTGGCCAGCTAGGGTGGACATTGGCATACGATGTCAGCCTCAATCCATATTATCATGTGATCAAGGATCTTACAATCCAACCAAGGTGGGGAATTCTTGGAAGCAGAAGACGACCGAAGGATAAATATGATGATGATGATGATGATGATGATGATGACGATGATGATGGTGACGATGATGATGGTGATGATGATGATGATGATGAAGATGATGATGATTACCATGATGATGATGATCAACGTGGATATTCCTGGAACTCGGACGAGGACAACTTCATCGACATGGGCAGAGAGGCCACACTCTTGGACCCACCAGTAAGGGGTGTCTATCGCAACATCGTAGGATTTCATCCTCACAAGAACGCACTCATTCTTATAGTTGACTCCGCAGTTGTAGTGTACCATCTGAACACATCGAGGATGCAATATCTTGGCGACAAGTACCAGGTCATGAGAAATCCCCAGCAACAAGCTTTTTGCGTCAATGGTTCTTTCATCTACCGGCCTTGCTATCAAGACGTGCTGCCAACCGAGTGAGGGTTCCATTATATACGGGACTTGAAATGTTCTTCATCTTAAAGACTTAACACCGCTCTAATATTTACATACAATGCTCTCATTACTGATTACCTATGTACTTTGTAGCCCTTATGCCTTTTCATTTAATTTAGAAAAGAAAAATTGCTCGCTTATGTAATATAGTAGGAGTACTAGATACCGCTTTTGGTCAATTCGATTGGGCCACTTTTGCTATACTTGTAATCTTGCAATGCCTGTCAAACGAATATGAGATTTAAGGGGTGTATTAGTTCTTACAAAATTCAGAATTCGAACTAATACACCTCCCACGTGCATTTCAGACTCATACTTTTCGATGTTATTCCCCTTTAGTTATGGCCTCGATCAAAGGGGCAAGATCGAACGAACATGAATTAAAATACTATTCCTTCGAAGTTGGCCATTTATTTAGACCGAATAGTATTTTTGGAGTCGGTTTTGATTTTACCCAGCTCTAGTGATATATATTTGGAGTTGTTTTTTTTACTTTGATGGTCTTATCCCCTCTTCAGAAGCTCGGCGGTGGCGAGGATCACAACACCGGATCGACGGACGTAGCACAGCCAGGCAGCTTGCTTGCCGTTCCAAGGAAGAAGACAATGGCCATTTTGTGGAAAGGTCCCAGCTTTTGCTATTTTCTGGAAACTTTAAAAACTGAACTAATTTTGCAACATTTCATAACCTAGACTTGTTTAAAAAATTACAGAAATATGCAGCGGCCTTATAACAAATATCTGAAGGTCCACATACTTTAGTTTTGATATTTTGAACATTTACAAGAGAAATAGGCATTTTTAGTGTTTCCAGTTTATCTTAAATGCACATTTTTTCTTAGCATGTTTATCTCAAATATTGTGTACGAGTTGGATTACGTGTAGACTGGAATTGTATTATCCTAGGCCTCCCATATAATAAGGGCAGCACCACACATTGTAATCTATGACGACTTGATAGCGACAAGAGCGCAAGGGGAGCCGGCGGCTTGTGCCGGCGACTAAAGCGGCCAGTGTTGCGGTATCATGGGGAGGAGCGTCCGTAGTCATGCCCCATAGATGTAGGCGGTAATCGTTATATTGCATTAACAAATCTCGGTGTCATCATCGTGTTGTAATTGCTTGGGTCCTTAGTAGATCGGCTATGCGCTTATGATGATAACAAGTGGTATGAGAGCAAGGTTGAAAGGCGATGGATTGTTGATCTAGAGGATGAAGCGGAGATATCGCGGAAGAGCCAGTCATCGGTGAGATCGGAAGAAGTGGCGCTGCAAGGCGATCGATCCCATGGAGCAGAGTTAGTTGTGAACTCGGCGTGGACAGAACACGAACTCGGTGTTCGGTGAGATCCAGCAGAGGCTGGCCAAGCAGGCCAGGCTTGATACTGATCGGTTGATGTGCACTTTGGCAATATCCGCTTGTAGCGATCGGCAAGCAGACTGGTTCATAAGATGGAAAGGCTACACGCGGAGGCGGCGGATCGATCTCGATCGATCAGGAGCAGCTGTACAGGAGCACGTATTCGTGTCGTCGGTGCGTGCAGGCAGGTGGCCACGCGGGCAAGGTTCAGGTGCATGATTTATACGGATGGTATGCAAATCCAACGATGGACCGATGAGATTTGTTACGTGACAAAAAGAAATCCCAAGTGATGGTATACGGTGGCTCTCAGCCAGTAATCTTTTTCGTGAAGAGGATAGTAGCGTGACTGCGTGAGCATCTAGTGCATGGTGATCATTGGTGTAACGGGAGCGGTGTTGAGAAACTATATAAGGGGGAGTTTATTGCGGCCTCCTCTACATATATACCCCATGTACCCTCGGCTATCATGGCGGAATCTTATGCACTGAAGGAGGGTCTAGCGCTAGCTATAAAATTGTGGTGCGACGGTTCGCTGGAAACTTCCACGACGCTTCGCTCCCTGACCTAGCCGCCAGAGGCGATCAGGGAGGCGCCCCCCTTTTCCACCCAATCTCCATCGGCCGTGTTGGTCCCCTCTCCCTCCGCCTGCTCCGGCGGCGGTGGGGAGGGGGGATCCGGTCTCTCCGCTCTGTAGTTAGGGTTTGGTTTTGCAGGTCGTGGAGCGCCGTTGGGGTGGTGGGAGCGGCGCCCGGACGAATAAATCTGCCTCAGCTCCACTCCCACACCGGCGATGTCCTTCATGGCGGCGTCTCGGAGTTGATGGCATCGTGTGTTTGCCGATTCCTCGGATCGGCGGCTTTCAGTTTCTTGGATGGTGTCGTCGAGGCGGAGGCGATCATCCCATCAGGTGTGTTCATCCTCCTGCTCTGTCCCCGTTACTAGGGCGTTGGCTCCGACGTCATGGTGGAGCAGGGAGGATGTGTTGTCCAGGAGTACGTGCAGACGTTTGTCTGCGTATGTGACAGACGGAAGATGGTGTATCCTATGCTGGGTTTGTGGATGGAGGCCGGCAATTCTGATTTCCTCCCCCGACGCTGTAGTCGTGGGGGGGGGGGGGGGTATCAGTTCTGGAGTTCGATCGCGTGTCCGAGGACATGTTGCCTCGGTCTGATTCTTTCAACGACAATGGTTTTGCCTCCGGCAAACTACTTTGGAGGTCCGAAAAGCTGCTGATCAGCGATGGAGCCGCGTCGAGCTTGGGTGTTGTGGTGATCTGTCTTCTGTCCCTTTGGCGTTCGCTTTGGTGGTGTCGAAGGAGGAGGATAGACGCTGATTTTTTGCATAGGTTTATCCTATCTTTTCAGTTATGTAAGGTCTGTTCGTTCGTAACTTGTAACTTATTTTTATCTTATGAATAAAGAGCGGATTACAGTGTCAAAAAAAAAAGCTATAAAATTGTGGTGTAACCGTATTGTGGCAGAATCGGATTCAACAAAAGTGGTGGAGGCATGCAACGACATTGAAGCTTGGTGGAGTGAGCCCTCTGCTATCTATGCTGATTGCGTTGATATGACAACGATTATTGGTGAAGTAGTCTTCTGTCATGGTTCGAGGGAAGTAAACAAAGTTGCGCATGAGCTCGCCAATGATTGCTATTCTAGAAAGATTTTTTTGTAATTGGGTCGATGAACCCCTTAGGTTTGTTTTAGACAATCTATTAAATGATGTAACGATACTTTGGTTGAAGCAACAAGTTTCAGACACACTCTTTTTCTTACCAGGGTACCTAAGGGGACTGGAAGGTTTTTAATGAGGTAGCTTGATAGCTTAATATATTCCGTGTTTCAAAAAAAAAGTTATGATCGGCTTTGTTAGACACATGAAAAGGTCAGGCGGGTTCAGATAAATGCAGTCGAAGCTATAACTGTTTGCGAGAAATGTGTACCAGAATTATGCAGCGGGACGAGCGACGTGTTGAAGCACGTTGTGAAGGATCATGTACCAAAAGGCGTTAAGTAGTGCACCACAGTGTTCGGGCAGATGAGGCGCGAGGTGGAGCATGGTTGCAGTTGATACGTTCGGCTAGGTCGGACGGGACAGTCTGACGGAGACAGAAGACATAAGACTTTGTTTATGCACATGTATCTAGATTTTATTACTAGGAGTATATGGATAATAGATCTAGAAAAAGCCAAGACAACTAATTTGAAACAGAGAAAGTATAAAAAATATTGTCCAAAAAAATACCCCACAATTTTTTCTTTGCTTTGCAAGGATGCATGTGCACCTGTGTCAAGACTAAAGACATGTTATCAACCCAAGATGCTCGTACTCGTATCGTACTCTAAACATATACCTATTAGCATATTCGTCCTGTTCTGAAATTTGCAAGTGCAACAATTCAATCAAACCAAATAAAAATGATAGCTACATGTTGACCTCTTGCTTGAAGGATATAACCAGATCCTCCGGATTCTTCCAAAGTGAAAAAATAATTGATTTATTAACTTCATAAATAATTTCTCTAAGTTGACTTTTTCTTTTCATGAAAGGAAGCTATAAAATTTAATGTTGATATTCTGAAGAAGAAAAAAAGATCACCTGAAAAAATTTCAAGGAGCATTCAGCGTCTCAAAAGGAACAAAGATCGTTTTTTGGAACAAAGTTTGATATTTTCACATTAAGGCTCAAGGTATAACATTACATGGCTCTCAACATTAGAGCAAGAAAGATATGTACCGAATTGCACAACACAACAAGAGGATGATCTAAACTCATGAAGAAGATGTCAAAGATCGCAAATGCAACCATACAACGTTTGTTCATTCGTCAACAACCCGACATCAAAATTACCACATCTGTAGTCTTCAAGAGCCTCGATCAATGTTTGATCTAGTTGATGCCCCGTGGGTGGCTCTCCAGATGGTCTATCTGAAATGTGCACACGAAGGTACGGAGTTGGGCTATAGATATCGAATATCATTCACCGAGCTCAAACTCGGAGTGTCTTGTTTGTTGAATCTGGGGATCAACAACGAAGGAGTTGTCATCTACCTATGGTGGCACAACCCGACAGCATAGAGACTACAACTTCAACATAGTAATCATGCGACAAAGATAAGCAATAACAACTATGCAATGAATGAAATATTGCTTATGAGTAGCAATAGTACTAGCCATGATAGCTCTGAATATCAACTTTAGATTTGTTGGAGCAATCTTAATTAAGATTAACATGAAGTTGCAGAACTACGAAGCCAAAATTTTAGCTGCCATTGAAGCTTGGTTGTTGTGCATGAACATAAATGATATTGACCTAATTCCATAAATTCACACAAAGAAGGTAGTTGATGGCTAGTTGATGAAGGAGATTATTCTTCTTCGTCCCCCAGCAACAGTCCTTGTGCGTGGTGAATGACCAGCCCGTTGGAAACCCCAAGAGGAAGGTGTGATGAGTATAGCAGCTGATTTTCCCTCAGTTAAGAAACCAAGGTTTAATATCGGTCAGGAGAGGAGAGACAAACGACTGAAGGTGATGCTTGCTAGTTTGCGACAGCTGCGGACAATTTATATATGTCGCCTCGTCCAAGCTTTGCTTGCTAGCTGTAACGCGGAACCTGCACACACACAAACAAATACTTTGCTCCCAACTTACGATGAGGTTGTCAATCTCACCGGTTTGCTTGAAACAAAGGTTATGAGTGTATCGAGTGGAAAACAGTAAAAGTATGCGAGTAAAGTAAACAGTGCGAGAAAGTAAACAGGTGATAACAATATGATGGAAATAGGACCGGGGTCCACAGTTCACTAGTGGTGTCTCTCCATAGATAAAATAACACATGCTGGGTAAACAAATTACAGTTGGACAATTGATAGAATAAAGATAAACGTGATATGTCGAGAAGATCACTATGAGATTTACTCTGGGCATTACAACAAAATACATAGACCGCCATCCAACTGCATCTATGACTAATAATCCACTCCCGGGGATATCAATCCGAACACCCCAAAAGTATTAAGTTGCGAACAACAGATAATTGCATTAAGCAAAGTGTGTAATGTAAACAAAGCATATGCCCTTGAGCATATGAATGTTGTTTTCTCCCTAGTAGCAACAGCACATCAGCATTGCCATGCAGCATAATCTAGTGAGTGAGCTCCGCGTCCGTATGATGGCTCCCCTGCCCCTCTAGACCGCCGCCGGCTACTCCGACCACGGCGTCCACCTCCCAACGGCGGCCTCCTCCCTCCGGCACGGTAGTTGTCCTCTCCCTCCGCTCCTCCCCCTCCCCCGCCCCTCTCATGGCGGGATCCGTCCTCCCTCGCCGGAATCGGTCTCGTCGACGCGGCCGGTGGTGTCAGGGCTGGGACTCTCCTCGAGCAGCTCCGAGGCTTCGTCCACCTCCCTCCCTCCTCCCCCTCCTCCAGGTGTCCTGGTGCAAGCTTGCCGGCCGGTGCAGGAGCGCCTGGCCTGGCAGCAGCCCAAGCTGTCGCGCAAGGCGGCGTGGCGACGCCGGAAGCGTGAGCAGCAGCTGAGGGCTCAGGCGGGACCTTCCCGCCCACCGCCTCCTCCTGAGATGAGGGGCGTCTGCTTCAGATGCCTCGAAAAAGGGCACCCCAAGCGTGGGTGCTTGAACGATGAAGTCTGCATCCGCTGCACCGAGGAAGGGCATGGTTCGGGAGGCTGCAAGCGCCCCCGTAGCCCTGCGTCTGAAGATGAGCTCCGCCGGATTGCGCTCGCTGTTGTCGCGCAGCGTAGGGCTGCCGCGGGGGCCCCTGGTGCGAACAGCTCGGCCGCGGCGCGGCTGCAGGGCCTGGCGTCTCGCACGCCTGCTCCTCAGCCTGCTGCCACGCGCCCAGTGCCGTCCTCGCCCCCGTTGGTGCCCTCGGCTCCGGAGCTGGCTCGGTGGCCATCGTCCTCGGCCGCCACCTCAGGGTGTGGCTCTGGCTCGCCCCCGCCGTGCATCATTCCGAGGAGCGAGGTCGTGAATGACCTGGAGCACCGACTCAGATATACTCTGGTGGCGTATGTCGGCAGCTCAAGACCGCCGGTCTCTTGCCAAGAAGTGGCAGAGGCGCTGGTGCGACGCGCACGTATCCCGCATGATGCTTTCTCTGTGCACGTCTACCATCCGGAGGATTTTCTCGTGGTGTTCGCGTCCGCGGAGTTCAGGGATCGAGTCGCCACCATGCCATCCTTGCCGCACGGCCACTTCACGCTATTCTTCCGGCGTTGGTCGAGGCTGGCGCAGGCGCAGCGTGTCTCGGCTCCATCCAGGGTGCACCTTGTCATCGAAGGGATCCCTGCCCACACTTGGGACCGTTCCACCGTCGAGCACCTACTGGGCACCTCATGCGCCCTAGAAGAGATGGCGCCGGAGACGGCGGGCAGGTCTGACCTGAGTTTCTTCAAGGTATCTGCTTGGGCGCGTGACTTGGATGACATCCCGCCAGCCAGGATGCTGTGGGTTCCTGAGCCAGAGCAAGGCATCGAGCAGTTCGGTCCACAGCCGATCCGCAGGCTCCTGGAGTTAGGCCTGTTGGAGTACAAGGTCTTGATTCACGTCTCGAGGGTGGAGGAATTCGTCACCATGGAAGGACCGGCATGGGTGCGCAACTCGCCAGCTAGCCATCAGAGTGGCATGCCCAGTCAGGGCAGCCTGGAGGAGGGCTTCTGGACATCCCGCAACCTTCCCTGGTCGGCTGGAGCGGCCGATCTGCGTGGTCATCAGCTAGGTGGCGGCGGCGGCGGCCGTACCGGCGGCGGGCAAGGAAGCTCTGGCGGCGGCGGTCGCAGGTCTGCTGCTACCCCTCCGGCTCCACAACGGTCCGATTGGAGGCTGCCGCGAATCAACGGTCCGATCCATCGTCCTGTGTCTAATCTGATCAAGACAAAGGGGAGCTCTGGCGCTGTTTACAGGCCACGACAGTCCATGCAGGGCAGTGTGACAGCCTTAGGGGCTTGTGGGACACCCACACCTCCTTTAGCTGTCCACGATCCCGAGGTAGAGGCGACCAGCTTGGAAAAGGGGCAAGAACCAGTGGGGTCGGTGCAAGGAGACAAGACGCTTTCAGAAAGCCCTGCTGCGCCTGGGGGGATCTGCCCACCTGCGAGGCCTTCATTCGTCCACGAGGTGCCCTCGGTTCAAATCTCGCTGCAGATTGAGCCAGTTAAGGAAACTGCAAGTGACAAAGCGCAAAAGGACTTGTCGGCCTCTCTGGAGGATACGGGCAGGACCTTGGACCAGCCGCAGATCACGAGACAAGATGTACTCGGAGAGGCAGGGGCCTTAGCTGACAGCAGTACCAGATGTCAGCTACAGGAGTGGAGAAAAACAGCGACGTGCAACCGTCTCGAGGAGGCTAACTGCTGTGTCTCTCTCTCTGATGGTGTGGATTCAGTGTCGGGAGCCCAAGGCCAATCCAGCCCGGCAGTGGATTGCGAGCCCAGCAGCCCTATTGGAGAGCAGCTCTCGCCGCTAGAATCGTATGCAGGCCACAACTTGGACTTGCAGCTGGTGCAAAAAATTCCCACGGGAGCTGACAACAGCATGTCTGAAGCGGAGCGGCTCGCCATGGCAAGAATGAAGTCCTTCTGCGCGCGCATTCTGAAATCCCTCGCCCCGCCCTTGCTGCGCGAGGTCGAGTCTGCTTCCTCTCTGCGCGCTGAAGCTGAACCATTCACCCCTCGCCGCAGCACCCGTTTCGCCACGCCGGCGAGGCACACCATCAAAGCCCCCAAGAAGACTACTTCTGCTGCTGAATCTGCGCTCCTAAAAGCCCTAGGCATTTTGGTTGACTCTCTGTCGGCTGACGATGACTCAATCAAGGAACTGAAGCAACTCTTCGACTCACCACTGCGGGACAGACAGCTGCATGTTCTCGCAGCAATCTTCGGCAAGACGATGCCTCCGCGGTCCGAGATTCAGCGCATGGGACCAGGATCAGTGGAGATCAGCGTTTCCGCCTAGTGCGGCCTCGCTGCCGGTGTTCCCCTTCCCTCGTTTTCCATGGATCAAAACCCCGAGATTCTATGCTGGAACCCCCGTGGCTTGAGCGACTCGACCAAGCGGGATTCAGTTAGGGAGCTGGTGGATTCACTTCGAGTCAATCTAGTTTGTTTCCAGGAGACTAAGATGGCTGTAATCGATCGTTTTACGGTGAATCAATGTTTAGGACCGTCTTTTGACGGCTTCGATTACTTACCTGCATTGGGAACCCGTGGCGGCATTCTGCTTGCCTGGAACACGCTGGAGATGCAGGTGACCGACATCGTCAAGGACACCTATGCTGTAACGGGAAAGCTGCACCCTACAATAGGGGAACCGTGGTGGATCACCGCGGTTTACGGGCCTCAGGACACGGAGGGGAAAATTCAGTTCCTTCAGGAGCTTTCGGTGCGTCGAAGCGCTTGCCCCGGTGCATGGCTAGTTATCGGAGACTTCAACATGATCCTCCGCGCCTCGGAGAAAAATAATGAGAACTTGGATCGTGCAAGCATGCGCCGCTTCCGGGACTTCGTCAGCAGCCAGGAACTGAAGGAATGCTATATGCACGGGAGACTTTTCACCTGGAGCAATGAACGCCAAACTCCTACGATGTCCAAGATAGATTGTGCGCTGGCTTCAATTGACTGGGATCTCGCTTTCCCTGACGCCCTGCTGCAGGCGATATCTACGTCGGTCTCCGACCACGCACCGCTGCACCTGTCGTTGAATGCCTCGCATCGCCCCAAGAAACGCTTCAGATTTGAGTCCTTTTGGTTATAGCTGGATGGTTTTGAGGATGCTGTGAAAGAGGGGTGGCAATGTGACCCGAGCATGGTGGATCCCTTTCTCCGTCTAGACACATGTTACAGAAACCTGGCTGCTCATTTGCAAGCCTGGGGAGACCGCAAAGTAGGAAACCTAAAACTCCAAATTGCTCTGGCAAATTTGATCATTCACCGCTTTGACGCCGCGCAAGAGCTGAGACAGCTGTCGCCAGAAGAATGGTGGCTGAGGAAAACCCTGAAGCTAACGGCTCTAGGCTTGTCCTCACTGGAAAGAACCATGACACGCCAACGATCTCGAATCCGATGGCTCAAGGACGGAGATGCGAACACTAAGCTGTTCCACACTGTGGCCAATGGGAGGCGTGTCAAGAACTTCATTCCAGCAATCAGGCATGGAAATGAGCTCATAACCGACCAGTCCAGAAAAGAAGAGGTTTTCTTCAATGGTTACCGGGAGCTGTTGGGCAGAATTCAGAACAGAGAGCGTACGATTGATCTTGACGTGCTTGAGATGCAGGAACAGCTGCTCGGTGATCTCGAGGAGATCTTCTTGGAGAACGAGGTCTGGGAAGCAATCAAGGAGCTCCCGCCTGACAGAGCACCAGGTCCGGACGGCTTCATCGGCGCCTTCTACAAGCGAGCTTGGCCAATCATCAAGCCTGAAATCATGGCGGCAATCTTAAAGCTATATGTTGGGGACGGACGCGCTTTTGGTAGGCTCAATCGTGCCCTCATAACCCTGATTCCGAAGAAGCAAGGGGCAGAAGAGGTAGGCGATTTCCGCCCGATCAGTCTCGTACATAGTTTTGCCAAACTCTTCTCCAAATTGATTGCGAATCGGCTGCGCCCGAAAATGGAGTTACTTGTCAGCCAGAATCAATCGGCTTTCATCAAGGGGAGGAACCTACACGACAATTTCCTGCTTGTGCGTCAATTGGCAAGGAAGATCAACCGGAGAAAAGAACTAGGTGTGTTACTGAAATTAGATCTTGCACGCGCTTTTGACTCTCTCTCCTAGGCTCTTCTCTTCGAAGTGCTGAGGAAAATGGGTTTCCCGGATAGAGTTATGCGCTGGATTGCAATTGCGCTTCGCACCGCAACCACCAAGGTCTCAGTTAACGGAGTTCCAGGGCGACGAATTGAACATGTACGTGGTCTCAGGCAGGGCGACCCCCTGTCACCGCTGCTGTTTGTACTATCTATGGAGGTTATCACGATCTTGCTGAGCAAAGCCGCTGAATTGGGAATCCTCTCGCCTATTGGAAACTGTACCGCGGAGCAACGAGTATCCATCTACGCTGACGACGTTGTTATCTTTGTCAAGCCTGAAGTTCAGGATCTAGTGGCGGTCAGGGAGCTGCTGGCGCTGTTTGGAGATGCTTCAGGCCTGAAAGTGAACTACACAAAGACCTCGGCCACTTTGATTAGAGCAGGAGACAGAAAGGAAAACCTGGTTGCGAGCCTGCTGAATTGTGCAATCACCAAATTCCTGATTAAGTATCTTGGCCTGCAATTGGCCCTACGTCCCCTCACCAGAGCTCAATGGCAGCCCCTGTTGGACGCCACGGTGCACATTCTTCCTGCCTGGCAAAGGGGCCTCATTGCCCGAGCTGGGAGACTCACACTTCTGAAAGCCGTCCTCTCTGCAAGGCCGATACACCAGCTTCTCATTATGGAAGCCCCTTGCTGGTTATTTGATGAGGTGGAAAAGTGTTTCCGGGGATTCTTCTGGAGTGTGAAAGACAGAGCGAACGGCGGCCAATGTCTTGTGGCCTGGAGTCAGGTATGTCAACCACCCGAGATGGGAGGTCTCGGAGTCAAAGATCTACGTCTGCAGGGGCTGGCTCTCCGTGTTCGCTGGGAGTGGCTACGTCGAACGGATCTGTCTAAACCTTGGCAGGGCCTACAAGTGCTATCTGACGTCAAAGCCCGTGAGGTGTTCGACAGCCTGGTTCAGATATAGATAGGAGATGGGCGTCGGGTTTTATTCTGGCTTGATCGTTGGATCGACGGAAAACATGCTCTTAACCTTGCACCTTCTATTGCAAGCAAAATCAAGACCAGAGCCTTCAACTCTCGGACTGTGGCTCAAGCCATGACCAACAACAGCTGGTGCCTTGATCTGAAGGGCGAACTTTCTGACTTGGAAGCTGCCGAATGTGTGAGATTGTGGATTGCTGTCCAGGCCACGGCTAGAGATGCTGCTGTGGAAGACGTGTTCCGCTGGCCCTGGTCTCGCTCGGGAGTATACACGGCCAGGTCAACCTATCGCATGCTGACTCAAGGAGGTGTCGTGCACCCGTTGGGGACGGCAAACTGGCGAAACAAAGCGACGCCCAAGAGTAAACTCTTTGTTTGGCTGGCTGCGCAGGGAAGAATTTGGTCTGCTGAGCGTCGGTTCAGGCATGGTCTGCAGGACAGGGCAACAGCGTGTGAGGTTTGCCTTCAGGAGATTGAGACCTCGGAGCACATACTCATCCATTGCGTGGTTGCCAGGGAAGTCTGGCACATCATCAGACACTTGCTCGACCTAAACTTTGATGAGCCCACTACTGCTATCACTTTCCAAGATTGGTGGCTAGCTGAACGCAGTAGGCTAAGAGGTAGAGAGCAGAGGAATTTTGACGCCCTCGTCTGTATCGTCAGCTATGCTCTTTGGAAGAATAGGAACACTTGGGTCTTCAATGACGTTCGGCGACAGCACAGGCCTATCGCCCTTGCTGCACTGGTAGCTGAAGAATATAACATCATCATAACCGGTAACCGAGATGGTGGAGTAGGAGAGAGAGCTGTGAGAGAGTAGCTAGCTTGGTTTTTCTTTTGGAGTTTGTTTGGCTACTTTCTTCTCGGAAGTTAGTGCCACTTCTTGTAAATAAATTTTGCTGCCTTCTATAAATTGATGGTACGCATTCGCGTACTCTCAAAAAAAAAAGCAACAGCACATCTACCACCTTAGAGGTTTCTGTCACTCCCCCGGGTGAAATAGAGGCATGAACCCACTATCGAGCATAAATACACCCTCTTGGAGTCACTAGCAACTACTCGGCCAAGATAGCTACTAACAACGGAGAGCATGCAAGATCATAAACAACATAGAGATAACAAAAGATAATATTCAGTACAGCAACTCAATCATAAACACCAATATTCATCGGATCCCAACAAACCAAACATGTAGAATTACATAACGGTGATCTCAATCATGTAGGGCAGCTCATGAGATCTAAACATGAAGCACATGGTGGAGAAGACAACCATCTAGCTACTGCTATGGACCCATAGTCCAAGGTAGACTACTCACTCATCGCTCCGGAGGCAAGCATGGCGATGAAGAAGACCTCCGGTGGCGATTCCCCTCTCCGGCAGGGTGCCGGGAAGAGCTTCTGGACCCTCCCGATCTTCGGGTCGACGGCGGCGGCGGATCGCGATGTGTTCTGGAAAAATGATCTGGTACTTAGGTTTTTTCCGTCGGGGGGTCTTTATAGGCGAAGGGGCGATGTCAGAGGGGAAGCCAGGCGCCCTCACGCGGGGCCCGCGCGGCCAGGGGGCTGGCCGCGCCACCCCTGCGTGTGGGGCCCTGGTGGCCCCCCTCCTACTCTCCTTCAGATCTCTGGAAGCTTCCGGGTAAAATAAGACTTCAGGAACTTGTTTCGTCCAATTCCGAGAATATTTCCTGTGTATCACTTCTGAAACACAAAAACAGCAGAAAACAGGAAACTGGTACTGTGGCAACTCGTTAATAGGTTAGTTCCGGAAAATGCATAAAAGTGCCACGAAGTGTAACGAAACAATAGGCAAATGGTGTAAAAACAAGCATGGAGCATCAAAAATTATAGATACGTTGGAGACGTATCAAGCATCCCCAAGCTTAACTCCTGCTCGTCCTCGAGTAGGTAAGTGATAACAAAGAAATAATTTTTGAGGTGACATGCACCTACACAATCTTGATCATATATATAAGCATTTGTGAGCTGGAATCATAAGAACTTAAAACATGGGCATGAAGATATAATCATGACAATAAGAAACTTAGCAACCATGTTGTAAACATATAAATGAACACAAACAAAAGATCATGAAAATGAAACAATTAAAGTCAAACGTGTGTTCAAATCATAAGGAAAAACATACAAATGGTTTTTAGCTTGTCCTTCAAAGAGAGCAAAACATAAATGCATAGGACACCTTCAAGTTTAAGAGGGCGACTAGATATAAATAATTTAAGAACAACTGAAACCAACAATATGAATCAATCAATGAACTTTGGCACAATGCATATCACACTAAGAATGACAACTATGCTCTCTTAATGGTGCATAAAGAAAGAAGGTGGTGACTCAACATAAAAGTAGAAGAAAGGCTCTTCGCAGAGGGAAGCAGTGATTGCAAGTTTTATAACCTTCAAAAATTATGGTACTTACCAGCTTTGAGCTCTCATTGCCCCCATCATAAGCATCTTGAATGGTTAAAGTTAATGCGAGAACAATTATGATGCATATATTTGACAAATCATAAGTTGAAAACCTCGCGCCCCGTGAATACGAGTACCCAAACCTCATGCTACTTTACTTAGAGTCCTAAGCAAGGCTCTTGTCATTGTAAGTATATGCATATCATTGAGAACCACCAATGGGGTACCTCCGTGCCCGATGACATGGAACAAGCCCACACCAAAATGACAGGACAAGCAGACAATGAACACCTCGACATCTCTTTTATTTGCCTTTTGTTTAGCTTTTTATTGTGAGATGCGTCGTCGAATGTTCACCATGGGTATGCTGCAAATTTCCACCATGAATTATGCATGGCTTAGATTGGCGGCCCGGCGTTTCCCTAACACATATACAAACTCCATGATCCCCACAAGATTCCCAATTCATTTCACACCACGGGCATCCATAAACAAAAGATCACGATATCAACTCAAATAAGAAGTGCAATGTTGAAAGCTTGCCCCATGACAGCATGGATGGGCTAGAATCCAACTTACAACTTGCAAGCATAACAACTCAACATAAGAGACCACAATGTCAAATTTTTAAGAACAGGAAAAAGTAAAGTGTGCCTTCCGGTTCGTGAGAGCTTTACTGACCGAATTTCGAATAACACTGGTAAGAGTTTAATTTGAAGAGAAAATAAAAGCAAGTCAAATTTACTTGGAATAGCAAATTGCTAGTAGGTATGTATGGTGGACACTTTGGAAAACTTTGGCTTTTAGGAGTTGGATGTACGAGTAGAGCTCATACTCAGTACAAGGCGAGGGCTAGCAAAAGACTGGGAGCGACCAACTAAGAGAGCAGTAATGGCCATAATCATGCAAAGTGACATTCAAAGAAGCATAAGATGGCATCAAAAGTCAAAAACTAAATGATCATGAAGGCTATTGGCGACTTTGGAAGAGTCTAACATGTGTGAGCATGCGCCAAGTCAACCCAAATAAAGCATCAAGGAGAAAACCAAAATAATGCTTCCATACAATAAGAACAACGCATGATTTTTTTCAAAGGCTCATTAAGCAATCTCAGTTATTTGAGACAAGTCATGCTACAACAAAACCACTAAGCATACCATCAAAAAGACATCAAGCATGACATGAAAAAGCCTAAGCCGCAGCCTACACAAGCTCCTTCTTGTACCACTATTTTGCACAAAGCTTTTTCTCTTTTCCAACACCATTTGAAATTTTTATAAACACCTCTTTTGATGAAAACCAATAAAGATCAGAGGCAAAAATACACCTTGATGAAAAAATATGACAAGGTCTGAACGCAAATCAAGGCGAAAATGAAAACCAAAAGCAGTAGCAGAAAAAGAAGAATGCTCGATTTTTAATAAGAGTGAAAACTAGAGCGTTCTTTGCAAATGAAAACGAGTACATCTCCTCCAAAAGAAATTTGTTGGGGTCCAACCATTTATTGCAGCAAACAAACAAACTAAACCAACTAAGAAAACTAAAACAACTGACGCTCCAAGAAAAACACATAGTGCATGAAGCAATAAAAATATAGTGTTTTGAAAGGTGACCTGATTTTTGCCGATGAAGAAGGGGTGCCTCGGGGGTAAATCTGGATGTCCAGCCCGAGTTTTTTGGCTCGGCCCGAGCTCGGCCAGGCTCGCCCGAGTTGGGCTCGGCCCGCCAGGGACATTAGATCGAGCCGAGTTCAATTATCTAGACCGCGGGAAGCTCGGGCCGAGCCAGGATCGGCTCGGTCCAGCCCGTTTGGCTCGCCTAAATGTTTTTTTTAGAAATTTAGACATTCTAAGGACAGGTAATGGGCCGTGTATTCTGGCCTGTTAAGACATATGCCCAGGATTTCGCTTCGTCTACCTCCGAATAGCGCATCGTTCGCTCGCTCTAGGTCACGCACCGCCGCCGCAAGACGTCACCACTGTAGGATGGGGCTACCGCCACCGCCGGCGCCACTACGCCGCTGCCGGAGAAGAAGGCCCCACCCGTCAGTGACTCACCATGGCCAGGCTCGCGAGCTGCACCGAGCTACACCGAGCTCGTGGGAAGCTCGGGTCGAGCTCCGTTTTGCGGCTCGCCGGAGCATCGAGCCGAGCCAGGCTCGGCCCGAGGGGAACAAGCTTTTGGCAGGCTCGGAGCGAGCCTGGACCGAGTTGGCTCGCGTCCAGCCTTACTCGGGGGCATCCCCAAGCTTTGACGCTTGTACTTCTTGGATATTTCTTGGGGTGATGCATGGGCATCCCCAAGCTTGAGCTTTTGTCCATTCTTCAACTCATCTCATCATTCTCCAATCCCTACACTTGCAAACTTCCTTCATACAAAACTAAACACAATTCTATTAGCAATATTAGTGCAAGCATAACATATAATCAACCTCTTTTTGCTTCAGGTTTCAACACAAAACCACCACATATATAGAAAATACTACTGTAGCAACCTCCCCAAAAGTTCCGTGATCAAAAGAACTCAAAAGAAAGCGATAAAGTGGCAAACACAAATATTGGCAAAAATCTGTCAAAACTGAACAGCTGACAAAGTTCGAATTTTTGAGGGATTTTCTGTTGCTCAAATCAAAAAGTGTTCAACTAACAAAAGTTTGGATATAACCTGGGGCATATGCACAAGAAATCGCAGGTCCAAAAGATAAACAGAGAATTTATACGAATTTTTACGGTGCAGCACCGAAAACAGTTTCAGGACAGCAACATCCCCAAATCTTTACCTCGCTCAAATTAGAGGCTTCTCTTGGAACAAAAACGAAATAAACAAGATAAGGAGCGGTCATTACAGTAGTAATGACTTCCAAGACTCAAATAAAAGAAAAAGTACTGAAAACAAAACATTGGGTTATCTCCCAAGAGTGCTTTTCTTTAACGCCTTTGAGCTAGGCGCAGAAAATTGCGAATCAAGTAACATCAAGTGATGAAGCATCAAGCTCATAATTTGCTCTAAAAATAGAGTCAAAAAGTAATTTCTTTCTTTTCCTAGGGAAGTGTTCCATACCTTTCTTTAGTGGGAATTGATATTTGATGGTGCCTTCCCTCATATCAATGATGGCACCTACAGTTCGAAGAAAGGGTCTTCCCAAAATAATAGGACATGAAGCATGGCATTCAACGTCCATAACAAGAAAATCAACGGGAACAAGGTTATTGTTAACCACAATAAGAACATCATTAATCCTTCCCAAAGGTTTCTTCTTAGCAGCATCAGCAATAGGAACATCAAAATAACACTTTTCAAGCGGTGGTAAATCAAGCATGTCATAAATCTTTCTAGGCATGATAGAAATACTAGCACCTAGATCACATAAAGCATGGCAATCATAACCATTAACATGTATATCAATGATGGGTTCCCAACCATCTTCTAACTTCATGGGAACAGAGGCTTTTTGCTTCAACTTTTCATCCCTAATTTTCATGAGAGCATTGGTAATATGCTTAGTAAAAGCAATATTTAAAGAACTAGCATTGGGAGTCAAAGCAAGCTTTTGCAAGAACAAAATTCTTCAGATATATTGCAGCCATCAACATCAAAATCATTAAAAGAAATAGAGCTATCATCTCCCACACTCCGAAAAATTTCAGCACTCTTTTGAGAAAAAGTTTTAGCAGTTTTAGGCTTTTTAACATAAGGAGTGGGAGTTTTCTCTACACCAATCAAAGTAAGAGGATTGCTACCAGTAGGAGCAACATCATTAGAGGTAGTAATAGTACATACCTTTATCTCTCTAACCATCTCATCTTCTCTTTCCCACCTGGCATGCAATTCCGCTAACAATCTAATATTTTCATCAATTCCAACTTGAATAGCATTAGCGGTAGCAAAAACATTGTTCTCTTTCACATCATTAGGCAACACTTTTAATTTCAAAAGTTCAACATCATGAGCAAGGCTATCAACCTTAGAAGCAAGAATATCAATTTTGCCTAACTTTTCCTCAACAGACATGTTAAAAGCAGTTTGCTTACCGATGAAGTCCTTGAGCATTACCTCAAGCTCGGAGGGCGCGGCCCTAGTGTTGTTGTAGGAATTACCATAAGAATTACCATAACCATTACCATTGGAAGAAGGATACGGCCTATAATTGTTACTAGCAAAATTGTTCCTATAAGCATTGTTGTTAAAATTATTGTTTCTAATGAAATTCACATCAACATGCTCTTCCTGAGCAACCAGAGAGGCTAAAGGAACATTATTAGGATCAACATGAGTCCTATCATTAGCAAGCATAGCCATAATGGTATCAATCTTATCACTCAAGGAAGAGATTTCCTCAACGAAATTTACCTTCTTACCTTGTGGAGCTCTCTCGGTGTGCCATTCGGAATAATTTACCATCATGTTGTCGAGTAGCTTTGTTGCGGCGCCCAAGGTAAGGGACATAAAAGTGCCTCCAGCAGCTGAATCAAGTAGGTTCCTCGAAGAAAAATTCAGTCCTGCATAAAATGTTTGGATAATCATCCAAGTAGTCAGTCCATGAGTGGGGCAATTCTTTATCATAGATTTTATTCTTTCCCAAGCCTGAGCAACATGTTCATTATCAAACTGAGTAAACTTCATAATATTGTTACGCAGAGATATAATCTTAGCAGGAGGATAATATCTACCAATAAAAGCATCCTTACACTTAGTCCATGAATCAATACTATTCTTAGTCAAAGATAGCAACCAATCTTTAGCTTTTCCTCTCAAAGAAAAAGGAAACAACTTGAGCTTAATAATATCACTTTCTACATCCTTATATTTCTGCATCTCACATAGCTCAACAAAATTGTTGAGATGAGCTGCAGCATCTTCAGTACTAGCACCAGAAAATTGCTCTTTCATAACAAGGTTCAGCAAAGCAGGCTTAATCTCATAAACGTTTGTAGCAGGAGCAGGTGGTGCAATAGGAGTGCAGATAAAATCACTATTGTTTGTGCTAGTAAAGTCACACAACTTGGTGTTTTTAGGATTGGCCATTTCAGCAAAACGAAAGTAAACAAGTAAAAACAACTACCAAGGATTCTAATTTTTTTTGGGTTTTTGATATAAAACGATGCAGGTAAAATAAATAAAGTAAAGCAAAACAATAACAAAGTAAAGAATATGCGTGCGAAAAACTCCCCTCGCAGAAGTCTTCTACTTCCTCTCCGGCAACGGCGCCAGAAAAACAGCTGATGGCTAGTTGATAAAGGAGATTATTCTTCTTCGTCCCCCAGCAACAGTCCTTGTGCGTGGTGAATGACCAGCCCGTTGGGAACCCCAAGAGGAAGGTGTGATGAGTATAGCAGCTGGTTTTCCCTCAGTTAAGAAACCAAGGTTTAATATCGGTCATGAGAGGAGAGACAAACGACTGAAGGTGATGCTTTCTAGTTTGCGACAGTTGCGGACAATTTATATATGGCGCCTCGTCCAAGCTTTGCTTGCTAGCTGCAACGCGGAACCTGCACACACACAAATAAATACTTTGCTCCCAACTTACTATGAGGTTGTCAATCTCACCGGTTTGCTTGAAACAAAGGTTATGAGTGTATCGAGTGGAAAACAGTAAAAGTATGCGAGTAAAGTAAACAGTGCGAGAAAGTAAACAGGTGATAACAATATGATGGAAATAGGACCGGGGTCCACAGTTCACTAGTGGTGTCTCTCCATAGATAAAATAACACATGCTGGGTAAACAAATTACAGTTGGGCAATTGATAGAATAAAGATAAACGTGATATGTCGAGAAGATCACTATGAGATTTACTCTGGGCATTACAACAAAATACATAGACCGCCATCCAACTGCATCTATGACTAATAATCCACTCCCGGGGATATCAATCCGAACACCCCAAAAGTATTAAGTTGCGAACAACAGATAATTGTATTAAGCAAAGTGTATAATGTAAACAAAGCATATGCCCTTGAGCATATGAATGTTGTTTTCTCCCTAGTAGCAACAGTACATCTACCACCTTAGAGGTTTCTGTCACTCCCCCAGGTGAAATAGTGGCATGAACCCACTATCGAGCATAAATACCCCCTCTTGGAGTCACTAGCAACTACTCGGCCAAGATAGCTACTAACAACGGAGAGCATGCAAGATCATAAACAATATAGAGATAACAAAAGATAATATTCAGTACAACAACTCAATCATAAACACCAATATTCATCGGATCCCAACAAACCAAACATGTAGAATTACATAACGGTGATCTCAATCATATAGGGAAGCTCATGAGATCTAAACATGAAGCACATGGTGGAGAAGACAACCATCTAGCTACTGCTATGGACCCATAGTCCAAGGCAGACTACTCACTCATCGCTCCGGAGGCAAGCATGGCAATGAAGAAGACCTCCGGTGGTGATTCCCCTCTCCGGCAGGGTGCCGGGAAGAGCTTCTGGACCCTCCCGATCTTCGGGTCGACGGTGGCGGCAGATCGCGATGTGTTCTGGAAAACTGATCGGGTACTTAGGGTTTTTCCGTCGGAGGGTCTTTATAGGCGAAGGGGCGATGTCAGAGGGGAAGCCAGGCGCCCTCACGCGGGGCCCGCGGCCAGGGGGCTGGCCGCGCCACCCCTGCGTGTGGGGCCCTGGTGGCCCCCCTCCTACTCTCCTTTGGATCTCTGGAAGCTTCCGGGTAAAATAAGATTTCAGGAACTTGTTTCGTCCAATTCTGAGAATATTTCCTGTGTATCACTTCTGAAACACAAAAACAGCAGAAAATAGGAAACTGGCACTGTGGCAACTCGTTAATAGGTTAGTTTCGGAAAATGCATAAAAGTGCCACAAAGTGTAACGAAACAATAGGCAAATGGCGTAAAAACAAGCATGGAGCATCAAAAATTATAGATACGTTGGAGACGTATCAGTAGTCCCAATTATGATATTCCGAGCAATGAGTATCAAAAAACGACAGAACCACTATCCTCATCATGACCACCGTAAAGCAATTTCTGGCTTCACAAATGCATATAATAAATTAGAGATGATCTTGCCGTTGAAGGCAGTTTCGAGAATTTGATTTAAGGAAGCATCTAGCATGACATTGAATGAATAGTGATCACTCTTTGTCCAGGACATACCTTGCACAGCAGCCTCGAGACGAGAAGAACAACAAGGAAAAAAGGAATAGATCCCCTCCGTCATATGTAAAGATTCTATATGGACAATGCTCTAAAGACAGCACCTTCATGAAAAGAATCACTACATGTTGTGTACGTTCCTACAGTAGTGTGTAGATGAAAATTGCCACGAAAAGCGTTACGTGTGGATCAACTGATGAGCTCTTAATAAGACTGGAAGATTCAAGCAGTATCTGAGTAAAACCCTAGCAATGCTCCAAGGGCGGTGTGCACGGAGCCTCTCCCCGAGGCTGTTGCCCCTCATGAGGTTGATGTCGCTCGAGACCAGCGTTTCCTCCCCGCCCCTGATGCTGAACTGGTACATGGCTTGGTCTTGGGAACACAGACTGTTAGGATGAAACAAGGGGGTGGCGTAGTACAAGCAGTCGCCATGGACGGTGGGGAACTTGTCCGCCGCCACGGACAGGCACCTGCAGCGTCCGAGGAAGAGCGCGCGGCCGCCGATGCTCGTCACGGGCTCCAGCACCTTCCGCTCCACGTCGATCCTGAAGACCCTGAAGATGTACCGCCGGCGGATGACGAGCAGCAGGTCCCCCGCGGACTCCACGAGGAAGACGGCCATTATCGTCACGTCGCCCGGTTTGCCGGCGCCTATTATCGGCTCCTTGTGGCCCGTCGTGAATACAGATCCGTCGGTGTAGGCCATGTAGATATGGCCAGCGTAGGCCACCGTGGCAGCGATATTGATCATGGAGCGAGCAGGGAAGCGGGAGAAGGTTTGGCTTGCCTGATCGGCGAACCAGGCCTCACGACTGGACGCGAACAAGAGCATCGGGTCTGAGCCGCCTGCGACGGCGACGGCGACGGTCCCGCTGTTGTGACCTCTCGGTGTTGGCCTGGTGAAGCGGAGCGTGCGGCCTGTCAATGGGTTCAGGGCGAGATTGGCGTGCAGGTGCCGGCTGTCTGCGACGACGAGCAGGCCGTCGGAGGCGCCGACGAGAACGTGCCCTTTACGGAGCAGCGGGAGACGGCGGCGGAAGAAGCGCCCGGTGGAGACGTTAACGAAGAGGCAGCCTTCGTCGTCCTTGTCGTCGTCCTTGTCGCCGTCCTCGAGCATGACCCACTGCCGAGGGCAGAAGCGGAGGTCTGCGGCGCCGTGCGAGCTTGGGTCGGCCACGGCGGAGCGCCAGCCGCGGCAGACGGCCCGCATCCCCATATAGCCATCGACGTCGCTGGTGGCTAGGAGGAGGTCGCCTACGTGACGGATGAGGTCCGGAACAAGGGACGACCAATCCCTCATCACCGATTGCTAAATCATGGTGATGACGATGGAGATCAGGGTTCCGGAGATGGAGAGAAGAGGACGCCGCCGCGGTACTTCAGGTTCTTCTAGGAGACGAGGCGCGAGGGGTTCTTGCCCATCGGCCCGTTCTGTACTGCAATCGCCGAGTCCTAGTGGAAGAAGGTTTTACTTGCCAGGCCCGTATTGAAGAAGATATGTACAGAAGGACGAGAAATCTGTATCTACTTTTACATGTGAAATCAATCATCTTGATTCTCCTCCTTCCTGTATCTAATTTCTTTATTTTTTTCCGCAGAATAATCGGTTGGTACCAAATGATATGCTACACTCGCTCTTATCTATATCCTTGTCTTCTCTAACTTCTTGCTCACTTCTAAGTTCTAGCCTCATGTTTAGCGCTCTATCATGTATATTGGGAATGAATTGGAGTTGGCACCCAAAACGAGATTGTCCGGACCTTAGGGCGCCAGGACAGTATCGCGCACCGTCCATCTCCGTTGGAGATTGTCACTTCACATCTTTGCATAAAAGCCCCTGCAGTTTTATGAATCCAACCCATAGTCCAGGAGATGGAGGGTATAAAAATGGCGCCCTAACTAGAAACCCTAGCCAGACCCGATTAAACCGCCCTCGCGGCGGCTCGCCTCACCCTCTACATTGCCCTCGCGGCGCCGCCGAGCCGCCGCAAGGCCGTTGTCCATCCTGACGCCAAGGCGCCTCTCCGACCACCTCGCGGACCAAGATGCCCGTCTGACCAAAAACTAGAAGGAACTCCTAATAAAAAATTATGTACATTTTAGGGACTTTTTTGCAAAACTGTCTCACCAATCTTGATGCACCTGGACAGATTTCAATGGATGGTGATAGAGACCTAGCGCCATAAGGTCCTGAGAAAATCCGGGTGACGAGGGTTAACTCGACAAATGTCCTAAATGAAGGACTTAGGATCGGGGAGACAGGGCGTCGGATGAACTCGAAGGTAAAGTTAGTCGAAATAGGTGTGTATCGAAAGTAAACTTGGGTGTTCAACCCGGCTTTCTTTTAATCTGGCCTACACCGTCCCCTCCTGGCCCCTATATATAGGTGGCCAGGTCTCGAGGATCGGGTAGGGTCTGATACAGATTACAATATCGATATACGATAAGAACTCGTATCTCGACTATCATTACAATTGGGCCTAGCTTAACGGGCCTTAGGGGTACTCAACTAACGGGCTCTATTAACTATACCCTTGTCAGTAGCCCCTGAGATTCTACCAGAATTGCAGATTCGGGTTGAATCTCTAATCTTTAAATCTTCGACTTGATTAATTCTTCGACTTCTTCATATCTTCAAATCTTCGACTTGGTCTTTCGACTTATTTTCATGATAATTTTTTACAAGGGGTTTTGATGAACAAGCCTGACAACTCTGACGGATCAAGAGGTCAGTTAACTGCCGGAACAGATACTTGTCACCTACTTTAAATTCAATTCCCTTGGACTTGAATTCGGGATACCGGTCAAACCCACTCTTTTGCCGCATTTAGGACTTACAAAGAATGAATCCCAGTGATTCTCAGGGTACCCAGTACGTCCACCAGGATTTTCTTTGTGTCGTTGACATGGATACATACCAGCAGAGCGCATCCATGTGCGTATATCAGGCCACACAGGACGGATCCCGGGGTCTTACCTTCGTGTTAAATCACGGCATTCGAGTTTTGTTGCGATAACGCAACTCGAGAATCTTATGTCGCAGCCAAGTTTTGACTGATAAAATCAAAGAATTTCAAACTTAAATTAACTTCTTCCAATTCCCTCCCGATGGGAGTAATCTCTCTGTATTTTGTCGACTATATAGTCGAAGTTTGTATGATAATCTTTCTTCATCTTCACTATTGATTATCTCATCCTCTATCAGGTGCACGCTCAGCGCTCCTGATGGGAGTAGCTCCCGAGGCTATGTTTGGATACTTGTAGTCAAGCTTAGGCTCAAAATTCACTTCTTCTTCTTTCTTTTTAACTTCTCCTTTTTGTAAGCCCCCGAGCCCACCGTGAGGTTTTTCATATCGTGCGACCACACTCTCCCCTTTTTATTTTTTCTTCTTTGGTATTTATCGTCTGCTATGTGTAGAATTTAACTCCTTTGTAAAATATGTTTATGGGCCTTGCTTATCACGGGGCCCAATAATATGTGCTTATAAATAAAGCATCTTTGGCAAGGGTAAAAACCCTAATCAGATTCCTCCTCCGCCGCATCATCTTCTCTCATCCTCTAGGGTTTCCAGCCATCGCACTTTTTCACATGGCTGATGCAGATGGTTCTCGTTTGAACCTTGGCTCTTCAGTGGCGCCGCGAGGTCGGGGCCGCCCTCATGGAAGCAAGAACAAAACAACTCCGGCCGTTGCAGGATCATCATCGGCCGCTTCGGTTAAGCGTCGTCCCGGCCGCCCACCTGGTAGCAAGAACAAGCCGAAGGTGACAGACGCTGCCCCAGGTCCAAGCGCTCCTCCTCCTGCTGCTCTCGCTGCTCCTGCTGCTCCTCCCAGAATCTTTTTTTTCTTCTGCATTGCCACAGCGCAGTGCCGCGAGATTCAGCGCCTGCCGCTGAATTTCACCAAGTTCATGGATGGGCGAGAACTGCGACAAGCGGTTCTCCGTGAACAATCTGGCAGGGGGACTCCATACGAAGTGGAGGTTTGGTATGATGGCGACGGCGAGCAGTACTTTAAGGGTGGCTGGTCGCAGTTTGCAGAAGACCACGATATCCATCAAGGCTTCTTCATGACCTTCGACTTCCATATCGGCACGTCAAAGTTCGACGTGAAGATCTATGACGGCACTCAGTGCCAGAAGAAGTATGAGGCTGAAGTCCACTTTCATTAGGATCTGCTTTATATGTAATTTCTTTTGATAATGTCCTTGCTGCCGTGCTATATGTAATGAATATTTGTACTTTGCTTTGACGCTTTTATTAGTTCCATGAAAACAAATCATTGTTCTGAGGTATGCTTTATATGTATCGGGTTCTTTGCGAACCAATTATTTTGAAGAATATCAGGTTGGCTGCACCACCTTGTAATATAAAAAGATCTCCATGTCGCGATAAAAGTTTCTTTCGGACGACCCGAGGGTTGAAGCCCCCGAGCGGAGAAGTAAAAATATTTGTAAAAAATTTGTCGAGTTCAACCCAAGGAACCCGACCTGTGGCCTCATGTTCTGGGTTCAAAAGGTTAACTCAAGTTCACTAGATTTATTCTACGCGTAAAACATCGTAGCTGCTCTGTATTCCACGGGTTGCTCTCGTCTTTTCCTGTCTTCTTATCTTGTAGTCGATATGCCCACCCAAAGAGACTCTAATTTGCCGTGGCTGTCTTGCCTGAGTCGCAAAACTAGATCTCCCACCACGAAGGATCGTGGATGAACTCGACTACTGTGGTAGTTTCGTAGGCTCTGTTGATACTGCGTGGCTCTTTCTAACGCCTTATCTCTTGCTTCATCTAGTGCATCGACATCGTCTTGCAATGCTTCTGTTGATGTTGTTTCATCATATGCCGTCACTCTTGGAGCCTCGTGTATAACTTCGACTGGAAGCACGGCTTCTGCGCCATGGACCAGGAAGAAAGGAGTTTCTTGAGTTGCTGCGTTAGGCGTAGTTCTTAGGCTCCAAAGAACGGAGGGCAATTCATCTACCCAAGCGCTCTTGGCTTTCTAGAGAGGTGCTAAGAGCCTCTTTTTTATCCCACTACATATCAGGTCATTGGCTTTTTCGACTTGCCCATTTGTCTTCGGGTGCGCCACAGATGTAAATTTGAGTTTGATTCCTAGTCCTTCGCAATAACTCTTGAATTCCTTTGAAGTGAAGTTTGTCCCGTTGTCCGTGATGATGCTATATGATACACCGAAATGGAATACTATTGACTTGATGAAGTTGATTGCTGCTGTCGAATCTTGAGTTGTTACCGGAGCCGCTTCCACCCACTTGGTAAATTTATCGACTGCCACTAGCATGCAGACATGTCCTCCTGGCCAGGATTTGTGCAACTTTCCCACCATATCGAGGCCCCATTGTGCAAAGGGCCAGGACAATGGTATTGGCTGTAACTCTGCTGCTGGTGCATGTGGGCGAGATGCGAATCTTTGACATGCTTCACACTTCCGGACTATATCTTTTGCGTCTTCGGTGGCTATTAGCCAATAAAATCCTGCTCGGAATGTTTTTGCCGCTATTGCTCTGCTGCTAGCATGATGGCCGCACACTCCGCCGTGTATATCTTTTAGTATTACTTGTCCTTCCTGAGGCGTTACACAATGCTGCAAAACGCTGGTAATACTCTTCTTGTATAATTTCACCTGCAACACGACAAACGCTTTCGATCATCGAGTTATCCTCTTGGCTTCCACTGTATCTTCTGGTAACTATTTATTCATCATATACGCGAGATATGGCTGCATCCAAGTTTCTTCTATCATCATGACTTCCTCGGGTTCCGGCGTAGCCCCCGAGTCTGCTGCAGTAGTCGAACTTTTTACACTTTTTATTGACCTTTCCACTATTTCCTCCCAAAATACTCTAGACGGCACGGGTAAACACTGTGACCCGATATTTGCTAAGTTGCCGGCTTCTTCATTGCTGTTCCTGCTTATGTGCGAGACTTCGCATCCATCGAATGTTCCTTCGAGATAATGATATAAATTCTTGTAGGCCATCATGTTGTCATTGATTGTGTCACATCTGTTCATAACTTGCTGGACAACAAGGTTGGAATCTCCAAATATTTTTAGGCGAGTTGCTCCACATGCTTTAGCCATCTTCATTCCGTGCAACAAAGCCTCGTATTCTGCTTCATTATTAGAAGCTTATGGAAAACTCATCCTTAAGACATACTTCAATTTGTCGCCATGGGACGATATCAAGACCACTCCTGCACCTGCGCCTTGGACTCTCTTAGAACTGTCGAAGTACATTGTCCAAACGCTCGATAAATCTGGCGGTCCCGTACTCTGCAACTCCAGCCACTCTGCTGTAAAATCTGGCAAGACTTGTGAGTTAATCGCCTTCCTTTTTTCGTACGTGATGTCCATGGGAGATAATTCGATTCCCCACAAAGAGACACGTCCTATTGCCGAAGGATTGTTTAATATGTTCGATAGTGGTGCTTCATTGACCATTATAATTGGGTGAACCGCAAAGTACTGTCGCAGTTTTCTTGCTGTTGTAAAAACACTATATGCGAGCTTTTGATAATGTGGGTACCTCTGTTTTGTCGGAGATAGTACTTCACTGATGAAATATACCGGTCTCTGGACGCCATGGGCTTTTCCTTCTTCACTTTTTTCGACTACCAATACTGTACTCACCACCTGATGGGTTGCGGCGATGTAGAGTAGTAGTGGTTCTTTTTCTTTTGGTGCGACCAGCACTGGCGATGTGGAAAGCACTTTTTTCAGTTGCGCGAAAGCTGCGTCTGCTTCTTCTGTCCATTCAAATTTATCATCTGACTTCTTCATAAGTGCATAGAAAGGAAGCGCATTTTCTCCCAATCGAGCAACGAATCGACTTAATGCCGCGACGCGTCCCGCAAGTTTCTGCACGTCGTGTAGTTTCGTGGGTTTCCCTATTGTTAAAATTGCCTGAATCTTCTCTGGGTTCGCCTCTATGCCTCGTGCTGATAGCAGAAACCCCAAAAGTTGTCCTGCCGATACGCCGAAGGAGCACTTTGTCGGGTTAAGCTGAAGCTTGTACCTGCTCAAGTTGTCAAAGGTTTCTGCCAAGTCGTTGATTAAAGATTTCTTCTCTCTCGTGGTGATGACTACATCATCAATGTAGACTTGGATGTTTCGTCCTATTTGGCTCCCGAGGCAGTTTTGCATCATCCGTTGATAAGTTGCTCCTGCGTTTTTGAGGCCGAACGGCATTCCTTGGTAGCAAAACACTCCGTTCGGTGTGATGAAGGCCGTCTTTTCTTTGTCTTCTTTCTTCGATTTGATCTGGTTGTAACCAGAATATGCGTCCAAAAAGGAAAGCCTTGCGCATCCCGCTGTTGAATCGATTATCTGATCAATGCGAGGTAGAGGGAAGGGATCCTTTGGACAATGCTTATTGAGAGATGTGTAGTCGACACACACACTCTTTGTACGTCTGTGTTCTTCTTGGGTACGATCACTGGATTCGATAACCAACTTGAAGTTTTGATTTCTCTGATAAATCTGGCATTTTCTAGCCTGTGCAATTCTGATGCTATCGCCTTCCTTTTAGGTTTATCAAATCGCCGCAATGGTTGCTTGACTGGCTTTGCTTTGGGATCTACATTTAATGCGTGCTTGACAAGTTCCCTGGGAACCCCTGGCATGTCTGATGGACACCAGGCAAAGATTTCCCGGCACTCACGGAGGAACTCGATGAGCACGTTATCCTATACAGGATCCAGGTTCACCGCGATTGATGTCGTCTTGTTTGGGTCTGTGGGGTGGACCTGAATTTTCTTTGAGTCCTGAGTTGTGTCGAAAGCCTGATCTGGTAGGGATCATCCAACGTCGGGTAGCACATTATGATCTGTTTCTCCTTTCAGCCTCTCGTATTCTGCTGTCATGCCGAAGGTTTGCACCATTTTGTTGAACTCTTTGTCACAGGTGTTGGCTACTTCGAAGCTCCCTTGTACTGTGATTATTCCTTTGGGCCCTGGGATTTTTAGCGTAAGGTACACGTAGTGAGGTACTGCCATAAATTTTGCAAATGCTGGGCGCCCCAGGATTGCATGGTACTGTGATGGCCAGTCCATAACTTCAAATTCCAGCTTCTCTCTGTGGTAGTTGCTGCTACTACCAAAGCAGACATCGAGTTCTATTCTTCCCAAAGGGTGGTTTGCGGCTCTGGGTACTATTCCATGGAAGGAGTAGTCTGTTGGTTTCAAACTCGACAGCGAGATACACATTGCCTTCAGGGTTCTAGCATATATTAGGTTGATGCCACTTCCTGCATCCATGAATACTCTTCCGATGTCGTACCCTCCTATTTGTGCTTTTAGAACCATAGGCGAGTGGCCCGGCCTAGGAACTTTTCTTGGGTGATCTGCTCTGCTGAACTTGACTGGTTGATCTGACCACCGTAGATATTCTGTAGTGGCTGGTGGTGATGATATTGCTAGGTTCACTTGCCTGGATATGCTCTTTCGCTCTTTCTTCGACTTAGGCACTGGTTGAATCATTGCTGATATGTAAACTTTAGATGTTAGATGCCTTGCTAGTCTTTGCACTTGGTATCCTTGACTTGTGTGCTTCTCTCCACGCCATCCTCCTTGGTTTGAACCCATGGCGCCTTGTAATCTCAGAAAGTTCTACAATTCTTCATCTGGTGATTTGAAACCCTTTTTCCATCGAGATAGGCATAATGGATTCGATAAGGCCCGTATAGCATATCTTCGGCCGAGGGGCCAGAATATCTCGACTTTTCTGTTCCCTTTGTTTGGAACCTCCTACCTTTGTCTTCTTCCTCTTCTCTCACTCCGTAACCCGCAGCTACCTGGTTTCACCTTTCCTGATTATCCCTGCTGCGGTGTCGCCTCCTTTGCCTGCTCGTTCTGTCGACTTCTGGTGATCGTCCTCTTTTGTTATTATATGTTTCCTCTCCATCAGCGAATTTGTTGGCTTCTTCCATTAGTTTAGCTACTGTCGTTGGCCTCGTTCTTCCTATCTCTTCCACGAGATCTGATCGACGAAGTCCGGCCAAAAAAGCGTCTATTGCTCTTTTGTCGGAGATGTCTTCTGCTGAGTTTTTGATTACACTCCATCGTTGTATATAAGAACGTAGAGCTTCGCCTTTTCTTTGCACACATGCTTTGACCTCCTCCAGTGACGTTGGACGCTTGTATGTCAAACGGAAATTTCTTGAAAATTGGCTTTTGAGTTCTCCCCAACTTCCATTGGATTCATTGGGTAGGGTATTCAACTAGGATCGTGCTGCATCGGTGAGGTGTAGTTGTAGACTTTGCATTGCAGTTGCTTTTGTCCCTCCTAGTATTTGTACTGCCTGCAAGTAATCTGATAACCATAGGGTGGGTTCTTACGATCCGTCGTATTTTTGCTGGTCATGCGGTAACTTAAATCCTTTGGGTACCCGCATTTTGCGAACCCTGCGGGTAAAGCATAACGCGCCCATATCTTTTTCGTCGTCTTCATAATTTTCTTCCTTCCAGGCGTGGCGTGACTTGTTCACTCGAGCTTGTGCTATTATACTTCTTGCGTCCTCCTTCCTTTTTTATCGCCTTTCTTCTTCTGATGACTCGCTATACTTTTATCTATATAGTTGTACCTGAGCTTCTCCTTTTGCTTTTCCTTGTAGCTCGTCGACTTTGTCTCTGGTCCTTTTTCCCTGATCTTGTTCTCCACTATCCCGAGGCTTCGTATCGCGGCCCGGTGCATATCTTCTCGCAGATCCCCAGGTTCCGGCCTTGTAGTTAGTAAGTATGCCTGCGCTGCTATCAATGCTGCTTCTGGCGTTTCTTGTATGAAGTCATCTCTCTCTTCTTCTAGCTGTGGGGTAGGACTCTTCGAGTACCTTTCTTCTCTGCTGTGTGCTGTTGCCCCCCTGCTGTGCTTTGGGTCTTTGTGCCTTTCTCTGCTGTACTCGGAATCTTCACTACAGTCATCCCAGTACTCCCCCCTTGATATACTGTTGTTGTCTTGAAAAATCATGTCTCTTTCCTCTCTTAGCTTCTTCCTATGTTGGTATAATGCATTCTAATATCCCATTAGAACTTCTCTTCTCGATCCTTCGGGTACCTTTGTGCCATGATTGATAGCTGATTTGATCATTCTCTATTCGCCAGCTGAGACGTGGACCTTCTCCTTCTCCTTTTTGTTGTTTTCTTTTGCTTTGTCGACTTGCCTGTCGACCTTTTTGCTTCCTCCGTTGTGGTTTTCTTCTTCTACCTCAGTGATAATGACGCATAGCTGATGTACCTTGGAGACGCCATTGCTTCCAACGATGAAGTCCCTTGCGATGTTGTGCGTTTGACACGCTCTTTCTTCTAAGTCGAAATTTTCCCGAATTTTGTTGCCCTCTGCGATTGGTGCTTTTTCCGAGCTAACCGGCGAGTTTACCTCGCTGGAGGAGCCTTCTGATGATTCCAACATTACCTCTGTTTCGGGCTTGTTTGCCGACGGATCTGGTTTCATCGAATCCGAAAGGCGGGATGAACCCGATGGCCCAATGAAGATGCTCAAACTTCCAATTGTTAGTTCCATCTCTTGACTTTCGTCGAGTTCTGTATTGCTGTTGGCTGAAAGCGAAAAAGCTGTCGAATTCATGATTCCAATGCCCAGGGGTCCCCACGGTCGGCGCCAATTGACGAGGGTTAACTCGACAAATGTCCTAAATGAAGGACTTAGGATCGGGGAGACAGGGCGTCGGATGAACTCGAAGGTAAAGTTAGTCGAAATAGGTGTGTATCAAAAGTAAACTTGGGTGTTCAACCCAACTTTCTTTCAATCTGGCCTACACCGTCCCCTCCTGGCCCCTATATATAGGTGGCCAGGTCTCGAGGATCGGGTAGGGTCCGATACATATTACAATATCGACATACGGTAAGAACTCGTATCTCGACTATCATTACAATTGGGCCTAGCTTAACGGGCCTCAGGGGTACTCAACTAACGGGCTCTATTAACTATACCCTTGTCACCGGGTTACCCCAACCCTTGTTAGGACTACTGGAGATTGGACACACAATCACGCTCGCTAATCATTCCCACATGGGCGACACCCAGGATTATGGTGCGGTGCAAGAGGAAGTGGCAACTGACAACAGATGAAGCTCCCGGTGATGATGTGGGATTTGTCGCATGACAGAGCATTGCACCGTCTAGGAAGACCCAGTGAGAGGTTGTTGTCTCTAAACCCTAAACCCATCAATAAACCATGCCACTTGGTCGCCCAGCAGCGAAGCGGTGTTGTGATGCTTTCCATTATCCATATTCTGTAAATTTGTATACACGATTGTTTTTGCTTCATTAGGGTTATTTTTTGTTGCAACTAGCACAATGACCCCCGCGAATGCGAGGGAATAAATCTGTAGTTGATTGAAAGTGTTTATTAATAAAAATATAGTTTTAATGTTATCACATTCGTTTCAATTAAAACAGTGCTGCAACTATGATAAATGTTTTGGCAAACAAAAGCTCACTATTCGAGTAACATATTTTGCAATCTATAAATTTTTAGCAAATTAATATCAAGCTATATGTTGACACTCGTGTGTAAGTGATACTAGATATGTAAACTGATCTGTAGTAATTACATGATGTTTCATCAGCATGCGAGGTCCATTAAATTAATACAAACGATCTATGCTCTTTAATAGGTAGGTCACATCAAATAGTAAGAAATATCTTGTTATGGTGATTCTTCCTCTCATTTACTCACTCCATGTCATAATGTGCAACATTTTAAAGATATTAACATGGTAAAATTGGCCACAGTTTTTTTATATGCATTCACCACTAAACATAAATTCATTTTTCTAGACATATTCGTTAACATGTTTACACATCAATAGTCAGAGTTACATAAGTATGACTCTAAGCTTTCCCACTCTTATCCCGATCTAATTCATCATTGGTGTTCACATGTATTTTCTATTTTATGCAAAATGACTACACGCCTCCGATAACATAGTTCAAGACTCGTAGTCATTCATCAATTTTACCATGCAATTGGAGTGACACATGCTTTTCATTCAAAAGAAGTCAAAAGACAGTAAGTGTAAGCTCTTTAGACTTTTAACAAAAATGAGTATTAACACACTGTGTGAATAATAAATATGCAATGTATCAAGAGGAAATTTGTGGTTACTTAGTCATGTGTGTATCATTAAATGAAAATATTTTATAGTTTGACAGCCGATAGTGTTCACTAATATTGTATGTTCATCAATTCAGATGGTTTGACAAAGTGTGTCTCATTAGTTGTAATATTCCTTTAGTGGAGGGGCATTCTGACCCCAGAGATAATATGCGTTGACTACCCTTATGTGTATCACTAAGCTAGTATTCGTTTGTGAATTGTTTGTCATCATATCATGAAATAAAATAAAATTATATCATTTCTCTATCCTTCGTCATCATAAGACGACACTACAGGAAAAAACGTGATATACCGACGGCCAAAACCTATGATGACGGTCTTGATATAAAGCCGTCGGCATAGGGCCTCCAGGTGAGCAGCCCGCAACCATGGCCATCTAGCCAGCTATGCCATCGACGTAGCCCTTTCTGGCCCGACAGCATGCAGCCGTCATTGTAGGTTTACCGTCGGTCTAGTGAGGCACGTGGCCATCGGTGCAGGTTGGGCCGTCGGGCTAGGGTGGCACCTAAATTAGGCATACGGACCTATGCCGACGGCAAAGCCGTCGTCTTAGGCATTTTTTGGATGGCCTTTTTAGTTTTGTGAAAAATAAAAGAAATGTAAAAAAATCAAAAATTAAAATCCTTAGAGATATAGTTACGTGACGTGATCTAGTTGTTAGAAAAACAAAGAAACTTGAATTTTGACATATTTTGCAAAAAACTTTATGTGCCTTTTTAAAATAAAAAATCACCTACACCGATGGTATTTCTAGGCCATCGGCATAGTTTACGCCGAAGGCATTTGCTATGCCAATAGTACACGCACCTACCCAACCCATATACGCCGATGGCACCTAACCCGACGGTCGTCGTCGGGCAAGCCTAACCCGACGGCCTTTAGGGTCTAAGTCGACGGCTCCTGGCCATCGGCGTATGGCTTTTTCTCTGTAGTGCGAGCAGATCAGCCAGTCGCGAGGGTGCATGGACAGAGGCAAAACTTTGTGACAAGGGAGCAATATATGTAGCATGCACGTACAATACTTTCGGTATATAGCAAAATTGACTTAATCCAAATGACTAAAAAACATTACGCGACATAGCCAAGCAAATGGTGGTTGTACTTCCTTCTGCCTCCCGACGGTCCGGCGGATTGTAGCAGCATGGATGGGGCGACCACTACAGCATGGATGCACAAAGTCCTAGTTGATTGTTAGCCAAAGGCCTAGTTGATAGTGAAGTAGTCAGTTGACGGTAGGTCACTCAGGGTGTGTCTCCAATATGAAAATAATAGAGGATTTTTACAGTATCCTGAGATCAATAGGATCCGTCAAATTTTCTTGATCCACTGGCTCATGCGATCTGGTACTCCACGATTACCCGACGGAGTACGAACTCAAAAACTCAAGAAAACTCATGGAGTACCTCCATCTGAAGAGCAAAGCGGTAATCCCAGCTGCTGCATGTAATTATTTGTTTTGTGGTGTCAGCGACTCTAAAGGAGAGACGAGCCGTGGGTCGCGCCGCGCGTCGACTCCCAGGATGAGGTGGTGGCGGGGGAGACGGGGAGTTAATGTCGAGGGAACTTGCTAGATGGTGGTGTCACCGCGATGCTGGTGGTCTTCCCGGGCGGCGGCGCGGCAAATAGGAGGAAGGGGATGAGGTTAGTGTGTCACCGCGCGCCGCGGGGCCATGGCGGCCAGCCCTGACGGAGGATTATGAATCATCAGTTCATCTTCTCTCTCCAAACCACCGGGGAACAAGGGCAGATTGGCCGCAACCTACGCCCTCTGCCTACACAGAGGCGGTTAGCAGAGAGAGTGACCACGTTCGTGTGCAGGTGACCGCTTCCCCCAGTTCGCATCTGCATGCAGCCCGACGTCACCAATTCTACGGCCCCGTCGGCTGTCTAACAGGGAACAAGAAGGTCTCAAGGCTGCAGCTACAGAGACCTCCCCTAATTTTGCTCGTCAATCTCAGTTTGGGCGATCGGTGCCAATGACGGCAGGAGAAACAGAGCCACGCGAGAACGTGATTTTCGGAAACAATCGATCACCAGATTTCCTATCGCTAGACTAAGGAAAATGTTCAGACTTACCCCTCCATGCATCAGGAACGGCCAGATTAATCTGGTACTCCAGCTTATGGATTGGGAGTACCGGGTACTTTCTCAAATAAGAACCAGTCTTAAGCTCTTATGGTCGACCATAGCCAAGAATAAACATTGTGAGACTCGACCATAGCGCAGATTTCTTAAGATCCGGCTACACTCGTATGACCCGGCCACAAGCTAATTAAAAACCTTATTTCACCAGCTTTACACTGTTTGCATGTGGGATGTGGGCCAAAAGCAACAGTTGCCTCCCGATTCTGCTATGTCTGGGTTCTGTTGGAGAAGATATAAGCAGATTGGGACCTAGGTCACTCACAACTCACAAGTACCTTTTTTTATTTGTGTTGGTGATGCTCAGCCAAAAAAATTCCTCATATATTGTATTCAACTCTCAAACTCAGGAATCTAATCAGAATAGCAGAACAAAACAAATAAGAAAATAAAAACAAGTTAAGTTGCTAAATTTGTGTTCTGAACACAAATCACCTTAGAAAATAATAATATGTGAAGAATAGCTCCAACCGGTAGGAATTCTTATGGGAAAAAAATTATTAAGTTAATGCAGCTAGGTACTATTGCAGAAAGGGAATAAGTGAAATAATTAAGCAGCTACTTGATGGGTGTTGTGCCTGCTTGGAGCTTCGGAGGTTATAGGGGTGAGGCACAGGAGGACAAGTTCTTCCTCTGCGTCTAGGCGCCGTTGCCGGAAAATAGATGGGATAGCAGGGGTTAGGAGAAGAGAGAACACATAAGTGTTAGGGAGAGCAAACAGAGGATACGGGATTGATTATTTATTGCTTGCCCTAACACACGGGATACACCTCCTATTATAGGATGACCAGCCGTCGGGACAAACCGACTCCAAGACCACTAGAAAACGACTAGGACTCTTTTGGCTCACGTTATCCTATTTTCCTGCAGTAATTTGACCCTAATTATGGTAATAACTGATGTCATAACACCTCTAACTATAACTGACGTTGATGCCATAACACCTCTAACTATAACTGATGCCACAACACAACTCCCCTTCTTCAGATATAGCTCATCCTCGAGCTGTAATTCATGGCGGATCTTTCTCCTCAGCATCATCAATAATTTCAAGGTAGAGAAGGCGTTGACAATGATGGCCTCTTGAAAAAATTTCGTCACAGTTGAAACACAATCCTTTTTCCCTTCTTTCTGCCATCTCTGCGGCTATCAATGGCGAAGCGACCGTCCTTCCCCAGCTGGAACTGAACCAGTCAAGGGCATGCCTTGCAGCTGTCCTATAGGCAAGGGTGAATTTTCATTGGAAGATGCTTCTATGCTGCCAGCAGCTGCGATTGTAGCCCTTAGCTCATGGCCACGCGCAAGGCTCATTGTCGTGTCCAAGTCTTGCGGATTATGCAGCTCCACGTCGGATCTATCAAGCAGGCAGTGAAGATGGAGACCTGCTGTGCCATGGACAAAGCCTCATTGTGACCCAAAAGTGCTAAAAAACTTTTCTTGGTACTCGGCAATAGTCCCTGTCATCCGAAGTCTTGTTAATTTGCCCAAACAATTGGAGCGAACCGGAGGGCCAAATCAATGATGACAAGGATTTTTGAACCAAGGCCACGAAGGGATGCCTTCATTGCGCTCCAATTGCATGTACCACGTCTGAGCAGTTCCAGTCATATGATATGCAGCAAGCCACACCTTGTATGCTTCGTTTGTCCTCTATCCCCAAAAGAACTGCTTACATCTGTTTAGCCACCCGAGTGGATCTTCTTTTCCATCATAAGTAGGAAAATCCAGCTTGTGGTAGCATGGTACACCGACGGTGTCCGCAATGTGTGACACACCTGGTGGTGCATGCGGCGTGACAAAATGAGACCATGGCGGCAGGGGTCGCTGCTGCCCTAGGGGCAGTGACGTTGACAACCCAAAGCTGGCCGTAGCCGGGGCGGAGGCAACAACAGTCATGTTTGCTGCCAGATCTGTAGCAGCTGACGATGATGACGGTGGCAACTGTGATGTAGATGGTGCCAGATCCCTAGGAGGCGGTAACAAGCCTGCTTGGCCGCCTGGTTGGAGCTCCAGTGCTTTCACACGGATCTCAAGTGCGGCGACGCTGTCCTGGATGGACTTGTTGGACTCCTTGATTGCATCGTTGCTTTTCTACAAATCAAGGATTGCTGCCATGATGTCATCTGTGGTGTAGGTTGTCTGCTTCGCCTTGTTCGCATCGGAGACCATGGTGGTTGATACGTCCAAAACGTATCTATAATTTTTGATGCTCCATGCTTATTTTTACACCATTTGCTTAGTGTTTCATTACACTTCGTGGCATTTTTATTTATTTTCCGGAACTAACCTATTAACAAGATGCCACAGTGCCAGTTCCCTATTTTCTGCTATTTTTGTGTTTCAGAAAAGTTACACAGGAAATATTCTCGGAATTGGACGAAACAAAAGCCGAACATCCAAAAATTTACCAAAGCTTCCAGAGATCCGAAGAGTAGACGGAGAGGGGCCATGAGGGGCCCACACAACAGGGCGGTGCGGCCTAGGGCTAGGCCGCGCCCCCTATGTGTGTGGCTGCCTCGGTCCACTTCTGACGATGCCCCTTCGCCTATAAAGACCCCTCGACGGGAAAAACCTAAACATCCGGTCAAATTTCCAGAAAGATATCGCGATCCACAGCCGTCGTCGACCCGAGATCTAGAGGGTCCAGAAGCTCTTCCCGGCGCCCTGCTAGAGAGGGGAATCGCCAACAGAGGTCTTCTTCATCGCCATGCTTGCCTCCAGAGCAATGAGTGAGTATTCTACCTTGGACTATGGGTCCATAGCAGTAGCTAGATGGTTGTTCTCTCCACCATGTGCTTCATGTTTAGATCTCATGAGCTTCCTTACATGATTGAGATCACCGTTATGTAATTCTACATGTTGTGTTTGTTGGGATCCGATGAATATTGGTGTTATGATTAAGTTGCTGTTCTGAAATTTATCTTATGTTATCTCTATATTGTTTATGATCTTGCATGCTCTCCGTTGTTAGTAGCTATCTTGGCTGAGTAGATACTAGTGACTCCAAGAGGGGGTATTTATGCTCGATAGTTGGGTTCATGCCTCTATTGAATCTGGGGGAGTGACAGAAACCTATAAGGTTGTAGATGTGCTATTGCCACTAGGGAGAAAACAACATTCTTATGTCCGAGGGCATATGCTTTGTTTACATTACACACTTTGCTTAATGCAATTACCTGTTGTTCACAACTTAATACTTGTGGGGTTCTCGGATTAATTCCTCATGAGTGGATTATTAGTCATAGATACAGTTGGATGGCGGTCTATGTATTTGTTGTAATGCCCAGAGTAAATCTCATAGTGATCTTCTTGACATATGCATGTTATCTTTATTCTATCAATTGCCCAACTGTAATTTATTTACCCAACATGTGTTATTTTATCTTATGGAGAGACACCACTATTGAAATGTGGACCCCGGTCCAATTTCCTTTATATTGCTATCACCTATTTACTTTACTCGCACTGTTTATTTTCTTGCATACTACTATTGCTTTCTACTCGATACGCTCATTCCTTTGTTTACAGCAAACCAGTGAGATTGACAACCTCATCGTAAGTTGGGAGCAAAGTATTTGGTTGTGTTGTGTGTAGGTTCCGTATTGCAGCTGACAAAACAAAGCACTGGACGAGGCGCCATATAAATTGTCCGGAGCTGTCGCGAAGCTAGCAAGCATCACCTTCTTGAGTTTTGACTTCCTCCTCCTGAACGATAAACCTCGGGTTCTTACTGAGGGAAGATTTGCTGTTGTACTCATCATACCTTCCTCTTGGGGTTCCCAACTAGGTGGTCATCTGCCCGTATAAAGCTAATCTTTTGGCGCCGTTGCCGGGGAGGAAGAAGACTTCTGCAAGGGGAGTTTCACACGCACATCCTTTACTTTGTTTAAGTTTTGCTTTACTTTATTTTTACTTGCATCGTTTTATCAAAAACACAAAAAAATTAGTTCCTACTATAGTTGTATTTTTGTTGTTCTGTTATTGTCTTGCTTTATCATGCTTTCTTTCAATGGTTGGTTTCTTTGAAACTAAATCTTTTTGGCAAGGTGGGTTCACGGAAGAGCAACAAAAATATTATGAGGAACACCGCTTGTCACAAAAAGGGAAACACTTATTAGAACAAATTGATAAATTGTATATCATTGCTAGAAATATGTGCTCAACTTATAATGTTACTTATTGCTTTGATAAATCTTGTTGCTGTAGGAGGTATAAACACCTTCCTTTTCAATGTGAGTACAATGATGATGTTACCATATCTTCTTATATTAATGGAAATTATGACTTTTATGATGTGGAACAAATTGAAGAATTTATTGCTTGGAAGGGTGCATTTGAACTTGCTTATTTGCTTGAAAATACTGATGATGCACCTTATAAATATGAGGTTTATGATATACTTAAATTTTGCTTTGATAATTATAAGGAAGAAAATTGCTATATTCTTAAATATCTTAGTAGATGCTCTCCAACGGAAGAGACTAATGCCTTGAAGGAGTCTGTGGAAGAAGAAATTGCTGAAACTGGAAGCTCATTGGATGAAGAAGAGGAGGAAGAATGGAGCAGTTAGCCATGTCTACCTCCCAATAAGAGTAACTCTTTAACTAATACCTTATTCGATCGCCCTCCATGCCTAACAAAGGAGGAAGAGTGTGATATTTATATTGTTGAGTTTGTTCATGATGCTACTGAAAATTATTATAAGAGAGGAAAATATGGTTGTTGGAATTCTCATGTTACTAAAACACCTCTCTTTATTTTGGAAATTTCAAAGTTGATCTTATTTTATCTACCCATACTTGTTACTATGTGCTTCTTTGATTTATTTTCTTACAAGATTCCTATGCATAGGAAGTGGGTTAGACTTAAATGAGTTTTATATTTTCTCCTTGATGCTCTCTTTTGCTTCAATTCATATTTCTTATGTGGGCATCTTCTCAAATTACTGAGCCTAGCTCAAAGGCGTTAAAGAAAAGCACTCTTGGGAGATAACCCAACGTTTTCTTTTCAGTTATTTTTCTTTTATTTGAGTCTTAGAAGTTATTACTAATTTAATGATCTCTCCTTATCTTTTTTATTTCATTGTGGTGCCAAGAGAAGCCTCTAATTCGAGTGAGGTAAGATTTGGGGATGTTGCTGTCCTGAAACAGATTTTCGTACTGTACTATAAAAATTCGTGAAAAATCTCTGTATATCTTTTGGACCTGCGATTTCTTGTGCTTATTCCTCAGGTTATATCCAAACTTTCGTTAGTTGAACACTTTTTGATTTGAGCAACAGAAAACCCCTTAAAAAATTGGCCTCTATCAGCTGTTCTGTTTTGATAGATTTCTGCCACTATTCGTTTTTGCCTCTCGAACGCTTTCTTTTTTAGTTCTTTTGATCACAGAACTTTTGGGAAAGTTGCTACAGTACTACATGCTTTATATGTGGTGGTTTTGAGTTGAAACCTGAAGCAAAAGAGGTTGATTCATTGTTATGCTTACACTAATAGAATTGTGTTGAGTTTTGTATGAAGGAAGTTTTCAAGTGTAGGGATTGGAGAATGATGAGATGAGTTGAAGAATGGACAAAAGCTCAAGCTTGGGGATGCCTATGTCACCCCAAGAAATATCCAAGAAGTACAAGCGTCAAAGCTTGGGGATGCCCCCGAGGCACCCCTTCTTCATCGGCAAAAATCAGGTCATCTTTCAAGACACTATATTTTTATTGCTTCATACACTATGCATTTTTCTAGGAGCGTCAGTTGTTTTAGTTTTCAGTTTAGTTTAGTTTTGTTTGCTGCAATAAATCATTGGACCCTAACAAATTGCTTTTGGAGAAGTTGCCTTGCTTTTCATTTGCCAAGAACACTCGTCGAATGATAAGAGTGAAAAACGGACTTCAACGAGTGTTCTATTTTTTTGCTACTGCGTTTAGTTTTTATTTTTTGCCTTGATTTTTGTTTAGATCTTGTTATATCTTTTTATCAAGGTGTATTTTTGCCTCTGGTCCATGTTGGTTTTTATCAAAAGAGTTGGATTAAAAAAGTTCGAATGGTGTTGGAAAAGAGAAAAAGATTTATGCAAAAAAGTGGTACAAAAGCGAGCTTGTTTAGACCGCGGCTTAGACTTTTTCATGTTGTGCTTGATGTATTTTTGATAATATGCTTAGTGGTTTTGCTGTAGCATGACTTGTCTCAAATAACTAAGATTTCTTAATGAGCCTTTGAAAAAATTATGCGTTGTTTTTATTATTTGGAAGCATTATTTTGGTTTTCTCCTTGATGCTTTATTTGGGTTGACTTGGCGCATGCTCACACATGTTAGACTCATACAAAGTCGCCATAAGCCTCTATGATCATTTAGTTTTTGACTTTTGATGCCATCTTATGCTTCTTTTAATGTTGCTTTATCGCTTTGCATGATTATGGCCGTTATTGCTCTCTTAGTTGGTCGCTCCCAGTCTTTTGCTAGCCCTCATTTTGTACTGAGTATGAGCTCTACTCGTGCATCCAACTCCTAAAAACCAAGTTTTTCTAACGTGTCCACCATACATATCTACTAGCAATTTGCTATTCCAAAGTATATTTGACTTGCTTTTATCTATTCTCCAAATTAAATTCTTATCAGTGTTATACAAAAATTGGTCAGTAAAGCTCTCACGAACCTGATGGCACACTTAATTTTGCTCGTTCTTAAAAATTTGATATTGTGGCTCTCTTATGTTGAGTTGTTATGCTTGCAAGTTGTAAGTTGGAAATTAGCCCAGCCATGCTGTCATGGGGCAAGCTTTCGACATTGCACTTCATCTTATTTGAGTTGATATCATGATCTTTTATATATGGATACTTGCGGTGTGAAATAAATTGGAATCTTGTGGAGTTCATAGAGTTTGTATATGTGTTAGAGAAATGCCTGGGCCGCCAATCTAAGCCATGCATAATTCATGGTGGAAATTTGCATCATGCCCATAGTGAACATTCAACGACACATCTCAAAATAAAAAGCTATACAAATGGTAAATAAAAGGGATGCCGAGGTGTTCATTGTCTCCTTGTCCTATCATTTTGATGTGGGCTTGTTCCATGTCATCGGGTACGGAGGTACCCCGTTAGCGGTTCTCGATGATACGTGTATAATTACAATGACAAGAACTTGCTTGGGACCTAAGCAAAGTAGCATGAGGTTTGGGTATTCGTCCTTCACAGGATATGAAGTTTTCAACTTATGATTTGTCAAGCATATGCTTCATAATTGTACTCGCATTAATTTTAACCATTCAAGATGCTTATGATGGGGGCAATGAGAGCTCAAAGCTAGTAAGTACCATAATTTTTGAAGGTTTATAAAACTTGCAATCACTGCTTCCCTCTGCGAAGGGTCTTTCTTTTTACTTTTATGTTGTGTCACCACCTTTCACCTTTATGCACCGTCTAAGAGAGCATAGTTGTCATTCTGAGTATAATGTGCGTTGTCCCAAAGTTTTCATTGATTGATTCATGATCATGGTTTCACTTGTTTTTAAATTATTTGTATCTAGTCGCCCTCTTAAACTTGAAGGTGTCCTATGCATTTATGTTTTGCTATTCCATGAGGGACAAGCTGAAAACCATTTGCTATGTTTTCCTTATGATTTGAACACACATTTGACTTTTATTGTTTCATTGTTTATGATCTTTTGTTTGTGTTCTTTTTCATGTTATTACATGGTTGCTAAGTTTCTTCTATCAAGATTATGTCTTTTATGCCCATGTTTTAAGTTTTTTTGATCCCAGCACTCAATGCTTACATAGATGATCAAGATTATGTAGGTGCATGTCACCTCAAAAAATATTTCTTTTATTATCACTTACCTACTCGAGAACGAGCAGGAGTTAAGCTTGGGGATGCTTGATACGTCCAAAATGTATCTATAATTTTTGATGCTTCATGCTTGTTTTTACACCATTTGCTTAGTGTTTTGTTACACTTCGTGGCATTTTTATGCATTTTCCGGAACTAACCTAGTAACAAGATGCCACAGTGCTAGTTCCCTGTTTTCTGCTGTTTTTGTATTTCAGAAAAGTTACACAGGAAATATTCTCGGAATTGGACGAAACAAAAGCCGAATGTCCAGAAATTTACCGAAACTTCCAGAGATCCGAAGAGAAGACGGAGAGGGGCCACAAGGAGCCCACACAACAGGGCGGCGCGGCCCAGGGCTAGGCCGCGCCCCCTATGTATGTGGCCGCCTCGGTCCACTTCTGACTATGCCCCTTCGCCTATAAAGACCCCTCGACGGGAAAAACCTAAACACCCGATCAAATTTCCAGAAAGATATCGCGATCCGCCGCCGCCGTCGACCCTAGATCGGGAGGGTCCAGAAGCTCTTTCCGGCACCCTGCCGGAGAGAGGAATCGCCACCGGGGGTCTTCTTCATTGCCATGCTTGCCTCCGGAGCGATGAGTGAGTAGTCTACATTGGACTATGGGTCCATAGCAGTAGCTATATGGTTGTTCTCTCCACCATGTGCTTCATGTTTAGATCTCATGAGCTGCCTTACATGATTGACATCACCGTTATGTAATTCTACATGTTGTGTTTGTTGGGATCCGATGAATATTGGTGTTATGATTAAGTTGCTGTTCTAAAATTTATCTTATGTTATCTCTATGTTGTTTATGATCTTGCATGCTCTTTGTTGTTAGTGGCTATCTTGGCCGAGTAGATACTAGTGACTCCAAGAGGGGGTATTTATGCTCAATAGTTGGGTTCATGCCTCTATTGAATCTGGGGGACTGACAGAAACCTCTAAGGTTGTAGATGTGTTGTTGCCACTAGGGAGAAAACAACATTCTTATATCCGAGGGCATATGCTTTGTTTATATTACACACTTTGCTTAATGCAATTATCTATTGTTCGCAAATTAATACTTGTGGGGTTCTCGGATTGATTCCTCATGAGTGGATTATTAGTCATAGATGCAGTTGGATGGCGGTCTATATATTTTATTGTAATGCCCAGAGTAAATCTCATAGTGATCTTCTTGACATATGCACGTTATCTTTATTCTATCAATTGTCCAACTGTAATTTGTTTACCCAACATGTGTTATTTTATCTCATAGAGAGACACCACTAGTGAACTGTGGACCCCGGTCCAATTTTCTTTATAATGCTATCACCTGTTTACTTTACTCGCACTGTTTACTTTCTTGCATACTACTATTGCTTTCCACTCGATACGCTCATTCCTTTGTTTACAGCAAACCGGTGAGATTGACAACCTCATCGTAAGTTGGGAGCAAAGTATTTGGTTTTGTTGTGTGCAGGTTCCGTGTTGCAGCTGGCAAAGCAAAGCACTGGATGAGGCGCCATATAAATTGTCCGGAGCTGTCGCGAAGATAGCAAGCATCACCTTCTTGAGTTTTGACTTCCTCCTCCTGAACGATAAACCTCGGTTTCTTACTGAGGGAAGATTTGCTGCTGTACTCATCATACCTTCCTCTTGGGGTTCCCAACTGGGTGGTCATCTGCCCACATCAGTGGTCGGCTCTGATACCAGATGTTGTGTCTGCTTGGAGCTTCGGAGGTTATAGGGGTGAGGCACAGGAGGACGAGTTCTTTCTCTGCGGCCGTTGCCGGCAAATAGATGGGATAGCAGGGGTTAGGAGAAGAGAGAACGCAGAGGGGTTAGGGAGAGCAAATAGAGGATACGGGATTGATTTTTTATTGCTTGCCCTAACACACAGGATACACCTCCTATTATAGGAGGACCAGCCGCCAGGAGACCTGGTGGACAAACCGACTCCAAGACCACTAGAAAATGACTAGGACTCTTTTGGCTCACGTTACCCTATTTTCCTGCAGTAATTCTATCCTAATTATGGTAATAACTGATGCCATAACACCTCTAACTATAACTGACGCTGATGCCATAACACCTCTAACTATAATTGACGCCACAACAATGGGTGAGTTGTAAGTAGGGTACATGCAATCGACAAAGCTTGAACATGTGCGTGACACATACAAATAATTTTAGCTGGTGACTTGGACACACGGTATCTTAAGTATGTAATTTTATTTTTTAAAGAAATACAGATACCAAGCCAGGCAAACCTGGAAGGAATAGAAAGGGTAATTTACAATGGTGTGCTCACCATTGTACCAATCGAAAGAACAGTGGCGAGGTCGAGATTCAGCATAGCAGCAGTAGCTCTACCTACACCAGGCACCAATCGACCCTATGCAATCAACATGATGAACACAACCCCCCAGATTTGTACAAAACCTGAACACAAAGAATGTTAGATTCATAGAAGAGAAAATAAGAAGAAAACAAACAGAGAAGAAAAGGAACCTCACACATATCTGCAACGAGAGGAAGGAAGAGAAACTGGAAGAAAACATGAGGCAAAGCGAGCCAATCGGCGACATCGTGGCCTATGTAGTCGTCGTCGAGCACCAACGAGCAAGGAGCACCAACAGTGGCTCTCCTGATGAAACCGCGTCGAGCAGCTCTACCTTGCCTGGAATAGCCTCTACGGGCAGTTCCCGACGGGGTCTGCAACATCGCCGGCCCGGCCGGCCACCCGGCCGCCTCGCTAAGCTCACGCTTTGAGCAACTAATTTATATCCGTCAGACCAGCATACTCATGTGAAGCACAACGTGCCCGGCGACTCTCTCCCCCCCTCACCGCTGGCCACCTTGGCCGCCGGCGATGAGGAGGGAGAGGCCGGAATCGAGCTAAAGGGGAGGAGCTTGGGAGGCTAAATAAAACTTTAGTTGAGTAAGGAATGTTGGGGCGTGCCTTGTGGTACCAAACTTTATAGTATCTACATTGCATGAATTACATGTACAAATAATTTGGAGCATCTTTTTATTTAGCCGCAAAAAATTTGGAGCATCTTTATAGTATCTACCCGCAAAAAAAAAATTTGGAGCATCTTTTGGCTTGTGTTCTCCTAAAATAAAAATACTACCTGGCTACTTGTTTTTTTGGATTCTTCTTGCAAATAAAGAAGCTGGGAACTGAAAGACTCAAATATTCCAAGGGCCACTATATATAGTTCGATCGCAAGATTGTGTATGGACAATGCTTCAAAGACAGCGCCTTCATAAAAAGAATCATCGCTGCATGTCGACGTTGTCCGATCTGAACCCTCAAAAGAGTATAAGTTGGGAGGAGAAAGCTACACACTAGCTAGTACTACTCATCTACGTTACCACATTAGTGTGTTGCTGAAAATTGCAATGAAAAGATTGAGCGTTACGTGTGGATTAACTGACGAGCTCTTAAGTCTGGAAGATTCAAGCAGTATCTGAGTAAAACCCTAGCAATGCTCCAAGGGCGGTGTGCACGGAGCCTCTCCCCGAGGCCGCTGCCGCTCATCAGGTTGATGTCGCTTGAGACCAGTTTTTCCTCCCCGCCCCTGATGCTGAACTCGTACATGGCTTGGTCTTGGGAACACAGACTGTTAGGATGAAACAAGGGGGTGGCGTAGTACAAGCAGTCGCCATGGACGGTGGGGAACTTGTCCGCCGCCACGGACAGGCACCTGCGGCGTCCGAGGAAGAGCGCGCGGCCGCCGATGCTCGTCACGGGCTCCAGCACCTTCCGCTCCACGTCGATCCTGAAGACCCTGAAGATGTACCGCCGACGGATGACGAGCAGCAGGTCCCCCGCGGACTCCACGAGGAAGACGGCCATTATCGTCACGTCGCCCGGTTTGCCGGCGCCTATTATCGGCTCCTTGTGGCCCGTCGTGAATACAGATCCGTCGGTGTAGGCCATGTAGATATGGCCAGCGTAGGCCACCGTGGCAGCGATATTGATCATGGAGCGAGCAGGGAAGCGGGAGAAGGTTTGGCTTGCCTGATCGGCGAACCAGGCCTCACGACTGGACGCGAACAAGAGCATCGGGTCTGAGCCGCCTGCGACGGCGACGGCGACGGTCCCGCTGTTGCGACCTCTCGGTGTTGGCCCGGTGAAGCGGAGCGTGCGGCCTGTCAATGGGTTCAGGGCGAGATTGGCGTGCAGGTGCCGGCTGTCTGCGACGACGAGCAGGCCGTCGGAGGCGCCGACGAGAACGTGCCCTTTACGGAGCAGCGGGAGACGGCGGCGGAAGAAGCGCCCGGTGGAGACGTTGACGAAGAGGCAGCCTTCGTCGTCCTTGTCGTCGTCCTCGAGCATGACCCACTGCCGAGGGCAGAAGCGGAGGTCTGCGGCGCCGTGCGAGCTTGGGTCGGCCACGGCGGAGCGCCAGCCGCGGCAGACGGCCCGCATCCCCATGTAGCCATCGACGTCGCTGGTGGCTAGGAGGAGGTCGCCTACGTGACGGATGAGGTCCGGAACAAGGGACGACCAATCCCTCATCACCGATTGCTGAATCATGGTGATGACGATGGAGATCAGGGTTCCGGAGATGGAGAGAAGAGGACGCCGCCGCGGTACTTCAGGTTCTTCTAGGAGACGAGGCGCGAGGGGTTCTTGCCCATCGGCCCGTTCTGTACTGCAATCGCCGAGTCCTAGTGGAAGAAGGTTTTAATTTACTTGCCAGGCCCGTATTGAAGAAGATATGTACAGAAGGACGAGAAATCTGTATCTACTTTTACATGTGAAATCAATCATCTTGATTCTCCTCCTTCCTGTATCTAATTTCTTTATTTTTTTCCGCAGAATAATCGGTTGGTACCAAATGATATGCTACACTCGCTCTTATCTATTTCCTTGTCTTCTCTAACTTCTTGCTCACTTCTAAGTTCTAGCCTCATGTTTAGCGCTCTATCATGTATATTGGGAATGAATTGGAGTTGGCACCCAAAACAAGATTGCCCGGACCTTAGGGCGCCAGGACAGTATCGCGCACCGTCCATCTCCGTTGGAGATTGTCACTTCACATCTTTGCATAAAAGCCCCTGCAGTTTTATGAATCCAACCCACAGTCCAGGAGATGGAGGGTATAAAAATGGCGCCCTAACTAGAAACCCTAGCCAGACCCGATTAAACCGCCCTGGCGGCGGCTCGCCTCACCCTCTACATTGCCCTCGCGGCGCCGCCGAGCCGCCACAAGGCCGCTGTCCATCCTGACGCCAAGGCGCCTCTCCGACCACCTCGCGGACCAAGATGCCCGTCTGACCAAAAACTAGAAGGAACTCCTAATAAAAAATTATGTACATTTTAGGGACTTTTTTGCAAAACTGTCTCACCAATCTTGATGCACCTGGACAGATTTCAATGGATGGTGATAGAGACCTAGCGCCATAAGGTCCTGAGAAAATCCGGGTGACGAGGGTTAACTCGACAAATGTCCTAAATGAAGGACTTAGGATCGGGGAGACAGGGCGTCGGATGAACTCGAAGGTAAAGTTAGTCGAAATAGGTGTGTATCGAAAGTAAACTTGGGTGTTCAACCCGGCTTTCTTTTAATCTGACCTACACCGTCCCCTCCTGGCCCCTATATATAGGTGGCCAGGTCTCGAGGATCGGGTAGGGTCCGATACAGATTACAATATCGATATACGATAAGAACTCGTATCTCGACTATCATTACAATTGGGCCTAGCTTAACGGGCCTCAGGGGTACTCAACTAACGGGCTCTATTAACTATACCCTTGTCAGTAGCCCCTGAGATTCTACCAGAATTGCAGATTCGGGTTGAATCTCTAATCTTTAAATCTTCGACTTGATTAATTCTTCGACTTCTTCATATCTTCAAATCTTCGACTTGGTCTTTCGACTTATTTTCATGATAATTTTCTACAAGGGGTTTTGATGAACAAGCCTGACAACTCTGACGGATCAAGATGTCAGTTAACTGCCGGAACAGATACTTGTCACCTACTTTAAATTCAATTCCCTTGGACTTGAATTCGGGATACCGGTCAAACCCACTCTTTTGCCGCATTTAGGACTTACAAAGAATGAATCCCAGTGATTCTTAGGGTACCCAGTACGTCCACCAGGATTTTCTTCGTGTCGTAGACATGGATACATACCAGCAGAGCGCATCCATATGCGTATATCAGGCCACACAGGACGGATCCCGGGGTCTTACCTTCGTGATAAATCACGGCATTCGAGTTTTGTTGCGATAACGCAACTCGAGAATCTTATGTCGCAGCCAAGTTTTGACTGATAAAATCAAAGAATTTCAAACTTAAATTAACTTCTTCCAATTCCCTCCCGATGGGAGTAATCTCTCTGTATTTTGTCGACTATATAGTCGAAGTTTGTATGATAATCTTTCTTCATCTTCACTATTGATTATCTCATCCTCTATCAGGTGCACGCTCAGCGCTCCTGATGGGAGTAGCTCCCGAGGCTATGTTTGGATACTTGTAGTCAAGCTTAGGCTCAAAATTCACTTCTTCTTCTTTCTTTTTAACTTCTCCTTTTTGTAAGCCCCCGAGCCCACCGTGAGGTTTTTCATATCGTGCGACCACACTCTCCCCTTTTTATTTTTTCTTCTTTGGTATTTATCGTCTGCTATGTGTAGAATTTAACTCCTTTGTAAAATATGTTTATGGGCCTTGCTTATCACGGGGCCCGATAATATGTGCTTATAAATAAAGCATCTTTGGCAAGGGTAAAAACCCTAATCAGATTCCTCCTCCGCCGCATCATCTTCTCTCATCCTCTAGGGTTTCCAGCCATCGCACTTTTCCACATGGCTGATGCAGATGGTTCTCGTTTGAACCTTGGCTCTTCAGTGGCACCGCGAGGTCGGGGCCGCCCTCATGGAAGCAAGAACAAAACAACTCCGGCCGTTGCAGGATCATCATCGGCCGCTTCGGTTAAGCGTCGTCCCGGCCGCCCACCTGGTAGCAAGAACAAGCCGAAGGTGACAGGCGCTGCCCCAGGTCCAAGCGCTCCTCCTCCTGCTGCTCTCGCTGCTCCTGCCGCTCCTCCCAGAATCTTTTTTTTCTTCTGCATTGCCACAGCGCAGTGCCGCGAGATTCAGCGCATGCCGCTGAATTTCACCAAGTTCATGGATGGGCGAGAACTGCGACAAGCGGTTCTCCGTGAACAATCTGGCAGGGGGACTCCATACGAAGTGGAGGTTTGGTATGATGGCGACGGCGAGCAGTACTTTAAGGGTGGCTGGTCGCAGTTTGCAGAAGACCACGATATCCATCAAGGCTTCTTCATGACCTTCGACTTCCATATCGGCACGTCAAAGTTCGACGTGAAGATCTATGACGGCACTCAGTGCCAGAAGAAGTATGAGGCTGAAGTCTACTTTCATTAGGATCTGCTTTATATGTAATTTCTTTTGATAATGTCCTTGCTGTCGTGCTATATGTAATGAATATTCGTACTTTGCTTTGACGCTTTTATTAGTACCATGAAAACAAATCATTGTTCTGAGGTATGCTTTATATATATCGGGTTCTTTGCGAACCAATTATTTTGAAGAATATCAGGTTGGCTGCACCACCTTGTAATATAAAAAGATCTCCATGTCGCGATAAAAGTTTCTTTCGGACGACCCGAGGGTTGAAGCCCCCGAGCGGAGAAGTAAAAATATTTGTAAAAAATTTGTCGAGTTCAACCCAAGGAACCCGACCTGTGGCCTCATGTTCTGGGTTCAAAAGGTTAACTCAAGTTCACTAGATTTATTCTACGCGTAAAAACATCATAGCTGCTCTGTATTCCACGGGTTGCTCTCGTCTTTTCCTGTCTTCTTGTCTTGTAGTCGATATGCCCACCCAAGGAGACTCTAATTTGCCGTGGCTGTCTTGCCTGAGTCGCAAAACTAGATCTCCCACCACGAAGGATCGTGGATGAACTCGACTACTGTGGTAGTTTCGTAGGCTCTGTTGATACTGCGTGGCTCTTTCTAACGCCTTATCTCTTACTTCATCTAGTGCATCGACATCGTCTTGCAATGCTTCTGTTGATGTTGTTTCATCATATGCCGTCACTCTTGGAGCCTCGTGTATAACTTCGACTGGAAGCACGGCTTCTGCGCCATGGACCAGGAAGAAAGGAGTTTCTTGAGTTGCTGCGTTAGGCGTAGTTCTTAGGCTCCAAAGAACGGAGGGCAATTCATCTACCCAAGCGCTCTTGGCTTTCTAGAGAGGTGCTAAGAGCCTCTTTTTTATCCCACTACATATCAGGTCATTGGCTTTTTCGACTTGTCCATTTGTCTTCGGGTGCGCCACAGATGTAAATTTGAGTTTGATTCCTAGTCCTTCGTAGTAACTCTTGAATTCCTTTGAAGTGAAGTTTGTCCCGTTGTCCGTGATGATGCTATATGATACACCGAAATGGAATACTATTGACTTGATGAAGTTGATTGCTGCTGTCGAATCTTGAGTTGTTACCGGAGCCGCTTCCACCCACTTGGTAAATTTATCGACTGCCACTAGCATGCAGACATGTCCTCCTGGCCAGGATTTGTGCAACTTTCCCACCATATCGAGGCCCCATTGTGCAAAGGGCCAGGACAATGGTATTGGCTGTAACTCTGCTGCTGGTGCATGTGGGCGAGATGCGAATCTTTGACATGCTTCACACTTCCGGACTATATCTTTTGCGTCTTCGGTGGCTATTAGCCAATAAAATCCTGCTCGGAATGTTTTTGCCGCTATTGCTCTGCTGCTAGCATGATGGCCGCACACTCCGCCGTGTATATCTTTTAGTATTACTTGTCCTTCCTGAGGCGTTACACAATGCTGCAAAACGCCGGGGTAATACTCTTCTTGTATAATTTCTCCTGCAACACGACAAACGCTTTCGATCATCGAGTTATCCTCTTGGCTTCCACTGTATCTTCTGGTAACTATTTATTCATCATATACGCGAGATATGGCTGCATCCAGGTTTCTTCTATCATCATGACTTCCTCGGGTTCCGGCGTAGCCCCCGAGTCTGCTGCAGTAGTCGAACTTTTTACACTTTTTATTGACCTTTCCACTATTTCCTCCCAAAATACTCCAGACGGCACGGGTAAACACTGTGACCCGATATTTGCTAAGTTGTCGGCTTCTTCATTGCTGTTCCTGCTTATGTGCGAGACTTCGCATCCATCGAATGTTCCTTCGAGATAATGATATAAATTCTTGTAGGCCATCATGTTGTCATTGATTGTGTCACATCTGTTCATAACTTGCTGGACAACAAGGTTGGAATCTCCAAATATTTTTAGGCGAGTTGCTCCACATGCTTTAGCCATCTTCATTCCGTGCAACAAAGCCTCGTATTCTGCTTCATTATTAGAAGCTTATGGAAAACTCATCCTTAAGACATACTTCAATTTGTCGCCATGGGACGATATCAAGACCACTCCTGCACCTGCGCCTTGGACTCTCTTAGAACTGTCGAAGTACATTGTCCAAACGCTCGATAAATCTGGCAGTCCCGTACTCTGCAACTCCAGCCACTCTGCTGTAAAATCTGGCAAGACTTGTGAGTTAATCGCCTTCCTTTTTTTCGTACGTGATGTCCATGGGAGATAATTCGATTCCCCACAAAGAGACACGTCCTATTGCCGAAGGATTGTTTAATATGTTCGATAGTGGTGCTTCATTGACCATTATAATTGGGTGAACCGCAAAGTACTGTCGCAGTTTTCTTGCTGTTGTAAAAACACTATATGCGAGCTTTTGATAATGTGGGTACCTCTGTTTTGTCGGAGATAGTACTTCACTGATGAAATATACCGGTCTCTGGACGCCATGGGCTTTTCCTTCTTCACTTTTTTCGACTACCAATACTGTACTCACCACCTGATGGGTTGCGGCGATGTAGAGTAGTAGTGGTTCTTTTTCTTTTGGTGCGACCAGCACTGGCAATGTGGAAAGCACTTTTTTCAGTTGCGCGAAAGCTGCGTCTGCTTCTGTAACAACTCAGAAATTGTAATCCACTTCTTATTAAATAAAGTACCAAATTTTGGACCCAAATAAAACTTTTTACTCATTATTTTATGCATACATGTATTTTCTACTCTATGTATTCTATGATTTCATGTGTGTTGTTTTTGATTGTGTATTGTCTAGTTAATTCTAAGTGAACCAACAGAATCAATTGAGAAAGATTATAAGAACCAAAGCAACCAGAAATAAAAATAAGAAAGAAAAAGAGAAGAAAAAGATGATCTAGGAAATCTGTTTGACTACCCTACTTTGAGCCCTTAGATTAAGCATTCTACATCTCACCTTCAGGTTTGGCCAGCAAGTTGAGTTTAACCAAGTTGTAGACTAACTCAACCAACCTAGACTTACCCAAATTTCAAACTAGAGCATCACTCAAACTTGAGCCAAAGTTTGAATCTGAAACAGAGACTATATCAAATTTGAAATATAAATTTCTGCAAAACTTCTTCTTTCTCCAAAACAAAAATATGACAGGGTACCTTGACCAATATGTTGAGCACCCAAAGTGGAAAATTTTGAAAATTCAAATTTTGAGTTCTTGCGAGCATTTCGTCGAACACTGGCAGAAGCAAAATCAAATGAAATCAAAGTTACTGGTGCTGCACTGTTCTAGCTCGCTCCACGCCTGTAGCCATGCCCTGGGAGGATGTTCGGTCGATGCCAGCCCCCTCTGCCCCGACCCAAGCCCTGGAAGAAGGAGGAGAAGAGGAGGCAGCACCCCCGGACCCCCCCTCTCTTCTTCCCAGCAACCTGCACGTCGCCGACCGCCCTGCCCTCGCCAGCGCCGACCCACAGCACTCCGCGGCCGAGACCAACCGCTGCCAGCACGCGAGTAAGGCCGACAAGGCCAGTGTCGCCCGTGCACGCCGCCAGCATGTCCTGCGCCGGTCGTTCACTGGACGCCCTCGCCCTCGTCGCTCCGGCCTATAAAAAGCCCCCCCCCCCCCCCCCCGATCAAACGAAGCACGGCACCTCATCCCCAGCTACCTCCCAGACATCGCCGCTCACTCCCTCTCTCTCTGGTTCGCCGTAGCCAGCCCCGCCGGCGCAGTACTGGACGCGGAGCGTGTCGACGCGTCCGACCACCTGGGAGCCCGCCGCTGCAGGGAATCGGAAGAGGAGCCTCGCCGCAGCCGATCCCGCACGTCGCCGATGAGCTCTGCTTCCCCTACGCCTCGCCATCGCCGTCAAATGATCGTCGCTGCTCGCAGGTGAGCTTCCGCCGTGCTGAGGAAGACGATGCACGTGAGCCGTCCGATCTTAATCCGACGCTAGCATACCGATTCGGGAATCGTTAAGTGAGCTGACAGTGCGACCCCACCCGTCAGCTCCCCTTTTATTCTTTTTCCCCGCGCGAAACGGTATGGGCCGGCCCGTTCGGCTTTATTCTGAATAGGGCCCGGCTCATTTCAGTTTCGGTCCGTTTCGTTTTTAAATAAATTCCCGCCCGTTTTATTTATTTCAAATATGTTTCAGATGCTATCTTCAAACTTTAATTCCTAGAGTTTTACAAATCCAAATCTAGCAAATAAAGATGCATTGGAAAGCTTATGAAATACTCTACACAATAGTACTGGTTAGAATTGAAAGTAAGTTAAGAATTAAATTAGATATGAATAGTGTGTTCATAGCTTGCTTAATAATGAATGTTTTCTAGAAAATTATTTAAGCTATCAAAAATCATGAAAATAAAAATGTGAACTCACTAATGACCCCTCTTACTGTTAGTCAACACTAATCTACCCCAAACCCTATTAGTGTGATCATTTAGACCCTAACCCAATCCTATTTTGTAGCATAAAATAATAGATCACTAGTGCACACTTAGAGTTAATTGCCCTCAATGCCAATTCACTTAGTGGATCCATCCCACTTAAACTTGTCTTAGTAACCCTAAATCAACACCAATGCTGCACAAGTGAGCCACCTATGCCACTTAGTAAAGAATCTAGCTTGCACACTTGAAGAAAAACTTAGAAGAAAGACTTACAATCCAACACCACAAAAATGCGACATAAAATGCTTTGGTTAGCAAACAAAGATGTGTGCTTGGTGTGTTGTTAGCTTGGTGAAGTGATGGTGTGCTTTGTGTTTATTCGTTATTAGACGCTAGTGTTGCCGAGGAGGATATTGGAGGGGATTATTATTATCAAGAAGAAGAAGGAAACCCCGGACACTTTGCCAACCAAGGCAAGCCATCCTTTGATTCATACTCCCACTACCTAGTTTTAATATTGCATTCTACTTGTTTTAAGTAAATTGCATGATTGAATTGCTAGAGTAGAATGATAGAAGTATATTGATGTCTTGATTATCAAGAGCATCAAGCTGAGTTTATCCAACTCTATTTAGTGGTCATCACTCAATGTAGTTGCTTAGTCGCTAATAATATTTAGGCCATCTATAAGGGGAACTCTAGTTGAAATTGGTGACTTGAACTTGAAACTTGAAATGGAGATTTCTCCTACAGAATGGCTTTATGAAAGAAAATCAATCTTGACTAAGAACTATGAAATATATTTCTCAATGACAACGAGTGATGTACCATGGGAGCCAATTTTACCGTACAACCACACTACCCCTATATGGGAAGGGGCTTAATCCGTAGCTTGTTTATCTTAGTATGGGAGGCCTTGTAACAAATCTTCATGGAAGGACACCGCGAAACGGTTAATTCTGGACCAGGTGGATTCCACTAACCCGGCCTCCGGGATGGGCATAACTAGAGGCGCCGGAGCGGGGTTCCGTATCCCGGGCTCTAGGGAAGGATCCTATACTAGGATAAGCAAGTGAAAGAGTTTGTTTGATTATCTGAACCTCGCATACTTTGTGTATGTCGAACTGTGGATTTCTCCCGGCAGATGTATTGAATCTTGTGGGTAAAGTGTACCCCTCTGCAGAGGTTTTTAAACTATTCGAATAGCCGCGTCCGCGGTCATGGACGGTTGGCAAGCTGTACTTGACTTTTGTCAGGATTAAAAGTGACCATGGTGACTTGGTGAATGACTTGACTTGAAATGTTGTTGACACACTTGAAGTCCTCTTTAGATGGAACTTAGAGAACTAAATCTCTTTCCTATAAATGAACATTCGTGGGAAATAAAACTAGCTTCTGCAAAACAACTTAGTGCTTAGTCCACCATACCAACCTTGCATTTCTACTTCATCTTTTCATTTATAAGATGGTTTGCGAGTGCATCCAATGTACTCATGGCTGTGTCCCTGGCTATTAACTTGGCCAGACTATGGGGAAGAATACCAGGAGGAAGGGTATGAAGAAGAGTACCAGAACTAAGCTCGTCTCCGTGAGTCACCATTTGCCTGTAGGGAGAAGGCATGGGCCGAAGACGTTATTTCCGCTGCTATATTGTGTTGTAATATGACTTGGTCTATATGACCATTGTATTTGAACCCTCGTATTGTAATATCTATGGAACTGAGTACCAACTACGTTATGTATATCGCAACAACGGTTCTGGGATTGCGGTGGAATACATAACGGGCACTTCGAATTTGTATCAAATTTGAGGTCGTCACAGCTTCTTCTGTCCATTCAAATTTATCATCTGACTTCTTCATAAGTGCATAGAAAGGAAGCGCATTTTCTCCCAATCGAGCAACGAATCGACTTAATGCCGCGACGCGTCCCGCAAGTTTCTGCACGTCGTGTAGTTTCGTGGGTTTCCCTATTGTTAAAATTGCCTGAATCTTCTCTGGGTTCGCCTCTATGCCTCGTGCTGATAGCAGAAACCCCAAAAGTTGTCCTGCCGATACGCCGAAGGAGCACTTTGTCGGGTTAAGCTGAAGCTTGTACCTGCTCAAGTTGTCAAAGGTTTCTGCCAAGTCGTTGATTAAAGATTTCTTCTCTCTCATGGTGATGACTACATCATCAATGTAGACTTGGATGTTTCGTCCTATTTGGCTCCCGAGGCAGTTTTGCATCATCCGTTGATAAGTTGCTCCTGCGTTTTTGAGGCCGAACGGCATTACTTGGTAGCAAAACACTCCGTTCGGTGTGATGAAGGCCGTCTTTTCTTTGTCTTCTTTCTTCGATTTGATCTGGTTGTAACCAGAATATGCGTCCAAAAAGGAAAGCCTTACGCATCCCGCTGTTGAATCGATTATCTGATCAATGCGAGGTAGAGGGAAGGGATCCTTTGGACAATGCTTATTGAGAGATGTGTAGTCGACACACATACTCTTTGTACGTCTGTGTTCTTCTTGGGTACGATCACTGGATTCGATAACCAACTTGAAGTTTTGATTTCTCTGATAAATCTGGCATTTTCTAGCCTGTGCAATTCTGATGCTATCGCCTTCCTTTTAGGTTTATCAAATCGCCGCAATGGTTGCTTGACTGGCTTTGCTTTGGGATCTACATTTAATGCGTGCTTGACAAGTTCCCTGGGAACCCCTGGCATGTCTGATGGACACCAGGCAAAGATTTCCCGGCACTCACGGAGGAACTCGATGAGCACGTTTTCCTATACAGGATCCAGGTTCACCGCGATTGATGTCGTCTTGTTCGGGTTTGTGGGGTGGACCTGAATTTTCTTTGAGTCCTGAGTTGTGTCGAAAGCCTGATCTGGTAGGGATCATCCAACGTCGGGTAGCACATTATGATCTGTTTCTCCTTTCAGCCTCTCGTATTCTGCTGTCATGCCGAAGGTTTGCGCCATTCTGTTGAACTCTTTGTCACAGGTGTTGGCTACTTTGAAGCTCCCTTGTACTGTGATTATTCCTTTGGGCCCTGGGATTTTTAGCGTAAGGTACACGTAGTGAGGTACTGCCATAAATTTTGCAAATGCTGGGCGCCCCAGGATTGCATGGTACTATGATGGCCAGTCCATAACTTCAAATTCCAGCTTCTCTCTGTGGTAGTTGCTGCTACTACCAAAGCAGACATCGAGTTCTATTCTTCCCAAAGGGTGGTTTGCGGCTCTGGGTACTATTCCATGGAAGGAGTAGTCTGTTGGTTTCAAACTCGACAGCGAGATACACATTGCCTTCAGGGTTCTAGCATATATTAGGTTGATGCCACTTCCTGCATCCATGAATACTCTTCCGATGTCGTACCCTCCTATTTGTGCTTTTAGAACCATAGGCGAGTGGCCCGGCCTAGGAACTTTTCTTGGGTGATCTGCTCTGCTGAACTTGACTGGTTGATCTGACCACCGTAGATATTCTCTAGTGGCTGGTGGTGATGATATTGCTAGGTTCACTTGCCTGGATATGCTCTTTCGCTCTTTCTTCGACTTAGGCACTGGTTGAATCATTGCTGATATGTAAACTTTAGATGTTAGATGCCTTGCTAGTCTTTGCACTTGGTATCCTTGACTTGTGTGCTTCTCTCCACGCCATCCTCCTTGGTTTGAACCCATGGCGCCTTGTAATCTCAGAAAGTTCTACAATTCTTCATCTGGTGATTTGAAACCCTTTTTCCATCGAGATAGGCATAATGGATTCGATAAGGCCCGTATAGCATATCTTCGGCCGAGGGGCCAGAATATCTCGACTTTTCTGTTCCCTTTGTTTGGAACCTCCTACCTTTGTCTTCTTCCTCTTCTCTCACTCCGTAACCCGCAGCTACCTGGTTTCACCTTTCCTGATTATCCCTGCTGCGGTGTCGCCTCCTTTGCCTGCTCGTTCTGTCGACTTCTGGTGATCGTCCTCTTTTGTTATTATATGTTTCCTCTCCATCAGCGAATTTGTTGGCTTCTTCCATTAGTTTAGCTACTGTCGTTGGCCTCGTTCTTCCTATCTCTTCCACGAGATCTGATCGACGAAGTCCGGCCAAAAAAGCGTCTATTGCTCTTTTGTCGGAGATGTCTTCTGCTGAGTTTTTGATTACACTCCATCGTTATATATAAGAACGTAGAGCTTCACCTTTTCTTTGCACACATGCTTTGACCTCCTCCAGTGACGCTGGACGCTTGTATGTCGAACGGAAATTTCTTGAAAATTGGCTTTTGAGTTCTCCCCAACTTCCATTGGATTCATTGGGTAGGGTATTCAACCAGGATCGTGCTGCATCGGTGAGGTGTAGTTGTAGACTTTGCATTGCAGTTGCTTTTGTCCCTCCTAGTATTTGTACTGCCTGCAAGTAATCTGATAACCATAGGGTGGGTTCTTACGATCCGTCGTATTTTTGCTGGTCATGCGGTAACTTAAATCCTTTGGGTACCCGCATTTTGCGAACCCTGCGGGTAAAGCATAACGCGCCCATATCTTTTTCGTCGTCTTCATAATTTTCTTCCTTCCAGGCGTGGCATGACTTGTTCACTCGAGCTTGTGCTATTATACTTCTTGCGTCCTCCTTCCTTTTTTATCGCCTTTCTTCTTCTGATGACTCGCTATACTTGTTATCTATATAGTTGTACCTAAGCTTCTCCTTTTGCTTTTCCTTGTAGCTCGTCGACTTTGTCTCTGGTCCTTTTTTCCTGATCTTGTTCTCCACTATCCCGAGGCTTCGTATCGCGGCCCGGTGCATATCTTCTCGCGGATCCCCAGGTTCTGGCCTTGTAGTTAGTAAGTATGCCTGCGCTGCTATCAATGCTGCTTCTGGCGTTTCTTGTATGAAGTCATCTCTCTCTTCTTCTAGCTGTGGGGTAGGACTCTTCGAGTACCTTTCTTCTCTGCTGTGTGCTGTTGCCCCCCTGCTGTGCTTTGGGTCTTTGTGCCTTTCTCTGCTGTACTCGGAATCTTCACTACAGTCATCCCAGTACTCCCCCCTTGATATACTGTTGTTGTCTTGAAAAATCATGTCTCTTTCCTCTCTTAGCTTCTTCCTATGTTGGTATAATGCATTCTGATATCCCATTAGAACTTCTCTTCTCGATCCTTCGGGTACCTTTGTGCCATGATTGATAGCTGATTTGATCATTCTCTATTCGCCAGCTGAGACGTGGACCTTCTCCTTCTCCTTTTTGTTGTTTTCTTTTGCTTTGTCGACTTGCTTGTCGACCTTTTTGCTTCCTCCGTTGTGGTTTTCTTCTTCTACCTCAGTGATAATGACGCATAGCTGATGTACCTTGGAGACGCCATTGCTTCCAACGATGAAGTCCCTTGCGATGTTGTGCGTTTGACACGCTCTTTCTTCTAAGTCGAAATTTTCCCGAATTTTGTTGCCCTCTGCGATTGGTGCTTTTTCCGAGCTGACCGGCGAGTTTACCTCGCTGGAGGAGCCTTCTGATGATTCCAACATTACCTCTGTTTCGGGCTTGTTTGCCGACGGATCTGGTTTCATCGAATCCGAAAGGCGGGATGAACCCGATGGCCCAATGAAGATGCTCAAACTTCCAATTGTTAGTTCCATCTCTTGACTTTCGTCGAGTTCTGTATTGCTGTTGGCTGAAAGCGAAAAAGCTGTCGAATTCATGATTCCAATGCCCAGGGGTCCCCACGGTCGGCGCCAATTGACGAGGGTTAACTCGACAAATGTCCTAAATGAAGGACTTAGGATCGGGGAGACAGGGCGTCGGATGAACTCGAAGGTAAAGTTAGTCGAAATAGGTGTGTATCAAAAGTAAACTTGGGTGTTCAACCCAGCTTTCTTTCAATCTGGCCTACACCATCCCCTCCTGGCCCCTATATATAGGTGGCCAGGTCTCGAGGATCGGGTAGGGTCCGATACATATTACAATATCGACATACGGTAAGAACTCGTATCTCGACTATCATTACAATTGGGCCTAGCTTAACAGGCCTCAGGGGTACTCAACTAACGGGCTCTATTAACTATACCCTTGTCACCGGGTTACCCCAACCCTTGTTAGGACTACTGGAGATTGGACACACAATCACGCTCGCTAATCATTCCCACATGGGCGACACCCAGGATTATGGTGCGGTGCAAGAGGAAGTGGCAACTGACAACAGATGAAGCTCCCGGTGATGATTTGGGATTTGTCGCATGACAGAGCATTGCACCGTCTAGGAAGACCCAGTGAGAGGTTGTTGTCTCTAAACCCTAAACCCATCAATAAACCATGCCACTTGGTCGCCCAGCAGCGAAGCGGTGTTGTGATGCTTTCCATTATCCATATTCTGTAAATTTGTATACACGATTGTTTTTGCTTCATTAGGGTTATTTTTTGTTGCAACTAGCACAATGACCCCCGCGAATGCGAGGGAATAAATCTGTAGTTGATTGAAAGTGTTTATTAATAAAAATATAGTTTTAATGTTATCACATTCGTTTCAATTAAAACAGTGCTGCAACTATGATAAATGTTTTGGCAAACAAAAGCTCACTATTCGAGTAACATATTTTGCAATCTATAAATTTTTAGCAAATTAATATCAAGCTATATGTTGACACTCGTGTGTAAGTGATACTAGATATGTAAACTGATCTGTAGTAATTACATGATGTTTCATCAGCATGCGAGGTCCATTAAATTAATACAAACGATCTATGCTCTTTAATAGGTAGGTCACATCAAATAGTAAGAAATATCTTGTTATGGTGATTCTTCCTCTCATTTACTCACTCCATGTCATAATGTGCAACATTTTAAAGATATTAACATGGTAAAATTGGCCACAGTTTTTTTATATGCATTCACCACTAAACATAAATTCATTTTTCTAGGCATATTCGTTAACATGTTTACACATCAATAGTCAGAGTTACATAAGTATGACTCTAAGCTTTCCCACTCTTATCCCGATCTAATTCATCATTGGTGTTCACATGTATTTTCTATTTTATGCAAAATGACTACACGCCTCCGATAACATAGTTCAAGACTCGTAGTCATTCATCAATTTTACCATGCAATTGGAGTGACACATGCTTTTCATTCAAAAGAAGTCAAAAGACAGTAAGTGTAAGCTCTTTAGACTTTTAACAAAAATGAGTATTAACACACTGTGTGAATAATAAATATGCAATGTATCAAGAGGAAATTTGTGGTTACTTAGTCATGTGTGTATCATTAAATGAAAATATTTTATAGTTTGACAGCCGATAGTGTTCACTAATATTGTATGTTCATCAATTCAGATGGTTTGACAAAGTGTGTCTCATTAGTTGTAATATTCCTTTAGTGGAGGGGCATTCTGACCCCAGAGATAATATGCGTTGACTACCCTTATGTGTATCACTAAGCTAGTATTCGTTTGTGAATTGTTTGTCATCATATCATGAAATAAAATAAAATTATATCATTTCTCTATCCTTCGTCATCATAAGACGACACTACAGGAAAAAACGTGATATACCGACGGCCAAAACCTATGATGACGGTCTCGATATAAAGCCGTCGGCATAGGGCCTCCAGGTGAGCAGCCCGCAACCATGGCCGTCTAGCCAGCTATGCCATCGACGTAGCCCTTTCTGGCCCGACAGCATGCAGCCGTCATTGTAGGTTTACCGTCGGTCTAGTGAGGCACGTGGCCATCGGTGCAGGTTGGGCCGTCGGGCTAGGGTGGCACCTAAATTAGGCATACGGACCTATGCCGACGGCATAGCCGTCGTCTTAGGCATTTTTTGGATGGCCTTTTTAGTTTTGTGAAAAATAAAAGAAATGTAAAAAAATCAAAAATTAAAATCCTTAGAGATATAGTTACGTGACGTGATCTAGTTGTTAGAAAAACAAAGAAACTTGAATTTTGACATATTTTGCAAAAAACTTTATGTGCCTTTTTAAAATAAAAAATCACCTACACCGATGGTATTTCTAGGCCATCGGCATAGTTTACGCCGAAGGCATTTGCTATGCCAATAGTACACGCACCTACCCAACCCATATACGCCGATGGCACCTAACCCGACGGTCGTCGTCGGGCAAGCCTAACCCGACGGCCTTTAGGGTCTAAGTCGACGGCTCCTGGCCATCGGCGTATGGCTTTTTCTCTGTAGTGCGAGCAGATCAGCCAGTCGCGAGGGTGCATGGACAGAGGCAAAACTTTGTGACAAGGGAGCAATATATGTAGCATGCACGTACAATACTTTCGGTATATAGCAAAATTGACTTAATCCAAATGACTAAAAAACATTACGCGACATAGCCAAGCAATACCCTAAAGAAGTCAGGAAATTTTTCCTAATATAAACAAAAGGGATATGTACTAGTCCATCGATGAACTACCGTACCTAACCTTGAACGAGAGCACATATATATAGGTACATAAGAGAAAGGGTTAAGACCTTAAATCTTGAGGGCCAAGAGTGTCTCAAGTATCATATATATCAGAACCTTCCACCATCGACGATTACTGGGACGATTTCCCGACCGGCAGCACATCTTGGTAGCAAGGTCGATATGTGAACATGTCGTCAACACAACAAGCCTGTTGCTCATGATCGTTTGTGAGGTCGAGCTCGTTGCCTAGATACTGCATCCTCGACGTGTCGAGATGGTACACTACCACTGCAAAGTGAAGTACGAGTATGACGGCGTTCTTGTGAGGATGGAACCCGACGATTCTGCAATAGCTAACCCGTGCAGGCGGACCAAGGTGTGCGGCATGATCTCCTACAACATCCATGAAGTTTTCGTCGTCCGAGTCCCAAGAATATTCAGAGCCATCCTCCTCCCCTTCCTCTGAATCATCGGAGTAGTCATCCTCGGTCAAGCTGACTGGTCCACTAGTGCTTCCAACAATCCCCCATGTCACCCTTGGTTGTATTGTGAGAGGGTGAATCATATGACCATGCGGATTGAGGCTGGCATCGTGTGCCGATGCCCAACCTAGCTGACCATCTGCTGATTCAGTTAGCAACCATACCCGGAGCTGCAACTGACAGATCACCACGAAGTGTATCCCCCTCTCGTAGCTTGCTAACAGGGAATTCCATGGCAGCTCGTATAAACTCTTTGGAGCGCAGTTTACCCAGGGGAGCGGGACCATATCGTAAGTCCCCTTGGAAGGACGCAGAATCATGAGGACGTCGTTGTGGCAATGCACGTAGAGCAACCCGCGCCAGTACTCGGATGACCAAAAAGCTCCGTCGACCTCATCACTAGGCGATCTGGCCACCAAATCGTAGAGGCTCCCTGGGGCACAAGGTCCAGGCGCGAAAGCTCGGTTCTCCCATTGTCCCGTGCGTGACGAGTAGACCAACAAAGGCACCACCAGCGTGATCTTCTTGGGCAAGATTTCCTTCTGAAAAAGGAACACATCATAATGTAGCGACAGAGCTGGGTCGAAGGCGAGGGACATCAAGTCCATGTTCCACGGCTTCGCAGGTGGCAGGAGAGCGTATCGGGCCGTGGCTGGGTTGAGCACGCAGTACCCTCCCTAGTCCAACACGAGGAGAAGCCCGTTGCAGGACTGCTTCACTTCTGTCTCGCGAGGGTAGTAGAGGCGCCGGCGGCCAGGTGGGGCGAAGAAGCTGCAATCGGACCGGCATCCGGTCTTGCTGACAAAGATGCCAGGGAAGGCCCACCGAGGAAAGTAGCGCTCAAGGGAGAGCCCGTGGGCGTCGACGATGGCGCGGCAGACGCACTGGCACGCGGCGATGGCGCCTCCGGGCAGGCGGCGGAGGATGTCGAGGAGCACGTCGTAGGGAAAGCAGATGTCGTTGCCGTTTCCCTCGCCGGCGGCGTCCATGGAAACGATGGATCGGTGACGACAGACTTGCGGGCCGAGCCCGACCGTCTAACTAGCGAAGAGCCCGGGTTGGCCAACTTAACCGCCAATGTGTATATACACCGGAGACCGGACCGGACACCACCACGTACGTACGCCTCACACGTCTCTGCGTCGTCCGCAAAAAGCGGCCGCTAGCTGCTCCAGCAATTATATTAAAAGCCCTTCTCTTGGAATTGCAACGAGACCTGGCTTTAATTTTGAATTTGAGCTCGCCTTCTTTTTTGCCATGCACGTACCGTACGTATTGCGTACAAAGGTTTTTCTTTTCTGGACCCAAACTTCCTTGGTACAGTACGTACTGCACGTGTGGGTGCACGCCAGCACGTACCAATCGCTAGCTTGGAGTTGGAGACCACTCAGACTCGGATCGATTGAATACATGTCATGATTCTCTTCTTGAACGGACAAGTGATCAGCCCGGGTGGACTCAATCCCCTTTGGTCAGCCCGGGTGGGATTGATAAACATTTTTCACAAAAGGAAATAAATTGATAATATGTTTTATTTTTCTCACGTGTTGTTTCCAGTTTTTCATTTGAATATGCTTTACAAAATTTCTCTCAATATGAAAGTGCTTTTGTAGGCGTGTAAAAATGGTGCTTTTTGTATCTCAAAATGTTCAGCAATGCCTTTTTTATACCGTAACATATTCTCTCGTGTCTCAAAACTAGTAATGTAGCTCGGGCTATATGTAGACCCTTTTTTTGAAAAATTTGAAAAAACATTTTAGGGTTTTTAAAAAAATCTAAAAAAGATCTAGTTGTTCGCAATGATATTGTCCACCAATATGTAAAATCTCAACTCAAAACACCTTATATTTTAGGCCACACAAAAATAATCAGACAGTTTTGTAGGTTTAAAACTTGCACTGTTCACTACATCAAATTTCAACATGTCCCATTTTCGCACAGCTGAAATATAAATTATTTTGAGTTAAATTTTTACACATTTACAGAATATATCATTATTTACATCAATAAATTTTTAAATTGTCATTTTCGATTTTTTCAAAAAAAAATCCAAAAACTTGTAGGATTAGCTCGGTCTACAAAATGCCTCACTCGTGTCGAGCTACATTAGACACTAGTAGAAAAATGGTCTTTAGTCCCGGTTGGTAAGGGCCTTTAGTCCCGGTTGTACCAACCGGGACTAACTAATCGGGACTAAAGGTCCTTCTCTTTAGTCCCGGTTGTGCCACAACCCGGGACTAAAGGTTCTCCACGTGGCTGTCCTGAGCGCTGCGGGCTGGAGAACCCTTTAGTCCCGGTTGGTAACACCAACCGGGACTAAAGGTCATTTTATTATTTTTTTAATATTTTCAAAAAAAGTTTCAGATTATTTCGGATTTTCTAGAATTTTCCTATTTTTGGATTTTTGATTTGTTTGACAGTTTCTCCTCTAATCCCCTCTAATCTCTAATCATCACCCATATTCTTCATGTCAAAGTATATACTCGTGGTCCCACTTCCCGGCCGGTCACCCATCCTCACACTGCTCCACACTCAGCATGTTTAACTTCTCCATTCCTTCTCTACTAGCTTCCAAGATTGCGCTCGCGACTTCTTGATAATACTATGATATGAATTGTATTAACCCTTAAACTTTGATAACATATAATTTTATTTTTTTGAATTCTAAATAATTTCAAAAATAAGCAACAATGAGTAAGTAATAATGAGCATCAATAAATTTCAAATAATCTTTATGCATAATTTAAATATTAATTTTAAAACTCAAAATATTCAAAAAAAACAAAAAAATTCAAAAACCTTAAAAATTCCAAAATTAATAAAAAAATTCAAAATAACTAAAAAGTGGAAGAAACAACTAAAGATATTAAAAAAACCTTGAAAAAATCATTTTTTCTCATTTTTCTAACAAAAACTAAAATCTTCCTGCTTTTATATTTCCCTTTGGAATTTTGAGAAAGTAGAATTTGTGCAAACGGCCTACGGCGGTTGAAATCGGATGTAAAATTTTGTGTAGATAATTTTTCATATATTATACGTTTTTTTTCGAGTCCGTATGCAAAAGTTAGAGCCGTTTGAATTTGGAACAACCTTTTTTTGCAAAAAAATTCAAATTTCAAAATTTCAAATTTTCCATAAAAGTTAGTTGCATGAGGTACATGCATGTCAAAGGATTTTGAAATTTGAAGTTTTTATCATTTTCATTTATTTTTTCTAGACGTTTTTTATACGCGGGGGGGGGTAGGCATGAGAGGAAAATTGGGGGAGACCCTTTAGTCCGGGTTGGTAACACCAACCGGGACTAAAGGGTGAGGCTTTAGTCCCGGTTGGAGACACCAACCGGGACTAAAGGTCGCTAACCCTTTAGTCCCGGTTCGTATTTCCAACCGGGACTAAAGGTCCCGTTTGAACCGGGACTAAAAATTCTTGGCCCACATAGTCTTTTGAACCGGGACTAATGCTCACATTAGTCCCGGATCAAAACACAACCGGGACTAAAACTCAAATTCGTCCTGGATATTAGGCCTGTTTTCTACTAGTGAGAGCATCTCTAACAAAACCCTCAAACTGGTCAAACCCTTAAAATAACCGCTTTTTTTAGGGTTGCGGCCGAAAGTAGGCGCGGAACAGAGCCCTCAAACCCTTAAACCCTTAAAAAAAATTACAGGCCCAACCCTCAAACACTCTCCCAACTTGTACATACACAGGTTGACGCCCAAATTCACAGCCCTGTATTCGGTCAACGCTGTGTCGCGGGAGTGAAACTTCCCCCAAACCGCTCGACCTCTGCCTCCTTCCTCGCGCCGCCGCCGCCCCTCCTCCGCCTCAACGCCGGCCATAGAGGCTACGCCGCCCCCCGCCTCGAGCGCCTCCGCCCCGCCGCCGTGTCCCACGGCCGGCCCCGCCTCCGCCGCCCTCGCGCAGCCGCCACCCGCCCCCGCACCTGCCGCCCCCGCCCCGGTCTCGAGCGCCGCCGTGGTGGCCGATGTGGTGGCCTCGACGCACGTCGGCGTGAATAGGAGGCGGGCGCACATCATCAAAAGCGCCGCCGCCGCACCCGCCGTCCCCGCAGCCGCCGCCCCCGCACCCGCCTCGGTGGCCACCGCCCCCGCACCCAAGCCCAAGAAGAACCGGCGGGTTCCCTCCTTGGGGCCGAAGCACGGCCGAACGTCGTCGGTGGGGAAGTAGCCGGTCAGCCGCAAGAAGCCGGTCCATCCTCCCCCTCCGCCGCCGCCAAGCGCCAATGAAGTGTTTGAAGAAATGTCGGCGCCAACTACTTCTTTCATGGGACTTCTCCAAGAAGTTGAGGTCAACATTGGGGAGCCTCCTCTCGATTTGTTCGACTTTGAGGAGGAACTGGCGGAGGAAGAGGCGAAGGAAGAGGCGGAGGAAGAAGAGGAGGAGGAGGAGGAAGAGGTGACTGATACGTCTCCAACGTATCTATAATTTTTGATGCTCCATGCTTGTTTTTACACCATTTGCCTTGTGTTTCGTTACACTTCGTGGCGTTTTTATGCGATTTCTGGAACTAACCTATTGACAAGATGCCACAGTGCCAGTTCCCTGTTTTCTGCTGTTTTTGTGTTTCAGAGTGATACACAGGAAATATTCTCGGAATTGGACGAAACAAAAGCCAGAAGTCTTATTTTTCCCGGGAGCATCCAGACATCCGAAAGAGAGCCGGAGAGGGGCCAGGGCCTACCCTCACACTAGGGTGGCGCGGCCCAGGCCCTGGCCACGCCACCCATGTGTGAGGAGCCCCTGGCTGCCCTCTCGCGATGCCCCTTCGCCTATATAAAGCATCGGGATGGAAAACCCTAGGGGATTCGACAATTTTCCAGAAAGAGTTCCGCAGCTCCGCCGCCATCGTCGACGAATTTCGGGGGACAGAAGTCTCTGTTCCGGCACCCTGCCGGGACGGGGAAGTGCCCCCGGAGCCATCTTCATCGGTCTCCATCGCCGTCTCCGCTGTCTCCATCGACCTCACCGCCATCTCCATCAACCTTGCTGTCTCCTATGATGAGGAGGGAGTAGTTCATCCCCGGGGCTAAGGGCTATACCGGTAGCTATGTGGTTCACCTCTCTCTCCCATGATGTGATCTTTATGTGATCGTGAGCTTTGTATCATGTTGAACAAGTAGATGTTATTATTCAGATGTTATGTGTACTCTAGTGGTGATTGTTAAAGTAATCTATTCCTCCTGCCTTGGTGTAACGGTGACAGTGCGTGCATCATGGTGGTACTTGGTTTAGGCTATGATTGTGATCTCTTGTGGATTATGAGAATAATTATTGCTATGATAGTTTGAGTGATCTATTCCTCCTTTCATGGTGTAATGTTGACAGTGTGTGCACCATGTTAGTACTTGGTCTAAGTTGCAATGATATCTATCTTGAGTTGTGATCTGATTTGGGTATCTCTATGAGTGGTGTTTGTCAAGTACTTGATGAACTTTAAGGGGTGCTTTTGTAGCCACTACACAATGATTAGTGTTATTCAATAGGAGAGTAATTCAGAGTACCATAGTGGAGAGAAGTTGTTTATTTGTTCATTCATGTTATATTGTTGGGAGTGTGTCCACTAGTGAAAGTATGATCCCTAGGCCTTGTTTCCAAGCATTGCACACTGTTTACTTGCTATTTTGTTACTTGTTTGCTCGCAGCGATATTTATTTCACATCACGTTTGCTACTTATAATCATCTATACCACTTGTATTTCACTATCTCTTCGCCGAACTAGTGCACCTATACATCTGACAAGTGTATTGGGTGTGTTGGGGACACAAGAGACTTTCTGTATCGTAATTGCAGGGTTGCTTGAGAGGGATAGCTTTGACCTCTAACCTCCCTGAGTTCAATAAACCTTGGGTGATCCACTTAAGGGAAACTTGCTGCTGTTCTACAAACCTCTGCACTTGGAGGCCCAACAAGTGTCTACAAGAATAGAAGTGCGTAGACATCAAGCTCTTTTCTGGCGCCGTTGCCGGGGAGGTAAGGTAAAAGGTACTCGCATCCTCCTGTGTGAGTGCTCGGAGTTATTTCCTTTAGATTCTGCAATTACATCTTTTTGTTTCTTGTTTTTATTTTCACTAGTTAGGCTTAATGGAAAACAAAGATTTCTTTAGTCTTTTTCCTGATTTTAGATTTGAAGAGAAAATTGAAAATCCTTTGGAGCTTATTTCGCATAGCAATGTTATTAGTACGAATGCTTTGAATACCGTTAATGCTAATGCTATAGAAAAGTCTAAGCTTGGGGAAGCTGGTTTTGTTAAGTATGATATTTTTAGTCCCCCAGCTTTAGTGGAGAAGGTTTGTTCTGATAATATTTTATCTCCCATATGTGATGTTTCTAATGATGCTTGTGCTCCTCATCTTTTTAAAATACCTACAAAGATTGTTGAATGTGCTAAGAATAACTGCTATTTAGGAGATGGAACTGTCCATCCTGGTGATCATTTGCTTTTTATACATGAATTATGCGAGTTGTTCCAGTGTGCAGGTATTTCAATGAACCAAGTTAAGAAGAAGCTATTCTCTTTATCATTGAAAGGCAGAGCTGAGGAGTGGTATCGCCTGCTTGAAGATGGTCCATCTATTGCATGGGAGGAAATTGTGCCTCTCTTTTATTCTAAATTCTATCCTCCAAGTGAGATTCATAAAGATCGTAATCAGATATATAATTTTTGGCCTCATGAGGGAGAAAGCATTGCCCAAGCATGGGGAAGATTGAAGTTACTAATGCATAAATGTCCTATTCATGATCTTCCCCGTAATATTGTTATTAATAATTTTTATGCAAGGCTTTCAGGATATTATAAGGACTATCTAGATGCATGCTTTGATGGGTCTTTCACAAGCAAGGATGTTAACACCAAGTGGGATCTGCTTGAGACAATTCAAAACAATATTGAAGGTTGGGATAGCGACAAAGGTAAGGGATCATGTATGAATTACGAGTTTGATTGCATTAAGTCTTTCACTGAAACTGCTAATTTTCAAGAGCTTAGTGCTAAATATGGTCTTGATCCTCAAATTATGGTTGATTGCTTTAAAGCCTTTGCTTCCCATATGAATATTCCTAAAATAAATGGGGATGTGTATCATGAACCTTTTAAGGACACATGCATAGAAAGTGATATTGTTATTGATGATTGCAATAAACATGCTCAAACTTCTAAAAGTCCTATTTCTTATAAGCATGTTAATTTTTGTGGAGTACATAGACCTTGTGAACAGAGTTACAACAAGGAAAATTATTGCATCACCCACGCAAATGAAGAAACCAGTATGTGGTACAAGGATATAGAGGAGATCGGTAAAAAGATTTGTGAGCTTTATCCTTTTCTTTGTAAACATTGCGATGACATAGGTCATTTTAATTTCCAATGCTCAAGCCCTAATAGTTACTCTTCTAATACCTTAAGTTTGTATTGTGATGACAAGATTACTCCCAATCAGCATGATGAGCTCACTTTGTTCTTGGCGTGTGAAGAGATATCTAGAAAGATTGCTTTGATAGATATGAATGATGTTGATATTAATAGCACCCTTCGTGGTTGTCGTCTCTATTGTGCTAAAGATTGCCTTTCAAATAATTCAATTCAAAATCTTATAAAACTTGATATTTTGCCAAGCTATGACAGGACTGATAGATGTTTTTATCTTATTAATAGAGAGGAGGAATCCTCCAAAGTTTCTTCTGTTGTCTCTGTCAGCAAACCAGATTATGTGGAGAAGATGCCTTTCCCTCCTAAAGAGTATGTGGAGAAGATGCCCTTCAAGTCTCTCCCTCCTAAAGGAGAGAGTAAGAAGAGTATGAAGAAGAAGAAGAAGAAGAGGAGTAAAAGGCGAGAGGACACGGTATCTTCCCCTAAGCGTTATGATCCTGCTATAGATTATGATAATTCTGATTGGGATGATGTTCCTATGCCTATTACTTATGTTAGTGATCATGATTGGGAAAAGCACTCTACTTTTGATATTGAAAATCTTTTTGGTACCAATTCTAAGGTTAATAATTGTTGTACCATTAGTGCTATCCATGTTCCTTCTTATGATGATATGTTTGATGAGTATGCTTTGCGACATAGTAGTTCTCTATCTTGTGATGGTACTAAGCCTCTAGTTTATGATGATGAGTATAATGTTTTCAATTCACCTACTTTTGAGGAGAAAAATAGTTATGATTACAATATGCCTCCTGTCTTTGATGATTATGGTGATGAGAATAATTATTCTGTTGAATCTGCTCCTACTACTATTGTTCATGTGGGGAGTATTAATTCTTTTATGCATGTGGCTCATGATAGGGAAGCTTTATGTGATAGTTATATTGTTAATTCTATTCATGATGCTACTGAAAGTTATTATGAGAGAGGGAAACATGGTTTGATGGATCTCAATAATATTAAGTTTCCCCTCTTTATGTTGCAATTCTTGAAGTTGTACTTGTTTTGCCTTCCTATGCTTTTTGCTTTGCGCTTTTATGACTTGTCTCTTTACAAGACTATTTTTCATAGGAAGTGGTTTAGATTTAAATGTCTTTCATATCTGCTTTTTGATGCTCTCTATTGCTTTAAGTTCCTATATGGCGCCTTTGCCTCAAGCTCTTATATGGCGCCCACATGAGCATCTTTGCAAATCACTGCGCCTAGCTCAAAGGCGTTAAAGAAAAGCACTCTTGGGAGATAACCCATTGTTTTATTTTCAGTACTTTTTCTTTTATTTGAGTCTTGGAAGTTATTACTACTGTAATGACCGCTCCTTATTTTTTTTATTTCGTTTTTGTGCCAAGAGAAGCTTCTAATTTGAGTGAGGTAAAGATTTGGGGATGTTGCTGTCCTGAAACAGTTTTCGGTGCTGCACCGTAAAAATTCGTGAAAATTCTCTGTATATCTTTTGGACCTGCGATTTCTTGTGCATATGCCCCAGGTTATATCCAAACTTTTGTTAGTTGAACACTTTTTGATTTGAGCAACAGAAAATCCCTCAAAAATTCGACCTTTGTCAGCTGTTCAGTTTTGATAGATTTCTGCCAATATTTGTGTTTGCCACTTTATCACTTTCTTTTGAGTTCTTTTGATCACGGAACTTTTGGGAAGGTTGCTACAGTAGTATTTGCTATATATGTGGTGGTTTTAAGTTGAAACCTGAAGCAAATAGAGGATTTATTATATGTTATGCTTGCACTAATGTTGCTAATAGAATTGTGTTTAGTTTTGTATGAAGGAAGTTTTCAAGTGTAGGGATTGGAGAATGATGAGATGAGTTGAAGAATGGACAAAAGCTCAAGCTTGGGGATGCCCATGCATCACCCCAAGAAATATCCAAGAAGTACAAGCGTCAAAGCTTGGGGATGCCCCCGAGGCACCCCTTCTTCATCGGCAAAAATCAGGTCACCTTTCAAGACACTATATTTTTATTGCTTCATGCACTATGTGTTTTTCTTGGAGCGTCAGTTATTTTAGTTTTCATTATTAGTTTTGCTTTGTTTGCTGCAATAAATGGTTAGATCGCATCATGTTTATTTTGGAGGATATGAACTCGCTTTTCATTTGACAAGAACGCTCTAGTTTTCACTCTTATAAAAAACCGAGTGTTCTTCTTTTTCTGCTACTACGTTTAGCTTGCATTTTTCACCTTGATTTGTGTTCAGATCTTGTTTTATCTTTGCATCAAGGTGTATTTGGACCTCTGGTATATGTTGGTTTTCCTCAAAAGAGTTTCCTCAAAAAGGTTTGAATAGTGTTGGAAAAGAGAAAAAGCTTTATGCAAAATAGTGGTACAAGAAGGAGCTTGTGTAGACTGTGGCTTAGGATTTTGCATGTCGTGCTTGATGTCTTTTTGATAGTATGCTTAGTGGTTTTGCTGTAGCATGACTAGTCTCAAATAACTGAGATTGCTTAATGAGCCTTTGAAAAAATCATGCGTTGTTTTTATTGTATGGAAGCATTTATTTGGTTTTCTCCTTGATGCTTTATTTGGGTTGACTTGGCGCATGCTCACACATGTTAGACTCATACAAAGTCGCCAATAGCCTCTATGATCATTTAGTTTTTGACTTTTGATGCCATCTTATGCTTCTTTTAATGTTGCTTTGTCGCTTTGCATGATTATGGCCATTATTGCTCTCTTAGTTGGTCGCTCCCAGTCTTTTGCTAACCCTCATTTTGTACTGAGTATGAGCTCTACTCGTGCATCCAACTCCCAAAAACCAAGTTTGCCATTGTGTCCACTATAAATTCCTATGCATGGTATTTGCAAGCCATTCCAAGTAAATTTCCATGTGCTACCTTTCAAAAACCTTCAAAACACTTCTCGTTTTGTGACAATGTTTTTAGCTCATGGGGACGTAGTGGTCGGATTTGCTATCTTCCATATTGCTTATTCCAAAAAGAAAAAAAAAGAGAAAAAAAAGAAAGAAAAAAGGCACTCCTCCATGGAAAGTGAATGTTGGTGGGCACCCGATGGAATCGGTTAGCCATGGTTTGTGAAAGAAAAAAAGGTGGGGAGGAGTGCCAAGCTTTATAAAAGAGCACAAAAGTGCCAATCTCTCTCTCAAAAACTTGCTTCATTTTTGTATGGAAGATAGTAAGAACCCCATTGCTAGTCGTTGACAAAGACAACCACCTCTCAAACCCAATTTTTATCTCTCTGTTTTACAAATGAAAAGCTCTAGCACATGTTTAATCACTGCTTCCCTCTGCGAAGGGCCTTTCTTTTACTTTTATGTTGAGTCTCCACCTTCTATCTTTATGCACCATTAAGAGAGCATAGTTGTCATTCTGAGTATAATGTGCATTGTCCCAAAGTTTTCATTGATTGATTCATGATCATGGTTTCACTTGTTCTCAAATTACTTGTATCTAGTCACCCTCTTAAACTTGAAGGTGTCCTATGCATTTATGTTTTGCTCTCCATGAAGGACAAGCTGAAAACCATTTGTATGTTTTCCATATGATTTGAACACACACTTGACTTTCATTGTTTCATTATTCATGATCTTTTGTTTGTGTTCATTTTCATGTTTACAACATAGTTGCTAAGTTCTTATTGTCAAGATTATATCTTTCATGCCATGTTTTAAGTTCTTATGATCCCAGCTCACAAATGCTTACGTATATGATCAAGATTGTGTAGGTGCATGTCACCTCAAAAATTATTTCTTTTGTTATCACTTAGCTACTCGAGGACAAGCAGGAGTTAAGCTTGGGGATGCTGATACATCTCCAACGTATCTATAATTTTTGATGCTCCATGCTTGTTTTTACACCATTTGCCTTGTGTTTCGTTATACTTCGTGGCGTTTTTATGCGATTTCTGGAACTAACCTATTGACAAGATGCCACAGTGCCAGTTCCCTGTTTTCTACTGTTTTTGTGTTTCAGAGTGATACACAGGAAATATTCTCGGAATTGGACGAAACAAAAGCCAGAAGTCTTATTTTTTCCGGGAGCATCCAGACATCCGAAAGAGAGCCGGAGAGGGGCCAGGGCCTGCCCTCATACTAGGGTGGCGCGACCCAGGCCCTGGGCACGCCACCCATGTGTGAGGAGCCCCTGGCTGCCCTCTCGCGATGCCCCTTCGCCTATATAAAGCATCGGGATGGAAAACCCTAGGGGATTCGGCAATTTTCCAGAAAGAGTTCCGCAGCTCCGCCGCCATCGTCGACGAATTTTGGGGGACAGAAGTCTCTGTTCCGGCACCCTGCCGGGACGGGGAAGTGCCCCCGGAGCCATCTCCATCGGTCTCCATCGCCGTCTCTGCTGTCTCCATCGACCTCACCGCCATCTCCATCAACCTTGCTATCTCCTATGATGAGGAGGGAGTAGTTCATCCCCGGGGCTAAGGGCTCTACCGGTAGCTATGTGGTTCACCTCTCTCTCCCATGATATGATCTTTATGTGATCGTGAGCTTTGTATCATGTTGAACAAGTAGATGTTATTATTCAGATGTTATGTGTACTCTAGTGGTGATTGTTAAAGTAATCTATTCCTCCTGCCTTGGTGTAACGGTGACAGTGCGTGCATCATGGTGGTACTTGGTTTAGGCTATGATTGTGATCTCTTGTGGATTATGAGAATAATTATTGCTATGATAGTTTGAGTGATCTATTCCTCCTTTCATGGTGTAATGTTGACAGTGTGTGCACCGTGTTAGTACTTGGTCTAAGTTGCAATGATATCTATCTTGAGTTGTGATCTGATTTGGGTATCTCTATGAGTGGTGTTTGTCAAGTACTTGATGAACTTTAAGGGGTGCTTTTGTAGCCACTACACAATGATTAGTGTTATTCAATAGGAGAGTAATTCAGAGTACCATAGTGGAGAGAAGTTGTTTATTTGTTCATTCATGTTATATTGTTGGGAGTGTGTCCACTAGTGAAAGTATGATCCCTAGGCCTTGTTTCCAAGCATTGCACACTGTTTACTTGCTATTTTGTTACTTGTTTGCTCGCAGCGATATTTATTTCACATCACGTTTGCTACTTATAATCATCTATACCACTTGTATTTCACTATCTCTTCGCCGAACTAGTGCACCTATACATCTGACAAGTGTATTGGGTGTGTTGGGGACACAAGAGACTTTCTGTATCGTAATTGCAGGGTTGCTTGAGAGGGATAGCTTTGACCTCTAACCTCCCTGAGTTCGATAAACCTTGGGTGATCCACTTAAGGGAAACTTGCTGCTGTTCTACAAACCTCTGCACTTGGAGGCCCAACAAGTGTCTACAAGAATAGAAGTGCGTAGACATCAGTGACCGAGATCAATGAGGCGGCGTTCCAAACCGCTCAAGGGGAAGGGAGTGCCAAACGGCCGAAGCTCCGCTCCTCGAACTATAGCGAGGTTGAGGATGTCCTTTTGGTTCATGCTTGGTCCGAAATTGGGATGGATGCGGTTCATGGCACGGATCAAACCGGGAAACGGTATTGGCAACGGACCGAGGACAAGTATTGCAAGCTCAAGCCCAAGACCGGTAGCTTGGTCCCTCGTTCTTACCGGTCACTTCAAGGACGGTGGGAGGTGATCAAGCCGGCTTGTGCTCGTTGGAGTGTGGCTATGGACCAAGTGATTAACAATCCACCAAGTGGCATCGTTGAGAGTGACTATGTGAGTGTACTCAACCTCACTCTTTGGTTCATTTCTATTTAAATTATGCACGGTTGTGATCATGCTATGCTTCCATTTGTGATCATGTTATGCATATTGTAGGACCGATATGCGGACGAGCGGTACAAGGACATGGCCGGTTCCAAGGGAAAATATTTTCCCTTCAAGCATTGTTGGGCATTGCTTAAAGATCTTGACAAGTGGAAAGTAAGGGATCAAGAATCCGCACCAAAGAAATCGGATATACTCAATATGGAAGATAGTGAGGATGAAGGAAGGAACCGTGGCAAGCCCGAGGGATCCAAGAAGGCCAAGGAAAGTATGAAGTTGGAAGCGGATGCATCAAGTTTGAAGGACAAGCTTGATCAAATGATCAAGGCAAAGGAGACATTGTCATTGAAGGCATTGGAGACAAAGCTCATTATCACCGAGAGAAAGAAAGAGGTGAAGCTTGCACAATTGGAAGCTAGGCGGGAAGATGCCAAATGGAAAGCCGAAATGGAGGAGAGGATGCTCAAGCTCAAGGAAGCAAAGGCATGGAAAGAGATCATGGCCGAGGAGAAGGAGCACATGATGATGTCTAAAAAGGACATGGATGAAGACCAATTGGCATGGTGGAAGGAGACCAAGGAGGACATCACCGAGAGGAAGAGGCTACTTCGTGGTGGTGGTGCGCCGTCTACTCTCCGAGGTGAGTCTCTGATGAGTGGTGGTGGCGACGGAGGTGTGGAGAACTTCGTTTGAGTCACCGATGTGATGGTGATGATGATCTTTTGAGTCACCGATGTGATGGTGATGATGATCTTTTGCAAAGACAAGATGTTGATTTTGTGATGTAAAACTATGAACTATGCATCATTTATAATCAGCCGCAAGTATGTTTCATGATATGTGTGTTTTATGATTGAGTTTTGCTAATATCTATTTGCAAATGTTGTATGGAATGCTTCATTTTAAAGAAAATCCTGTTTTGAGGGTTTGAGGGTCGGGGCGTAGAGCAGTGCCCTCAAACCAACTCTCAAAACAGAATATTCTGTTTTGAGGGTTGGTTTAAGGGTATTGATCTGCGCCGGCCGTTTTGGAGCCCAGAAAATCGCATTTTCTCGACCCTTAAACTGCGTTTGAGGGTTGCACTTTTGAGGGTTCTGTTAGAGATGCTCTTACAACTAGCTACTCCATCCCCAGTTTTTTCTCATTCGCGGTCTGTTCTTCCATGGTTTCTCCAATTTGGCCCGTTCTTCCGTCGCCGCTCTGCTCGTGTAGGCTTGCTGATCTGGTAACTGATTTGTCCTCTGGTTCTTCTTTTTTTGAGCGATTTTTGCAATGTTTTGTGCTAGTTTTTCCTCAATCGCAATGTCCCGTCTCCTTAATTTGGCAGGAAAGATTTGGGATTTGGACTAGCGTGAGATCTAGAATCAGCTCGAGCGTGCAGCAATGGCGGCCGCCCCTGATCTTCGGGCGCTCAAGAGGAAGAAGGAGCCCAGTTGTCGCGAAACCTCGCTGGTCCTTCCGGCCACGGCGACTGCAGGCTGGTCCTCTCTCCCGCCGGACCTCGTCCGCCTCATCGCCGACACCTTCCTCGCCACCAACGACCTCGACCACTACATGCGCTTCCGCGCCGTCTGCCCCAGCTGGCGCGCCGCCATCGACGACCCCGCGAGCAACACCTCTGACCCCCGCTTCTACGCGTGAACATGGATCATCCTCGACGAGGTCTTCCAGCGTGCCGCCGACGACGGGCTGCTCCTTCTGAACGTCGCCACGGGCCGCTGCTCCGCGACTACCACGCCGTGCCCACCACTCCCAGTGGCTTCTTCGTCCAGGCGGACAGGAGCCCTCCCCATGCAGCCAGCCTGCTCAACCCTCTCACCGACGTCCTCACCCGTTTCCTGGCACCCGTGCCGCCCGAGGCGACGGTCGCCAATGTCATCCGTACCGAAGACACTTTGCTCACCATCCTTGTGCTCAGCGACTCGTCCCGCGAGATCTATGTGGCCAATCCGAACAGTGAATGTTTCGCTGCTAAAGACTTTGAGCAAGGAGTTTATAATTTCTTCCGGAAGACGGTTGTAGGTGGTGCTCACTCACACATCTCTGCATCGTTCTTTGTTGATGTGGGCGATGTGCTATTTAATTTGCTAAGGTCTGTTCATCTGGATCCTGTCAAGGTTTTCTCTACTGATTATCCTGGAGATGCAGACGGCGACTGGTGTTTTATAGTGGGATGGGCTTCAGATATAGTGTTTTTTATGAAAGCATATGGAACCCACTTTATGTTCAAGGTGAACACCGAGACAGGTGAGGTCGAGTTTTTGAAGAACATCAGCAGATTTGCCTTCTTCCTTGGTCACTGCAGATGTCTGTGTGTTGATGCTAGTAAGTTCCCAGGCATCGAGGCAAACTGCATGTACTATAAAGAAAACTTGGGTTTGTCTGCTCGCATCTGCAAGCGCAACCTTAAGGATGGCAAAGAAGATATCATATCTGAAGCGGCTGAATTCTTGAAGCAGGACAAACAGTTTGTCCTTGTCGCCGACCGTCCTTTCACCATCATCCACCTTCTCTGCAGCTACACCATCAACATGCCAGATTCTCAACTGGCCTTACAATAGATGTCGTAAGGTGCCGTCAAGTCTTGTTCCAACTTTGGACATGGTGATCTCGGTGACTTCAAATGCTATGATTTTCCTAAGTAGCCGTTCATGTTCCCTCCCTAGTCTTTTGTTTTGTTAGTTCGGTTTTTCTTGACATATTCCAGGCAAGAAACATGCAGTTTCTAGGTTAGCTAACATGTGGTGGAACTACCGTAAGACGTCTTGATTAGGACATGGTTACAACCTAGTTTTAGTCTGTTGGGTGTAATGTGATATGGTGTTTAATTCGTGGCAGTAGTAAATGCTGGCCCTTTTTTGCCAACTTATTACTTTAGCTTCTGCTTAATTTTATTTTGCTATGTCATTCACTGAGCACGAAATATGTTTTGGATTTGCTTACTGGTGGTCTGTAGAACCCCTGTGCATTGAGGCCAGTGCTTAGGACAGGGTATGGGAAATATTGTTTCATCTGTTCTTCTAATGCTCCCTGGCGTCTATGCTTAGATTCCTTTTACTAGTTGCATTTGCAATCTGTTCCTTATATTTCTGGCATTACTGCCAGAATCTTATTTGTAGCATGATTGCTGTCAAGAATTGAAGATGTGCTTTGCAGCTCATTATTCCTGTAAAGAACTTAAGATAATCTCTGTATAAATAGTCTTTACATAATTTTTCTGGGCAGGTGGTGTATTGATGCATAGGTTGCATCCTGTTTAGAGAACACATGTGTTGATTGGGTCGTTGTGTGGAACATAGTATTTCGAATGAACATTGTAATGGAAGTATAACTAATCACTGAACTATAGAACTAAAATCGGTTTCAAGAGCTCTCAATGTCCTTGTAGAAATTGCTGCAATAATAAGCAGAGAACATTAGTTCAAAGTAATATGAACCAGTGGGTGAGCTCTTGAATAGCAGGTATATGCAAAATTCTCTCCGTACCTCTATTAATTCTTTGTCTCCTCGAACTGCTTCATCAAGTCTCCGTTTGTTCTCTGAAAAAGGGTTGAGTTCTTGTGAAGCTGTAGGTCACAATTTAGTGTCAATCCTTTCTATCATAGCAGAAATTAAGCTTGGTTGGAATTAGTTCAGAAGCATGTGTTGATTGGATCATATCAAGCAAAGAAGTTTTAGATTGAAGATGATCATGGAGATGTAACTAATCACATTGAAAATGTGTCCCATAACGGAGGAGTAAGCATTGAATTCAGAGTAGTAGCTAGGATATAGACCAGTTGGTGAGAGTTGCTAGTGATCTGTGGAATGCCAGTTGCATGCACAGCTACTTGTTTCACTGCAGATCTATAAATTCTTCACCTCGAACTGCTGCATGAGTCTTGATTTGTTCTCTGAAGAAGGATCATGCATTGGTTTTGTTCTTGGCAAGCTGTAGTTTGCATTCAGCAGCAGTTTCTGTCGACGGAATGGATCTGTGTGGCCCTGGAAGACCAGGTTGGGGAGGCCTACAGGATTTGGTCCAGTACCACCTAGAGGGCCTGGATTTCCGAGTGGCCCTGCCCCTAGTTCTCGGGGCTCAGTTTGGTAGCTTTTACGGATCCTGGTAAGTTAAATCCTCTGCTATTTGGTGGCGATTTAAAGTTAGCATTGTGCCACTTAGATATTAATTCATTCAGTTATCATCTAAAATTAATTAATTTATCCAGTTAGATAAATTTGTGGCTCATGGGTTAACTAAATCAAGGTGCAATATATAAGCGATGAACATTAGTCGTTGAGTTTTGTTCCTTTGAAGTATTCCTTTCCTTTTTGAGATGGGTAGCATACCTCTGAGACTCTTAACCAATGCTTCTTCTGCAGGTTCTACCTCCCCTTCACTGTTGCCTGCTTAAAGATAATTGTGGCCTGTTCGTCGAACACATGTGCCCGGGTGGCCTGCATAGCATGCTGGTTTTATCTGCCACAAAATATAACGCACTTAGTATTACAGTCATTGGTTTAAACATTTGCTGAGAATTCACTTGGCTGAACATTTTGGTTGTTGGGAATGTCCATCGCTACAGTATAGGCACTAACAAAAACCATTGTCATATCTTTTGGAGTTCATTGTCTGCAGTTTTTGGTCTTGTTTCGGTCTTGAACATGGGCATTTGGCTCTCGGGCACATTTTCTCTCCTTCCAGAAAATTCGAAAAATGAATTCAATGGATTAAAAGTATGTAAACAATTCTGGTGTTTAGATTACTGGTATGAGTCAAGTGTCATGAAGTTTTTGTGAAAAAAAATTAATTGTAGTCTCGGTGAAAACAAAATAAAATGAGGAGGTACAATAGCATTTCCTCACAGCTCAAAACCTAGTTGTGATTTTCACGAAACTTTGAAATCTGGAGTCATTTACATGTGAGGGTGTTTCTGGATGAGTGCAAAATGTTTTGAAAAGGGATCAAATGCTCATGAGATTCGGTGGGGGGTTTTTGGTCTTCCCTAGTACTAATGTTATTTCACTGACTGAGTAAAATGATCAGACACAATATGTCGCTGCTGTTTCTAGATGGTTTTTGTAGAGTTCACCAATTTTTGCTGGCAGGTAGTTTACTTTTACATACATGTATTCTGTTTAGAGAATAAAGGTGTTAATTAGATTAGATTAAACCATCGAATGCCATATAGTTAATTTATCAACACATTTTTACCTGTGCATACCTTTTTTTTGGTTAACATGTATAGTGTACAGGCCAGGGTTTGCATATTTAGCCCCTATCTGTCGTTGTGCATCGACATACTATTGTTATGCCGGTATGTTTCTACACGAGAAACGGTGATTAAAATTTACCGATGAGTCTGACTCATATTTCATGATGAACCATTTCTTCTTCATGTAAGCAGTGCACTATGGTTTCAGGCCTTGCGGACATTGAAGTGTACTTCAGCGGGTTTGTCTTCCACTTGGAATATGTCCGTCTCTTTTGGTTTGTACTTCTAATCCACTCTGGCATGTTTCTTTTGGGAGCCTCTTCAACTAATAAGAGAATAGCGAACTGCACAATATGTTTCCGTTTCACTCTAGAAACTGACATATTGGCAATATTCCTCCTTTCACCTTAAATTTGAGGGCGAAAGAGACAGAGAGAGATAATTTGTACTGAACCAGCCAACTGCAAAATTATGTTTGACATGCTATAGATGTGGTACAATGCTAGATAAAAAACCTTATATGCCAAATGTAGTTTTGAAGGCATGCACACTTATCTCATGTTCGAATCTATATTTGTTTATTTGCAACTGTTAATTAGTTCATTGAGAACATGTTTCTTATGAAAGTTAGGAGTGCCAGATGGATATTTGAACTCCAGTGTACTGACCGTGCAACTTACTCTTTTTTCTCAGTTCTGCCGCAGTGGAACATTGCTTAATGCCATCAGCACAATCCAAGCTAACAAGGTGGCTGGAAATGAGGGATCGATGATGCCAGGATTGATCATTGATGGTCTGCTGATTGGAGGGGAAGAACCTAAACTGAAATTATAGGCTCTGAGATTGGATAAGCAATCTTTTCGTAATAGAAAACTAGTGATGTGGCTAACTTATACGTAGAGACCTTGCCGACATGATCGAGCTGGCAGTAGAAAATGTGTACTCAATTTGTGCCCATTTGTGTATTCATTCCTGCAAGTGAGTCTCACATATACTCTGCCTTGTTCTTCTTACATTCTGTTAATTCTGCAATGTCTCTTGTTCTGTGCAAGTTCCAGGTTTTAGATTTGCTTAATGTTGGTCTATGGAAATGATGTACGAATGTTTCATCTTGTTTTCTATCTGACGTCTATGCTCCTGTAATTGTACTAATGGCTCTTGTAGTATGTTCATAGTTGAATCTTTGGGCGCTACTTTGTAGCACAACTGCTATTAAGAACTTAGGTTGTGCTTGGCATAAAATAATTTTGGACACAATTTGTAGTTACTATTTACAGATGGTTTGTTAGATTCAGATGCTTACCTATTTTTGCTATGTAGGTGTTGTACTTTTACATTTACTGTATTCTGTTAAGATTGTGTTGACTGGATCATACTGCGAAACAAAGCTTCTTAGAATTGGACTAAATCTCGAGAGCTCAGAATTACCTTGTAATGGAACAGTAAGCAGAGAAGTAGTTGGAAGATAGACCAGGCTAAGCTATGGAACAACAGATACATGCATGACTACCAGTTCTCTCCGTACCTGTATAAATTCATTTTCACCTCGAATTGTAGCATACGTATCAGTTTGTTCTCTATGGTTGAGTTGTGAAGTTGTAGATTATTTTCAGCAAAAGTTCAGTATCTAGTTTAGCAGCAGTTCAGGTTTGCAGGATGGATCAGCATGGGCCTAGAGGACCAGTTTAGGGAGGTCTCGGAGGGTGGCCTCCGGTTCCACTTGTCGGCCTTGGGTTTCCCGGTAGCCCTGTTTCTTGGGGTCTGGGTTTGGTGGCTTCTTCGGATTCCTGGTAAGTTGACTCCTTCCTCAGTTAACTGATTGAAATTCTAAGTCTGTATTGTACCATTGAGATCATCAGTTTATTCAGTTGGTGTATCATTTTGTTTCTTCCTAAAAATTCAGTCTTCAACATCAGTCCATTCACTTGGTAGAGAAGCAATGGTTCAGTAGTCAAGTGTAAACAAATTTTAGCACAATCTCAAAGTTCAATCCCAAGCGATGAAGCATGTCCTAGGCTACTAGCTGTTTAATTTGTAGCTCTGAAAATCTCTTTTGTTTTACATTCTGAATAAAATGGTTCTTTTGCAGCTTATACCTCTGCTACTGCTGCCTGCTCCAAGATTGGTGTATAGCGACTTTCGTCGACTAATGACTGAGTCGCAGGGTTGGCAACTCAAAAACCTTGGCATTGGGTTAGAATCCCTGGGTTAAATATTCGCTGAAGAACTCACTTTGTTGCACCCTGGGAGTTTTTTTTATTGTACTTTGAGATTGCTCACCACATGTGCCATGTGGTTGGGAGTTTCTCTTGCTACCGTTAAACAGTAATGAAAAATCCATGGTCTTATTATTGATTGGAGATCATTGTATGTAGTTATCAGGGCTCTCTCTAACTTTATACCTCGTTGCTGCATTTCACAGATCAACCAACCCCAGGGTAAAAGTCTTACAATTTCACTTTAATTGCTAAAATGTTTATGTCACTAATGCTTCATGTGACGTTTTATCTTAACATAAGTTGAAGTATTAGAACTTGTACTGGTAAGGAGAAGAGCTTTTTCCTTTTCAGGTTCAGGTCCCAGATTGTGTTCTTCTTCAGACAATGTAACTGCCAACCATTTTCATTTTCCTTGGCAACCGAGCAAGGCCATCATGTGGAGTACCACTGATCGGAAGTAGATTGTCTCAAATAGGACAGCACCAGGACTCATGAGGCAAACTGGCAATAGTCTGTAAATGTAAGTTCTCATCACTTCGATCATTTGTTACTGCACCTATCTGTTAAGGTTCATGCACTAGCCACTTGAATCAAAAGTCCGAACTGATGGAAAGGGCTAGTACAATCTACTTATACACTTCAACACCCCCTCTCACGTGTGACGGGAGACGAGAAGACAAGTCAACACGTGTAGAGAGGCAAAGAGGCAGCACGCCAGGAGGCTGCGGAGAATTTAGAATAAATTGTGAAAGCCAAGATTTGAACTCGAGACCTGGGGCTCTGATACCATGTTAAGGTTCATGCACTAGCCACTTGAACCAAAAGTCCGAACTGATGGAAAGGGCTAGTACAATCTACTTATACACTTCAACACTATCATGTGCCATTCAAGAGTAATTACCCAGCTTCTCACATTAAGCTGCATCTGTTTGTGTGGATTAAATATACATACGGGCACAAAATATTTGGAGCTTGCCACTGTCGACTGAATATACATGTTCAACACCTTAAAACTACATTGCAGTTTGTCTCCGATCTGAGATATAGTTAATGGCTATGTAGAAGTAGGTGTTATACTGACTATAGTTGATTTGAGGTTAGGTTAAAATTATATATATAGGATTGTGAGTTTCATTGCTATGCAGAAGATCTTGCTATACTTCCTGATGTGGTTTTTAATGCATGTAGAGTTATTTGTGGACCAAGTGCAATTTAGTGAAGACTACAAATTCTACCGCCCCAGAGTGAGTTAAATCCTTCCTCGGTTCCCTCCGTTTCATATTAGTTGTCGCTGATTTAGTATAAAATTGTGCTAAATCAGCCACAACTAATATGGAACGAAGGGAGGACTTGTCAACCACTGTTCACTGCATCATATGCATGGCGAAGCTAGACAAAGAGCAACCAAGGTTTGCCAGAGTGTTTGTGATCTAAGGTGTACGTATATACATGACCTGCACGTAAATGCTCCGGCTGCTACTTACGTAGGTTTGTTTTTCTGATGGAAGTCATACTGTCAGTTAAAGAGATTGCACACCAAAATGGGTGCGTCGCGCACTAGTTTCATACTACCTCCGTTTCAAGAAGTAAGGCGCACGCGCATTTCAAAGCAATTTTTGATCGAATAAATAGAATAATTAAAACTTGATTATATTGTGTAAAATTAGTATCGCTGGATTTGGATTCAAACATACTTTTCAATGATGCTAATTTTATACCAACATTCTTTATATATTTAGAGTAAATCTTGGTCAAAGAAAAAACACACAAAACGAGGACGCCTTATTCCTTGAGACGGATGTAATATATTAAAATACTTCATGAAATCAGGTTTAGTTAACATAGTATAATTGCTAAAATAAATATATATTCCACTTTATATTAATATTTTCATAGTTGTGAAAATTAATTGTTCGTGTGTGCCAAAAAATGTTGTGCATCAAAATAGAATATTCAAGCAACTTTTGAAAATAAATTATTCCGCAAGAAAAACTATGTCAAAACCCTAAATTAAGCCCAGCCCAAGTCCATTAAGGAAATGTATAGAAAAAATTGTTTTTTTTTGAGAAAAAATTTATTCTGATACAACTCCTATGTCAAATCCCTTAGCTAAGCCCAGCCCAAGTCCATGCACGTTGTTTCCCCAAGTCAATTTGCTCTGCTTTTGGAATACTTACTGGCTGCTCTGTCTCATATCTCTATATTCTTGGGCTGAGGAAATGATTTTGCTTTAATTTATTTATCTAGTGGTTTTAGTAGTTAACAAGGGTATAGATAATAGAGCCCGTCAATTGAGTACCCCTGAGGCCCGTTAGGCTAGGCCCAATTGTAATGATAGTCGAGATACGATTTCTTACCGTATGTGGATATTGTAATCTGTATCGGACCCTACCCGATCCTCGGACCTGGCCACCTATATATAGGGGCCAGGAGGGGACGGTGTAGGGCAGATTGAAAGCAAGCCAGGTTCAACACCCAAGTTTACTTTTGATATACACCTATTTTGACTAACCTTACCTTCGAGTTCATCCGACGCCCTATCTCCCCGATCCTAAGTCCTTCATCTAGGACATTTGTCGAGTTAACCCTCGTCAATTGGCGCCGACCGTGGGGACTCTGGGCGTTGGAATCATGAATTCGACGGCTTTTTCGCTTTTAGCCAACAGCAGTGCAGGAATCGACGAAAATCAAGAGATGGAGTTGACAATCGGAAGTCTAAACATCTTCATTGGGCCGTCGGGTTCGACTCGTCTTTCAGATCCGGCGAAACCAGATCCGTCGGCAAGCGAGCTCGAGACAGTAGCAATGATGGAATCAGCTGAAGGCTCTTCCAGCAAGGTAAACTCGCCGGTCAGCTTAGGAGAAGCACAAATCGCAGAAGGCGACGAAATTCGGGAAGAACTCGACATGGAAGTAGAAGCGTTTAAAACGCATGATAATACAAGGGATTTCGCCGCTGAAAGTAGTGGCGTCTCCAAAAGAGTACACCAGTTATGCGTCATTATCACTGAAGCAGAAGAAGAAAACAATAACGAGGGAAGCAAAGGGGTCGACAGGCAAGTCGACAAGATAAAGGAGCATAGCAAAAAGGAGAAGGAGAAAGTTCACGTCTCAGCCGGAGAATGGAGGATCATCATGTCAGCTATCAATCATGGCACGGAAGTACCCGAAGGCTCAAGAAGATAAGTTCTAATGGGATATCAGTACGCATTACACCAGCACAAGAAGAAACTGAGAGAGGAAAGGGACATGTTTTTTCAAGATAATAACAGTGTGTCAAGGGAAGAGTATTGGGATGATTATAGTGAGGATTCAGACTGCAGCAGGGAAAGGCGCGGAGACCCAAAGCACAACAGAGGGACAACGGTGCAAAGTAGAGAGGAAAGGTACTCAAAAAGTATTACTCCACAGCTAGAGGAGGAGGAAGAAGACTTCGTATAGGAAACACCAGAAGCAGCGCTGATAGCAGCACAGGCATACCTACTAACCACGCGGCCAGAACCCGGAGATCCGCGGGAAGACATGCACCAAGCCGCAATACGAAGCCTCGGGATAGTAGAAGACAAGATCAGGGGAAAAGGTCCACAGACAAAGTCGACAAGCTACAAGGAAAGGCGAAAGGAGAAGTTCAAGCACAAAATCACACGAAACGAGTCCAGTGAGTCATCAGAAGAAGAAAGGCGACAAAAACGGAGGGAGGACGCAAGAAATATAATAGCGCAGGCTCGAGTAAATAAATTGCGCCACGCCTGGAGGGAAGAAAATTATGAAGATGACGAAAAAGAGATGGGTGCATTGTGCTTTACCCGCAGGGTTCGCAAAACACGGGTACCCAAAGGATTTAAGTTACCACATGACCAGCAAAAATATAATGGGTCGCAAGAACCTACCCTATGGTTATCGAATTACCTGCAGGCAGTACAGATATTAGGGGGAACAAAAGCAAAAACAATGCAAAGTTTGCAACTACACCTCACCAGCGCAGCACGGTCCTGGTTGAATACCCTACCCAATGAATCCATCGGAAGCTGGGGAGAACTCGAAAGCCAATTTGCAAGAAATTTCCACTCGACATATAAGCGCCCAACATCACTGGAGGAAGTCAAAGCGTGTGTGCAAAGGAAAGGCGAAACTCTACGTTCTTATATACAACGATGGAGTGTAATCAAAAACTCAGCAGAGGACGTCTCCGACGAAAGAGCAATAGACGCTTTTTCGGCCGGCCTTCGTCGCTCAGATCTCGTGGAAGAGATAGGAAGAACAAGGCCAACGACAGTAGCCGAGCTAATGGAAGAAGCCAACAAATTCGCTGACGGAGAGGACGCATATAATAACAAAAGAGGACGTTCACCAGAAGTCGACAGAACAAGTAGACAGAGGAGACGACACCGCAGCAGGGATAACCAAGGAAGGCAAAATCAGGTAGCCGCGGGGTACGAAGCAAATAAAGAAGAAGGTTATGAAAGTAGGAAGTTTCAAGCAAAAGGAGCAGAAAAACCAAGATACTCCGGCCCCTCGGCCGAAGACATGTTATATGGACCTTGTCGAATCCATTACGCGTATCTTGATGGAAAGAGAGTCTCAAACCACCAGATGAAGGATTGTAGAACTTTCCTGAGGCTACAAAGCGCCATGGGTTCCAACCAAGTGGGATGTCAAGGAGAAAAATACACAAGTCAAGGATATCAAGTACAAAGACTAGCAAGGCACCTAGAGTCGAAAGTTTACATATCGGCAATGATTCAACCTGTGCCCAAGTCAAAGAAAGAGCGAAAGAGCATATCCAGGCAAGTAAACCTAGCAATATCATTGCCACCAGCCACTACGGAGTACTTGCGGTGGTCAGATCAACCAATCAAGTTCAACAGAGCAGACCACCCAAGGAAAGTTCCCAGGCCGGGCCACTCGCCAATGGTGTTAAAAGCACAAATAGGAGGGTACGACATTGGGAGAGTATTCATGGATGCAAGAAGCGGCATAAACCTTATATATGCTAGAACCTTGAAGGCAATGTGTATCTCACTGTCAAGCCTGAAGCCAACAGATTGTTCTTTCCATGGAATAGTACCAGGAGCCGCAAACTACCCTTTGGGGAAAATAGAACTCGACGTTTGCTTCGGCAGTAGCAACAACTATCACAAGGAAAAGTTGGAATTTGAAGTTATGGACTGGCCCTCACAGTACCACGCAATTCTATGGCGCCCAGCATTTGCAAAGTTCATGGCAGTACCTCACTACGCGTATCTAACGCTAAAAATTCCAGGACCCAAGGGAACGATTACAGGACAAGGGAGCTTCGAAGTAGCCAACACTTGCGACAGGGAATTCAATAGAATGGCGCAAACCTTCGGCATGACAGCAGAATATGAGAGGCTGAAAGGAGAAACCGATCATAATGTGCTACCCGACGTTGGACGATCCCTGCCAGATCAGGCTTTCGACACAACTCAGGACTCGAAGAAGATCCAGGTCCACCCTACGGAACCAAACAAGACAACATCGATTGCGGTAAACCTGGATCCCGCATAGGAAAGTGCGCTCATCGAGTTCCTCCGTGAGCGCTGGGAAATCTTTGCCTGGTGTCCCTCAGACATGCCAGGGGTTCCCAGGGAACTCGTCGAGCACGCATTAAATGTAGATCCTAAAGCAAAGCCAGTCAAGCAACCATTGCGACGATTTGATGAACCCAAAAGGAAAGCGATAGCATCAGAATTGCACATGCTAGAAAACGCTGGATTTATCAGAGAAATAAAAACTTCGAGTTGGGTATCCAATCCAGTCATCGTACCCAAGAAAAACACAGATGTACAAAGAGTGTGTGTCGACTACACATCTCTAAATAAGCACTGTCCAAAGGATCCCTTCCCTCTACCCCGCATCGATCAGATAATTGATTCAACAGTGGGATGTGCAAGGCTTTCCTTTTTGGACGCATATTCTGGCTACAACCAGATCAAGTTAAAAAAAGAAGACGAAGAAAAGACAGCTTTCATCACACCATATGGAGTGTTTTGCTATCAAGTAATGCCTTTCGGCCTAAAAAATGCAGGAGCAACTTATCAACGGATGATGCAAAACTACCTCGGGAGCCAAATAGGACGCAACATCCAAGTCTACATTGACGATGTAGTCATTACCACAAGAAAGGAGGAATCCCTAATCAGCGACTTCGCAGAAACCTTCGACAACCTGAGCAGGTACAAGCTTAAGCTTAACCCGACAAAGTGTTCCTTCGGCGTATCGACAGGACAACTTTTAGGGTTACTGGTGTTAGCACGAGGAATAGAGGCGAACCCAGAGAAGATCCAAGTAATTTTAACAATGGGAAAACCCATGAAACTACACGACGTACAGAAACTCGCAGGACGCGTCGCGACACTAAGTCGTTTCGTCGCTCGATTGGGAGAAAAGGCACTCCCTTTCTATGCACTTATGAAGAAGTCAGATGATAAATTTGAATGGACAGAAGAAGCAGATGCAGCTTTTCCGCAGCTGAAAAAAGTGCTCTCCACGCCACCAGTGCTGGTCGCACCAAAAGAAAAGAGCCACTACTACTCTACATCACCGCGACCCATCAGGTGGTGAGTACAGTATTAGTAGTCGAAAGAAGTGAAGAAGGAAAAGCCCACGGCGTCCAGAGGCCGGTATATTTCATCAGTGAAGTACTCTCTCCGACAAAATAGAGGGACCCGCACTATCAAAAGCTTGCATATAGTGTCTTTACAACAACACGAAAATTGCGACAGTACTTTGCGGTGCACCCAATTATAGTGGTCAATGAAGCACCACTATCAAACATATTGAATAATTCTTCAGCAACAGGACGTGTCTCTTTGTGGGGAATCGAATTATCTCCCATGGACATCACGTATGAAAAAAGAAAGGCTATCAAGTCGCAAATATTGCCAGATTTCACAGCAGAGTGGTTGGAGTTGCAGAGCACGGGACCGCCAGATTTATCGAGTGTCTGGACAATGTACTTCGACGGTTCTAAGAGAGTTGAAGGCGCAGGCGCAGGAGTAGTCTTGATATCGCCACAATGCGACAAACTGAAGTACGTTTTAAGGATGAGTTTTCCGCAGGCCTCTAATAATGAAGCAGAATACGAGGCTTTATTGCATGGAATGAAGATGGCCAAGGCGTGTGGGGCAACTCGTCTAAAAATATTTGGAGATTCAAACCTTGTTGTCCAACAGGTTATGAACAGATGCAACACAATTAATGAAAACATGATGGCCTACAAGAACTTATATCACTATCTCGACGGAACATTCGATGGATGCGAAGTCTCACACATCAGCAGAAACAGCAACGAAGAAGCCGACAATTTAGCAAATATCTGGTCACAGTGCCTGCCCATGCCATCTGGAGTCTTCTGGGAAGAAATAGTGGAAAGATCAATAAAAGGCGTCAAAAGTTCGACTACTGCAGCAGGCCCGGGGGCTGGTGCGAAAAATGACGAGAGTGCGCCAGAACCCGAAGAAGTCATGATGATAGAAGAAACCTGGATGCAGCCATATCTCGCATACATGATAAATAAGCAGTTACTAGAAGATGTAGTGGATGCCAAGAGAATAACTCGACGATCAAAAGCATTTGTCGTGTTGCAGGGGAAATTATACAAAAAGAGCATAACTGGCGTTCTACAGCGTTGCATAATGCCCCAAGAAGGACAAGTAATATTAAAAGATATACACGCTGGAGTATGTGGCCATCATGCTAGTAGCAGGGCAATCGCGGCAAAAGCGTTCCGAGCAGGATTCTATTGGCTAATAGCCATCGAAGACGCGAAGGATATAGTTCAAAAGTGTGAAGCCTGTCAAAGATTCGCATCTCGACCACACGCGCCACCAGCAGAGTTACAGTCAATACCATTGTCCTGGCCCTTTGCACAATGGGGCCTCGATATGGTAGGGAAGTTGCACAAATCCTGGCCAGGAGGGCATGTTTACATGCTAGTGGCAGTCGACAAATTTACCAAGTGGGTGGAAGCAGCCCCGGTAACAACTCAAGATTCGACAGCAACAATCAATTTCATCAAGTCGATAGTGTTTCGCTTCGGTGTACCATACAGCATCATCATGGACAACGGGACTAACTTTACTTTAAAGGAATTCAATAGTTACTGCGAAGGTTTGGGAATCAAACTCAAGTTTGCGTCCGTAGCACACCCGAAGACAAACGAGCAAGTCGAAAAAGCCAATGACCTAATATGCAACGGGATAAAAAAGAGGCTCTTAGCACCTCTCGAGAAAGCCAAGAGCGCTTGGGTAGATGAACTTCCCTCCGTTCTTTGGAGTTTAAGAACCACGCCTAATGCAGCTACTCAAGAAACTCCCTTCTTCCTCGTCCACGGCGCAGAAGCCGTGCTTCCAGTCGAAGTTACACACGAAGCTCCAAGAGTGACGGCATATGACGAAGTAACCTCAACAGAAGCGTTACAAGACGACGACGATGCACTGGATGAAGCAAGAGATAAAGCACTTGAAAGAGCCACGCAGTATCAACAGAACCTACGGAACTACCATAGTAGCCGAGTTCGTCCGCGATCCTTTGTGGTGGGAGATTTAGTCTTACGACTCAGGCAGGACAGCCACCGCAAGTTAGAGTCCCCTTGGGTGGGACATTACATCGTCACAAAAGTAATACCAGGAGGAGCTTATCGACTACAAGACAGGAAAAGACGAGAGCAACCCATGGAATGCGGAGCAGCTACGACGTTTTTACGCATAGAAGAAATCTAGTGACATCAGTAACTTCGAGTTAACCCTTTGAACCCAGAACATGAGGCCATAGGTCGGGTTCCTTGGGTTGAACTCGACAAATTGTACAAATATTTTACTTCTCCACTCGGGGGCTTCAACCCTCGGGTCGTACGAAAGAAAGTTTATCACAATATGGAGATCTTTTATACTACTAGGTTGTGCAACAACCCGATATTCTTCAAGCAATATAATTGGTTCAAACGAACCCGATAATATATAAAGCATGCCTCGGAACAACGATTTGTTCCCATGGTCTATTAAAAGCATCAAAGCCAAATACGATTATTTATTACAGATAGCACGGCAACAAGGCAACTCGAAAAGGAGATTATATAAAGAAGATTCTAATGGAAGTGTACTTCCGCCTCGTACTCCTTCTGGCATTGAGTAACATCATATATCTTCATGTCAAACTTGGACGTGCCAACGTGAAAATTGAAGGTCATGAAGAAACCTCGCTGGATATCGTGATCATCCACAAACTGTGACCAGCCGCCTTTGAAGTACTGTTCGCCAGCGCCATCATACCAGACTTCCACCTGGTAGGGAGTTCCTCCCCCAGAATGTTCACGAAGAATTGCTTCACGCAACTCACGCCCATCCATGAACTTGGTGAACTTTAGCGGCAGCCGTTGAATTTCACGACACTGCGCGCCGGCAATACAGAAAAAGGAATATATCCTCGGCTGAGAAGAAGAAGTGTTACCAGGAGGTGCGCTTGGGCCTGGGATAGCGCATGGCACCTTTGGTTTATTTTTACTCCCGGCCGGACGGCCGGGACGCTGCTTCATTGGAGCGGACGACGAAGATCCTACAGCAGCTGGTGCTGTCTTATTCTTGCTACCACGGGGGCGGCCGCGACCCCGCGGCGCCGCCGGGGTGCCGAGGTTCAGATGGGACCCATCTGCATCTGCCATGGAGAAAAGTTGGCAGAAAAGAAACCCTAGATGAAGAAGAAGATGATGCGGTGGAGGAGGAATCTGTTTAGGGTTTTTACCCTCACCAAAGGTGCTTTATTTATAAGCACATATTAACGGGCCTCCGCGAAAACAAGGCCCATAAAATATTTGCAAAGGAATTAAATTCTGCACATAGCAGACGATAATAGCAAAGTGAAAAAGAATGTATCATAGAAAGTACGAGAAACCTCGCCTTGGGCTCGGGGGCTTACAATAGGAAGAAGAAGAAGGAATAGACGAAGTCAATTTGAGCCTATGATTGATTACAAGTATCCAACCATAGCCTCGGGGGCTACTCCCATCGGGAGCGCTGAGCACGCACCCGATAGAAAATAAAAGAATCAGCAATAAAAATGAAGAAAGCTATGATCGATACAGTACGAGCCGCTCAACATTTTGACAACCATGAAACTTTGACTACATAGTCGACAAAATATAGAGCGACTATTCCCATCGGGAGTTACTTGGGAGAAGTTAATATAATTCGAAATTATTTGATATTCCATCAGTCAAATGAGACGGCGACATGCGATTCTCGAGTTACGTTATCGCAACGAAACTCGAATGCCGTGATTTATCATGAAGGTAAGACCCCGGGATCCGTCCTGTGTGGCCTGGTATACGCACATGGATGCGCTCTGCTGGTATGTATCCGTGTCTACGATGCGAATAAAATCCTGGTGGACGCACTGGGTACCCTGAGAATCACTGGGATTCATTCTTTGTAAGACCTAGATGCGGCAAAAGAGTGGGTTTGACCGGTATCCCGAATTCAAGTCCAAGGGATTGAATTTGAAGTAGGTGGCAAGTATCTGTTCCGGCAGTTAACTGACCTCTTGATCCGTCAGAGTTGTCAGGCTTGTTCATCAAAACCCCTTGCGAAATATTATCATGAAAATAAGTCGAAAGGCCAAGTCGAAAAATTGAAGATATGAAGAAGTCGAAGAATTGATCAAGTCGAAGATTTAAAGATTAGAGATTCAACCCGAATCTGCAATTCTGGTAGAATCTCAGGGGCTACTGACAAGGGTATAGATAATAGAGCCCGTCAATTGAGTACCCCTGAGGCCCGTTAGGCTAGGCCCAATTGTAATGATAGTCAAGATACGAGTTCTTACCGTATGTCGATATTGTAATCTGTATCGGACCCTACCCGATCCTCGAGACCTGGTCACCTATATATAGGGGCCAGGAGGGGACGGTGTAGGGCAGATTGAAAGCAAGCCAGGTTCAACACCCAAGTTTACTTTTGATATACACCTATTTCGACTAACCTTACCTTCGAGTTCATCCGATGCCCTATCTTCCCGATCCTAAGTCCTTCATCTAGGATATTTGTCGAGTTAACCCTCGTCAGTAGTACTCAATTATTAGCAAATGATACGCCTCATGCCCCTATTCTTGAGCTAAGGAATTGGGTTTTCTTTATTTTGTTTATCTAGTGCTTTTTCTTAGTACTCAATTGTTAGAAATCTATATCCTCATGTCCCTATTTCCTTGAAGTGATGAATTATTGGTTTTACCTTTTTATCTATTGTTCTTTTTAATAGTCAATTTTTCCCTATTTCTCTACCCTTTGTTGTAGATGATGATTAAATAGGGGTTTCCTCTTTGTTGACTTGCAAGCTGCATCTGATTTTTTAAGATGGTTTGAGCACTACTTGTTAACTGAATTGGTTGCATCACAATTCAATTTCTCAATAAAAGCTCTGTGTTATAATAATGATTTCATCGCATCTTGTTAGGTGGGTCTTGTGGACACTAACCAGCCTGTCTCGCTCCAAGGAGTTCTAGTATACTGCAACCTGAAAATTCTAGGATTACTTTGTTTGTGTGTTTCCATCCCGGCAAACTTTTTCTGTTGCCTTATTTGGGATGTTCTCTTGTTATTCACTTTACCTGCTAACTATTTTATTAAGGGTTAATGCTTATAAGCACAGAGAAGGTTTGCCATGATCAGGCTAAGGTCCCACATTGCATTCATGTCTGAAGCAGGGACATGCATCAGACCAATTGTATGCTAATAAAGTTGCAGATGCATGCAATCTGATCATTTGTTATTGCATAATGTACTATGTGTCATTGCAGTGTGCTCAATTGCTCACATGTAGGCTTGCGGAGACTAATAAGCTCCACACTGGAGTAGCTCCACACTGCATACTGTATTAGCCATTACAGTACAACCTGAACATCTCGGAATACCTTTTTTTGTTTGCTTCCATCGTATCACCGTTTCATCTGTCGCATTGTTTGGAAGGATCTTTTTGTTTTACTTCACCACCTAACCATGATGTTAAGGGTTAGGGGTCAGCAAAAACTGACACCGTTCAAACCAGCAACTAGGGAGCTAGTTCATTTTCCCTCACAAACTCAACTGGGCCTACCAATATAGTTATAAAAAATGAACTAGCTAAAATCAGCTAAGCCGGTCAAACCGTTTTTGCCTACCCCTATTAAGGGTCAGTGCTTCCTATGGATCTTTACATAAGTTTGAGAAACAAAATTGTGTGTCTTGAGCAGGACAGCACCATACCAATTGTGTTACAATACAGTTGTAGAAGTAAGAACTATGATCATTTGTTACTTGCTTACTAAAATCTCCAGCATCACAATTATATGCCCAGTATCTCAAACACTCAGATCAACAAACAAAACTTGTACTAATGAGCAGAAAAATTGTTTATCAAGGTCTGGTCCGAGGTTGTGTTGATCATGTCTCCGTTAGCAGGACAGCACCAGGCCAATCGTGTGGTTACAACTGTACAAGTAAGTTGAAAGTCACTTGATCATTTGCCTCAGAATGTAGAAATAGGTTGTAAAAGTAAGTTCATCATCGAGATTAATTGATCCAGTATGTTTGTATGCGATATGAAACATACGACCAAGAAGTTTCATCATCTGAAACTATTTTGGTGTGTATATTCTCAACCGTGTCCTTATAAGGCAAGAGTGAGCAGAGAATGTATAATTAAATTTAAATCAAATATTTGAATTTGAACGCAATCAACTCAAGTAATTGAAAGAATGTGATATTGAAGTCATAAACTTCATTTTAGTAAGATGTATTGGTTATAATAATTATTCCCCAGATTTTGTTAAGTTCAAATATTTCAAATTTAAAATTTGATTCAAATTCCAGAGATTAAAAATGACCTCTAGTCAAATTTCACCATTTGAACCCTAACAAAATAAGTTTTTGAAAATCCACCTTTTTAGAGAATTGAATTGCAAATCTTAAATTTAAAACTACCCCTTCCTTGGTTCCTATATGTCGGGATGTTACATTCTGCAAGTCTGTTTCTTTCTTCTGCAAGTTTTCTTATGGGTTAAGTGTACTTTTGATCCCTCAAGTCTTATGAAAGTCCAAATTTGGTCCCCCAACTCTATTCTCGTCTAAATTGATCCTCAAACACTTAATTTGGTCTAATTCTAGTCCATAACAGCGATTTAATGGACACTGACCTTTTTTACTTTTTTTTGCCACGGTGGACATATTGAGCCGTATTTACTCCGCCTAGACTCTTGACGTGGAGATCTATTGTGCTCGATGAAAATGTTAAAAATAAATAACCTATACGGTTATTAAGGGGATAATCCCCGCTTCCTATCCGCACACCGGTTTCACGATGGGAACTGACGCCCTATTTCGGAGCGACACCTCCTCTAGGAATCGAAATTATTGTGTCTGTTCAGATTGTATATAAGGCCTCATCAATCATCAATAAAGACTACAGATTTCATTTTTATCTTTGTCTCTCATTTGTCTCTCGATTACTTTCAACATGTTATCAGCACTCTCGAACCCTGAGTTCGACATAGATCGAAAGCCACAGCCAAGCCAAAATGGATCGAAGAATCGCAGAACAGAAAATAAGGAAGACGAAGCGCATCATCTCTCGTCAATCAGACTAGATGTAAATTCGCCTATTTGCTAGATTGCTTTGAGAAATAAGGTGCTCCTTTCCAATTTTGTTCATACAACAAATACTATCAGGAACTAGTACCTTCTAGACGAAGTCCATGACATGGCGGCGGCTCACATGACGACGACATCAGTCGCGCCGTCGGCACATGAACCCGCGTACTCCACGGCTACCCCTCGCCGGCGCCGATGCATCTCCCAGTGTGGTGATGTCTCCTTGGCACACGAGAGGCGTGGCACCTACGACGACTATCATCGGCGCCGACTCTATGCCACCGGCAACCTCACGTGCGGTGCAGTGCGTCGGCGCCCATGTCGTGGCCTCCTCTGTAGAGGCACCGGCGACGAGGCCCTCCTTGTAAGGACCCAGAGTCCGCGCCCCCACAGCAGTGGCGGAGCCAGGTTCTATTTGCTAGGTATTTATTGCTATTTTTTCTTTTATGCATCCATGCAATATCTTGAAATTAGATCTACTGATGCTGGTCCACTAAACAGCTAAGCTGATATGCGCATGTGGCTGCGGCCTAAATAAAAAATACATGTCCGGCTAGATCGTTGCGTTCTGTGTGTTATGTGTTGCCGTTGCCCCGATGAGTCACCTGCGGACTACTCTGCCTCCGCAGCTCCGCTGGTCGCTCGCTGCTCCCCTTCCCTCCCTGCCAATCGTCGACGCCTTCACCTCCTACGCTAAGGCGCTAGCCGGTAAAGCAACACCACATACTTATGCGGGTCTCGGTCTTATCTTGGACCATCGAACCTTGCTTTAAGATCTGTGCGCTGACTTGTAGACATTTCAAATAGCACCCTCACTTACTATAATTTTTAATCTGTAGGTCCCTAGGTTTTTACACAATATACCCTATATTTTTATTAGTTCAGCATTACACCTTACAGAAATTTAGGTTTCTTAGTACAGAATCAGTTCCGCTGACTTAGTACAGGGTTAGTATGAATTTTTGCAGTGGAGTATAAGTACATGGTTAGTACAAGATTACCATATGTAAATTAATTAAATTCCTTAGTACTTAGTACAGGGTTAGTATGAATTTTTGCTAGAGTTGGTAGAAAACTCCACTTAATTAAATGTTTTAATATAAGGAAAAACATAAGAAATCAGATCTTCAAACATGAAAACAAATCAGATCAGATCTGAACTCCACTTAACTGAAAGCAAATCAGATCTTCAAACATGAAAACAAATAAAAAACGTAACCTGACACCTGGGTTTTAATATAAGGAAAAACGTAAGAAATCAGATGTAAAGAAGGAAAGATGCGACCAAATCTAATAGGAAAGAACCGAAACCTCCATGAATTCTTGAACTTATGCAGCGCTATAGGAAGAAAAAATCTACAAACTATGACCGCCGCCACCGGCCGCCGCCAATTCCGCCGCCGCCGGCCGCCGCCAATTCCGCCACCGCCACCGGCCGCCTCTCTTCTCGACCTCGATCTTGGCGCCGGCACCCTCCTTCTCCGCGAGCCGCCGCCTCACCTCCCTTCCCACCGGCCGGTTGCCTCTTCTTCGCGTCCGGCCACCGCGGACCTCCTTCCAACCTCGCATCTTGGGAAGAGAGGGTGTGTGTGTCGGTCAAGGACGGGGCATAATCGAAGTGTACGCGAACAGCTTCGGGCCTATAGGAGCAGAAAGTGTACATGTACAGGTTCTTTGTGTAAAATAGCTTGACACGAATCTTGACATGTTGGTGGCCGTTGGATAAGACCTACACGTCTAACCCTATGTGAAAAAACTGCGTTGAAGGCGCTAGCCGCTGCTCCACTTAGTCCCAGTCGCCAGCGGCCCGCTACAATCGCTACTCGCTAAGGGCTACATGTCGCCTGTAGCTTTTTGTCACTACAAGAAATCTGTCAATGACGTTTTTTCCGTGACAGCCCAAAAACATCGCATATGGCGTGACGTTTTGGTTCAGTTCTTCATGCGGCGCCTGGAGCTCGTCTGGCACTGAAAAAATGACGTTTTCATTTTTCATCGTAGATTTTCATTGCAAATTTTGTCACAGGTCCTACAGCCCGCTTGACTAAAACGTCTCATGCCAAAATGTCGCGGATTTCATCATGGTCAATTCGTCCTAAGCGAAGACGTCGCGGAATTCATCACGCGGTATTCTTCTTGCATGCAAACGTCACGTTTTTTGTCGCCGTGTAATCATCCTGCGTCGAATCATCACGGTTTTCGTCGCGGTCAAGTTTGCCTATTTTTAACCAACAACCTCACGTGGGCCTACCCAGTCCGTCTCACGTCTGTGCTCCGTTTAGTGGACAATTTCTTCCTACGATTAAACGTCACAAACTTTGTCACGCCCCAGATTTTTTACAAATTTGCAAGCGGCCATGAGCAGACCCCACCTGTCAGCACGTGTGGGCAGCTTCTTCATTGACTGAAAGTTTTGCTATGGCCTGGCTGTCAGTCTATTGGATAAAACTAACTCATAAAATAAGCAAACATGCACACTAGCATCCACGCAAACATGCACACTAGCATCCACACAAACATGCGTATCATAATTAGCTTAATTACAATAATGGGCAGATGCACAACATATAGACACACGACCTTTAGGTTCAAACTAAGTTCACTAACAGACAAACACACAAGACCTCGAGGTTCAAACCAAGTTCACTGAGAGACAATACTTAGTTCGCTGATCACCACAGTAGTTCATTGACACACAAATTTTGCTTCATTAAAAAGCCGAAGTAGAGGCGCTGGACATGCAGGATTAAGCCATCCAGCCTATTGATGAAAGTGAAGACACATACATCCCCTAGCTTGATATCAGAGAACCTTTCGCCACTTGCTTGTCATCTGGGAAACTTTATTCTTCCTCCCCTTCATAAAGGGACATGAAGCCACACTGGCACTAACAATTGCCGGTTGAGGTATGCATTGATGTACTTTGCAGAGAAGTACTGGAAAGAAAAATACAGTTAGTTGTGCTTAAAAATATTTGAACTGTCAAAACTATAATGTGCAGCCCTAGTTTGGCAACTAAGTGTTGCATATAACAGCTGGGCGTTGCTTTAGCACGCTTTGGCACTAGGCTAGGCAATGGACAAACGCCTCGCCTAGGATGGGCAACCAAGAAATAGAATTCCCCGACAAGAAATATTACAAAGCACAACCTTAGCATCTTGGCCTTCCCAGGAATGACATATGACTTTGTCATCTTGCAAACATAGTAGGGGATGGTTGGCTGATGTTCTGCAACTAGACCTCTCAGTGATGATGCTTGTGCTACTAACTCTACTTCTTGTGAAGCATCTATCTTGAAGGAGAATGTTGAGCTAAGAGCTCAGCTAGATTTGCTAACTAGCAATTATGGGAAATAGGAAGAAAATCATGGAAAGCTCTCTAGCTCCCATGAGGATCTCCTAGCTTCCCATGATAGGCTAAAATTAGCTCATGAGGCTATTATATCAAAGGTAACATCTAGTGAGCCTCATGTGGATATTTGCACTACTTCTCAAAATGCCATATTGCCTTATGCTAGTCCTTGTAATTCATCTACTCATAACATTGCTACATCTTGTGATGAATTATTTTCCTTTCCTTGTTGCTCTAACAATGAAGCTTCTACTTCCTCTAGTACTTGTGTTGTTACTAACCATGTAGAGGAAATCGAAGAGCTCAAGGCCCAAGTCACTTCATTGAAGAAAGACTTGGTAAAGAGTCATGAAGGGAAAACCAATCTCGACAATATGTTGAGTGTGCAAAAATCCCCCAATGACAAGTGTGGACTTGGATTTATCTCCAACAACAAGAAGAAGTCCAATATTATCAAGAAGAAGAAGGGCCAAGGACAAGTGAAAGATCCGGCCAAGATTGTTTGCTTCAAGTGCAAAATTGAAGGGCACCATGTTAGATCTTGCCCTTTGAAGAAGAAGGCACTAGTTGAGAAGCAACAAGGGAAGCGGCCTCAAGTTCAAGGCCATGCTCAACCTCGAGTTGAAGAAAGGTCTCTTCCCAAGAAGAATCAAGCTAATGCTCCTATTGTGGAGAAATCAAGTGAGAAGAAGGTGACGAATAGAACTTGCTACATATGCCGTGAGAAGGGTCACCTTTCTTCTTCATGCACTATGGGTAACTCATCCAACCCTATCATAATTGATGATATTTATTCCCTTTGCAAGGATAAGGTTGGCAATGTGTTTGCCAAATTTGTTGGTACTCAATGTGGTGTCAAGAAAAGAACCATTTGGGTGGCCAAGCCTATTGTGACTAACCTCTTAGGACCCAACTTGGTTGGGGACCAACAAGCCAAAACTTGATCAATAGGTGTTTGATGGAGGGCATTGGAGATTTGGCTATATCATGAAGAATTAAGAGATCTTCATCATTTATATTGTATCAAGTCAAGTCAATTGGATTATAATTCTTACATCCTATATCCATTGTTCCTCCTTGCGGTAACATGCTCTCAACCTCTATACATTGAAAGTTACTCGCCCCTTTACATGTGTCGGTTTGTTCCGTTGCATGAGTTTGTATATGTTGTGCTTCCTACTTGCTTTATTTTGAGTAATCAAGTATGTGCTTGTTGGTTGCACACCATGTACGGGTGTTCTTGTTGAGCCTTTTTGCATATTGTTTGTATCTTGTTGGCTCTTGTGACAGATTAATGGATCATCCCATCTTGGGGGAGTGATATGCTTTGGCATTTCACAACCCCAAAAAATGTGTGTACATGAGGAATACCACTTAGTGTTTATATTTTAAATTATCTAGTCTCTATGTGGTATGTCATGCTCATGAGAAATTCAAATTCTACTGTCCATTAATCATCTCATGTTGGATTCTATTTGCCTCTTTTAGAATTAAATGTTTTATCACATTATGGGGGAGTAATATGCTTTGTGCATACTACAAACCAATAAAATATGTATATTTGAGGTTGTGTCACATAGTGTTGATATTGCAAATTATCTTGTCTCTATGTGACATGTTTGCTCAAACAAGTTTCAATTTTCCAAATTGCTTTTTTTCTCTTGCCTTGGATCTTGTTTGTGAGATATATTCTTGGTAGGGTCTTCCTAAAATGTGGAATTCTACATCAAAGTTGGAAAACCATTTGCTTCAAGTTATCCTAATCATTGCTTTGCGTGATTGTTTAACTATTTGAGTCTATCAAGAATATCTTCTTTAGCATGGTGTTTAATTCTTATCCTTGTCATATGCTTCTTTGTTGTGAAGATGATCTTGGATTTATGTGTAAAATGCCACCGAGAAATTATTAACTCCAAATACCTCTTGTCCTTGGACAATTGGTACTTTGTCTTGTGGTATATATATATTGATCATCTTTACATTGGCTATTGCTTTTAATTACCTTATCTCTTACCAAGAAATGTATTTGTTTTAAAATTCCCATTGTCTTCCTTGACTTTTGTGTTTCTATTTGATTTTGTTGAACTTGTTTTGTGTTATTAATGTAGGTAGAGATGATGATCCCATTTGTGTGCATTTTGTATTCAAATGCAAAATCATAAATAATGCACTAATCATGGGGGAGCTCTTCTATATTTGCTATAACATTCTCGTGTGGCTTATTTCATTTGGTGGTGGTTATTGTTGGAAGACAAATCTTTTCCTTTTGGTACTTAGTGTGCCATCATAAAAAGAGTGGGGAGTTTGGTTTGTTTGTTGGAACCTTGCTCTCTTTGGGAGAATGGCTATCTCTTTTCTTGATTTTGCTTTATATTCTTAAAATGAGATAAGTCATTAGGCATGTGTGTTTTAGTGATCCTTCATGCTCATTGGCATTTGCTTTGTTTACTTGGTGGACTTTAGAGTCAATCTTATGTTGAGTTGATTCTTTGATATAATTTGGACAACCTTTAGTTATTCACACCTTTGTGTGACTTCTTGGTCTTCTTGGTGTTTTGTCCAAATTGTATCTCTTTTGGCTCTTGAAACTCTTATGCATGCATATTTACTAAATGTATACTCTATGGCATGCTTTGCTTTCTTTGATCCAATATATAGGGTAAACTCCAATAAATCCTAAATCGGCTAAGATGTGCATGAAATTTAAGTTCATAACTATATGCACATATTTATGTGGAGCTTGTCCTATATATTGTAGTGTCTCTAACTACTTCGGACCCAATGAGTTTGGGGACCATATTGTACTTGAATATGTTTTAGGTACATGGGAGATATGTTGGTGCTTGTCTCAATAATAAGGATGAAGCGGTGACAAGTTGATTTTGTGGCAAGCTAGGATTATTGAAGAACTCCTATCTACTACATCCTTCCAATGATATCTCGGTAACAAGTATCTTATTCATGCATACTTTTATAGCATCTAACCTTGTGTGGGTCATTTCATGGCATGAAAATCGTTATTTGCAAGGATCTTAATGGAACCTCTCTATTGTAAATGTGTGTAATTTGAGATGAGTGCATATTTTTGGGGAATATATAAAATTATGCTCATGATTCACCTTTCCCAAATATGTCTATCTAGCAATTTTATTGCATATCAATTCCTCAAGTTCCTCACATGTGCAATATTGATGTAAGTGCAAATTTAGTTCTTTATTTTGGTATACTTATTTGTGATACTTGTTGCTTTTCTCAACATCCCAACTATCTTCTTTCCCTTATTGATATTTGTGATGTCTTTGACTTGTTTGTGGTTGAAGTTCTTCAATATGCAATAAGATAAATTGAGCCTTTGGCCATACTTTAAAAGGTAAAAATCTCATTGGTATATTGCATGAACTTGTTTGGATATCATGTTCTATTCTTTGTCTCTATTTTATGTGTACATGTTTCTTTGTGATAATTATCTTTGTGATATTGTCTACTTAGAAACTTATACACATGAGAGATGATATCTCCTTATTTGATATCTTTTCAAACCTTGTGTGTTGGGATGGAATGCTAAGCAATATCATTCATTGAGGACTATGTGGATGCTCTATGTATATCTTTGTACTAGTCTTATAATATGCTTTGTCATTCCTATCACACATTCCTTTGGTTGAGCCGTTTAATATGTCGGTTCCTTATTTGTTGCTCAACCATTTCCGTGATGCAAGTGTTAAGCTTGATTTCTTTTCTATGGTCTCTTGCTAATGGTTCTTTTTAAATGGTATTGAGGGAGTGAGGATTCTATGTTGTGCAAATTGTATTCAAATGCAAACATTCTATCTTGTGCAGGTACCTTGGGGAGCTTCCTCATTCCATTTTAAAGCACCATTTTGTGGTTATCATAGTATTTGATATCACTTGGTATCATGATGTTTTGAATAATATCGAGGGAGTGATGATTCCATGTTTTTGCACCTTATACTTTAATTCAAATAGAATATGTTGTGCACAAACCTTGGGGAGCTTCTTCATATTATTTAGAGCATTGTTTTGGTCTTCTCATAATATCTTTATTTGATTCGCTATTTGGATCTTTTGATTGCTATCTTCATTTATTGGAAGTTGAACCATCATGTCATCCTTTTTGTTTGCAATCTTTGATCCTCAATATAGTTTGATTTCCTCCAAATTTCTGTCCTTGAATTTGTGCATGTGTTTTCAATTTTTTTGTGCCATGCACACCTTGAGGAGGAACTCTCACTATATTGGCCTTCTAAGCCTTTCCGCCCATTTTGACAATGGATGCCAATGGGGGAGAAGTTTTGAGGGTTTGAAGGGAATTGGGTTTCATGCTTTTGTTTTGTTCTTAAGCATTTGCCTTGCATGCTTTGCATGGTTGAGTATATATAGTGGAAACTCCACCAACAACATTGGTTGGCAATATATGCAATGAAATTCAAGTTCATTCACACGTGCATAGATTGTGGGGGAGTTTGCTCTATATATGATGGTTCTACTAACATCACATATTTTTGTAGTATTTGATGTTAGTATAACCATCTTATTCCTTTAAATTCATTATATAAACCCTCTCAAAGAGATTGTCATCAATTACCAAAATGGGGGAGATTGAAAGGGCATGTGCCCCCATGTGTGGTTTTGGTAATTAATGACAATCCCTATGGACTAATGTTTGCATTGAGTCATATTTGTAGGACTTATCTGTAGACAATGCTTGATCCATATGTTGGGTTCAAGGTTGTAAGAATTTGAATATAAAGAAGATTATGTGATGACCAAGGTGTTATTCAAGGAGTGATCCGAAGATTGGTCATAAGGGAGTTGAGACTATAGAGTGTGTCTTGAGGAATAAGATGGAGTGAACTCTCATGTGCATTATCAAGACATCATCATTATGAAAGAAGAAGATGAAGTGCAATGTTGATCAAGTCGAAGCGCAAAATCAAGATAGGATTCTAGAAGATATCATTTGCTTGAAGCTCGGTGTCCATTTGGTGGGAATGGACATGTGAAGATATTTCTCTAGTGTCTCTCCCATAGTGAAGTATGGGGGAGCAATCTGCAAGACTTCACCGAGCAAGCGCAATCAAGAAAGGTAGTCCAACTTGAGAAGATCAAGATCGTCACCATCTAGTTCAAGTGGAATGCTCAAGGCAAAGGTATGTTCTTGATAGGGTTTCTTTCTTACCGGTCTCATAGTGTGGGAGACCGGGTTTAGGATCGATAGCCGTACTATCAAGAGGGGCTCTCGAGTGAGTAGCTTATTCGTATCGTTCAGAGAGAGCTCAAACCTTTGCATACTTGGCATTATCTTTCTTGGTTCTTATTTGGATTTTATCCATGTGAGGTTCTAGAGCTTGTGGTTGTTTCCATGACAAGCTCTAGCTCATCAAAATTGGATTTCGTATGGAACTCTTATTGCGTATTTGGTGTTTGGAGAATTTACCGGTTCCTCATATAGAGACTCTTATTACCTCTAAATTCATAGTAAATTCTCCCTTGCTGGTTCTTATTATTTCCACCTTTTGTGAGGTTCTCCTTGTTGTTAGCTTTCAAACAAAACTGGTTTCATCTCATTCGGAGTTTCCTTGCAAAAGTTATTTGGTTTTTGTGCGAGCCGCCAGACCGTCCGGCGGCGGACCGGAAATTTCTGGCGGTCCCGCCGAACCGCACTACTGAAGGGCTTTCTGGCGACCGCCGGACTATCCGCCGGACCGTCCGGCGAAAAGTCCGGCGGCGCCGGACTTTCCGCCGAACTTTGGCGGGATTTGCTTCCAACGGCCAGATTTTCCCCACCTATAAATACCCTTCTTCTTCCTTGAACCAACCACGTTTTTGGGCTTCTCTCTCCTCCATTGTTGACCTTCAAAGCTTGCCCTCCCTCCTCACTTCCCTCCATGTTTCTTGCATCTTTTTAAGGGAAAAGAGAGAGGAGATCTAGATCTACATTTCCACCAATCACTTTCTCCTCTAAATGAGGGGAACCTATTGGATCTAGATCTTGGAGTTCTTTGTAGATTTCCTCCTTGTTCTTCCTCTCATATCCTCCATAGCATTTGTTGCTTTGGTAGGATTTGGGAGAGAAGGATTTGAGCACTTCGTGTGTTATTGCCATTGCATTTGGTGCATCGGTTTGAGTTCTCCTCGGAGATTCGGTGGTGAAAGCAAGAAGCTTATTTCCTCTTGGGTTCTTGGAACCCTAGACGGCTCAGTGGATTTCTTGGGGACCTCCAATTAAGTTGTGGAGATCTTCCCAAGCTTTGTGGTGCCTCCGTGGCGATTATTGGGAGCCTCCAATTGAGTTGTGGAGTGTGCCCCAATCTTAGTGGCTTTGTGGATTTGGGAGCCTCCAATTAAGTTGTGGAGTAGCCCCAAGCTTTGTGCGGGTTCGGTGACCGCCCTCAAGGGTCCCATAGTGGATCGGACCTTCCATCTTGGTGGGAGGGCTCGAGGAGATTACGGTGAGCCTCCGTGGCGTTTGGGGAGCCTTGTGCCTCCACACCGCTCCAACGGAGATTAGCACCCGCAAGGGTGTGAACTTCGGGTTACATCGTTGTCTCCGCATGCCTCGGTTATTTCTATACCCGAGCTCCTTTACTTATGCAATTTACTTTGTGATAGCCTTCGTGCTTGAAGTTATATATATCTTGCTATCACATAGTTGCTCATCTTGTTTAGCATAAGTTGTTGGTGCACATAGGTGAACCTAGTTTATTTAGGTTTTGTATGCTTAGCAAATTAAACGTTAGTTTTATTCCGCATTTGTCAAGTCGCTCGTAAAAGTTTTAAATCGCCTATTCACCACCCCCCCCTCCCCTCTAGGCGACATCCGTGTCCTTTCACCCTCCTTGCAAGGACCCAGAGTCCGCGCCCCCACAGCAGTGGCGGAGCCAGGTTCTATTTGCTAGGTATTTATTGCTATTTTTTCTTTTATGCATCCATGCAATATCTTGAAATTAGATCTACTGATGCTGGTCCACTAAACAGCTAAGCTGATATCCGCATGTGGCTGCGGCCTAAATAAAAAATACATGTCCGGCTAGATCGTTGCGTTCTGTGTGTTATGTGTTGCCGTTGCCCGGATGAGTCACCTGCGGACTACTCTGCCTCCGCAGCTCCGCTGGTCGCTCGCTGCTCCCCTTCCCTCCCTGCCAATCGTCGACGCCTTCACCTCCTACGCTAAGGCGCTAGCCGGTAAAGCAACACCACATACTTATGCGGGTCTCGGTCTTATCTTGGACCATCGAACCTTGCTTTAAGATCTGTGCGCTGACTTGTAGACATTTCAAATAGCACCCTCACTTACTATAATTTTTAATCTGTAGGTCCCTAGGTTTTTACACAATATACCCTATATTTTTATTAGTTCAGCATTACACCTTACATAAATTTAGGTTTCTTAGTACAGAATCAGTTCCGCTGACTTAGTACAGGGTTAGTATGAATTTTTGCAGTGGAGTATAAGTACATGGTTAGTACAAGATTACCATATGTAAATTAATTAAATTCCTTAGTACTTAGTACAGGGTTAGTATGAATTTTTGCTAGAGTTGGTAGAAAACTCCACTTAATTAAATGTTTTAATATAAGGAAAAACATAAGAAATCAGATCTTCAAACATGAAAACAAATCAGATCAGATCTGAACTCCACTTAACTGAAAGCAAATCAGATCTTCAAACATGAAAACAAATAAAAAACGTAACCTGACACCTGGGTTTTAATATAAGGAAAAACGTAAGAAATCAGATGTAAAGAAGGAAAGATGCGACCAAATCTAATAGGAAAGAACCGAAACCTCCATGAATTCTTGAACTTATGCAGCGCTATAGGAAGAAAAAATCTACAAACTATGACCGCCGCCACCGGCCGCCGCCAATTCCGCCGCCGCCGGCCGCCGCCAATTCCGCCACCGCCACCGGCCGCCTCTCTTCTCGACCTCGATCTTGGTGCCGGCACCCTCCTTCTCCGCGAGCCGCCGCCTCACCTCCCTTCCCACCGGCCGGTTGCCTCTTCTTCGCGTCCGGCCACCGCGGACCTCCTTCCAACCTCGCATCTTGGGAAGAGAGGGTGTGTGTGTCGGTCAAGGACGGGGCATAATCGAAGTGTACGCGAACAGCTTCGGGCCTATAGGAGCAGAAAGTGTACATGTACAGGTTCTTTGTGTAAAATAGCTTGACACGAATCTTGACATGTTGGTGGCCGTTGGATAAGACCTACACGTCTAACCCTATGTGAAAAAACTGCGTTGAAGGCGCTAGCCGCTGCTCCACTTAGTCCCAGTCGCCAGCGGCCCGCTACAATCGCTACTTGCTAAGGGCTCCATGTCGCCTGTAGCTTTTTGTCACTACAAGAAATCTGTCAATGACGTTTTTTCCGTGACAGCCCAAAAACATCGCATATGGCGTGACGTTTTGGTTCAGTTCTTCATGCGGCGCCTGGAGCTCGTCTGGCACTGAAAAAATGACGTTTTCATTTTTCATCGTAGATTTTCATTGCAAATTTTGTCACAGGTCCTACAGCCCGCTTGACTAAAACGTCTCATGCCAAAATGTCGCGGATTTCATCATGGTCAATTCGTCCTAAGCGAAGACGTCGCGGAATTCATCACGCGGTATTCTTCTTGCATGCAAACGTCACGTTTTTTGTCGCCGTGTAATCATCCTGCGTCGAATCATCACGGTTTTCGTCGCGGTCAAGTTTGCCTATTTTTAACCAACAACCTCATGTGGGCCTACCCAGTCCGTCTCACGTCTGTGCTCCGTTTAGTGGACAATTTCTTCCTACGATTAAATGTCACAAACTTTGTCACGCCCCAGATTTTTTACAAATTTGCAAGCGGCCATGAGCGGACCCCACCTGTCAGCACGTGTGGGCAGCTTCTTCATTGACTGAAAGTTTTGCTATGGCCTGGCTGTCAGTCTATTGGATAAAACTAATTCATAAAATAAGCAAACATGCACACTAGCATCCACGCAAACATGCACACTAGCATCCACACAAACATGCGTATCATAATTAGCTTAATTACAATAATGGGCAGATGCACAACATATAGACACATGACCTTTAGGTTCAAACTAAGTTCACTAACAGACAAACACACAAGACCTCGAGGTTCAAACCAAGTTCACTGAGAGACAATACTTAGTTCGCTGATCACCACAGTAGTTCATTGACACACAAATTTTGCTTCATTAAAAAGCCGAAGTAGAGGCGCTGGACATGCAGGATTAAGCCATCCAGCCTATTGATGAAAGTGAAGACACATACATCCCCTAGCTTGATATCAGAGAACCTTTCGCCACTTGCTTGTCATCTGGGAAACTTTATTCTTCCTCCCCTTCATAAAGGGACATGAAGCCACACTGGCACTAACAATTGCCGGTTGAGGTATGCATTGATGTACTTTGGAGAGAAGTACTGGAAAGAAAAATATAGTTAGTTGTGCTTAAAAAGATTTGAACTGTCAAAACTATAATGTGCAGCCCTAGTTTGGCAACTAAGTGTTGCATATAACAGCTGGGCGTTGCTTTAGCACGCTTTGGCACTAGGCTAGGCAATGGACAAACGCCTCGCCTAGGATGGGTAACCAAGAAATAGAATTCCCCGACAAGAAATATTACAAAGCACAACCTTAGCATCTTGGCCTTCCCAGGAATGACATATGACTTTGTCATCTTGCAAACATAGTAGGGGATGGTTGGCTGATGTTCTGCAACTAGACCTCTCAGTGAAGTAACTTGGTCAGCGGTAAGCACAATACGATTTCCATACTTGCAGTGCTCATCGAAGTCCTCGTCTCCATACAACTCGGGACCTAGAAAGAATTGTAAACATAGTCATGACACTGTCACACTCACACCTCTGGGCTCTGGTAATATTAATCTCAAGCTGCCAAATAAAAGGACTTGATTATATAGCTAGTTAGACAATGTCAAACCTCTATGAAGGAGTGTCGGTTTCTTAGCTACTGGACTCATTTTAATATCAGAGTCAATTGATATGGCCCTCATCTTAGGCTTCACCACAAGCTCTACCTTAGACTTATCCACAGCCTGCTTCACTAAATCAGGTGCTAGGATATCAACCATGAAGGCAGACTTGGAGTTGGAGGGATCCATGTAGCCTCTGGACATTGCCTAAAATATAAAGCGCACTAATTAAAATGGTGTACACTTGGTTTTGGTGATGCACAGTAGGTTTCACCTAAAATAGGCATTTATTAAATACTAGTAGAATTTGCATTAAATTGACATTTCACTGTATAGTATGTAGAAATTGCAATAAGCTAGTGTCATTAATAGAACACAGAGTTTAAGAACCTTTGCATGGATGGCGCTAGCCTCCATTCCGCCAAAATGGCAATCAGGCCATGGACTGACCCAAGTATCCTTCTTTCCCTTTGCAGCCATGACCGCGTTCTCGAGGAGCTATCCCCGGCGTCGCTCGCCACCATGGGGATCATGCGCCTGCGTGGGCCACAGGGGCCAATGCTCCATGGACGGCCTCTGAGAGCACCACGTCTAGGGGAAGTGGGGCCGCGTGCTCGGCCCTGCCCGAACAGGCGGAGGAGCTGAGCGGCCGCTGGCCGCCGCCAATTCCGCCACCGCCACCGGCCGCCTCTCTTCTCGACCTCGATCTTGGCGCCGGCACCCTCCTTCTCCGCGAGCCGCCGCCTCACCTCCCTTCCCACCGGCCGGTTGCCTCTTCTTCGCGTCCGGCCACCGCGGACCTCCTTCCAACCTCGCATCTTGGGAAGAGAGGGTGTGTGTGTCGGTCAAGGACGGGGCATAATCAAAGTGTACGCGAACAACTTTGGGCCTATAGGAGCAGAAAGTGTACATGTATAGGTTCTTTGTGTAAAATAGCTTGACACGAATCTTGACATGTTGGTGGCCGTTGGATAAGACCTACACGTCTAACCCTATGTGAAAAAACTACGTTGAAGGCGCTAGCCGCTGCTCCACTTAGTCCCAGTCGCCAGCGGCCCGCTACAATCGCTACTCGCTAAGGGCTCCATGTCGCCTGTAGCTTTTTGTCACTACAAGAAATCTGTCAATGACGTTTTTTCCGTGACAGCCCAAAAACATCGCATATGGCGTGACGTTTTGGTTCAGTTCTTCATGCGGCGCATGGAGCTCGTCTGGCACTGAAAAAATGACGTTTTCATTTTTCATCGTAGATTGTCATTGCAAATTTTGTCACAGGTCCTACAGCCCGCTTGACTAAAACGTCTCATGCCAAAATGTCGCGGATTTCATCATGGTCAATTCGTCCTAAGCGAAGACGTCGCGGAATTCGTCACGCGGTATTCTTCTTGCATGCAAACGTCACATTTTTTGTCGCCGTGTAATCATCCTGCGTCGAATCATCACGGTTTTCGTCGCGGTCAAGTTTGCCTATTTTTAACCAACAACCTCACGTGGGCCTACCCAGTCCGTCTCACGTCTGTGCTCCGTTTAGCGGACAATTTCTTCCTACGATTAAACGTCACAAACTTTGTCACGCCCCAGATTTTTTACAATTTTGCAAGCGGCCATGAGCGGACCCCACCTATCAGCACGTGTGGGCAGCTTCTTCATTGACTGAAAGTTTTGCTATGGCCTGGCTGTCAGTCTATTGGATAAAACTAACTCATAAAATAAGCAAACATGCACACTAGCATCCACGGAAACATGCACACTAGCATCCACACAAACATGCGTATCATAATTAGCTTAATTACAATAATGGGCAGATGCACAACATATAGACACACGACCTTTAGGTTCAAACTAAGTTCACTAACAGACAAACACACACGACCTCGAGGTTCAAACCAAGTTCACTGAGAGACAATACTTAGTTCGCTGATCACCACAGTAGTTCATTGACACACAAATTTTGCTTCATTAAAAAGCCGAAGTAGAGGCGTGGGACATGCAGGATTAAGCCATCCAGCCTATTGATGAAAGTGAAGACACATACATCCCCTAGCTTGATATCAGAGAACCTTTCGCCACTTGCTTGTCATCTGGGAAACTTTATTCTTCCTCCCCTTCATAAAGGGACATGAAGCCACACTGGCACTAACAATTGCCGGTTGAGGTATGCATTGATGTACTTTGCAGAGAAGTACTGGAAAGAAAAATACAGTTAGTTGTGCTTAAAAAGATTTGAACTGTCAAAACTATAATGTGCAGCCCTAGTTTGGCAACTAAGTGTTGCATATAACAGTTGGGCGTTGCTTTAGCACGCTTTGGCACTAGGCTAGGCAATGGACAAACGCCTCGCCTAGGATGGGCAACCAAGAAATAGAATTCCCCGACAAGAAATATTACAAAGCACAACCTTAGCATCTTGGCCCTCCCAGGAATGACATATGACTTTGTCATCTTGCAAACATAGTAGGGGATGGTTGGCTGATGTTCTGCAACTAGACCTCTCAGTGAAGTAACTTGGTCAGCGGTAAGCACAATACGATTTCCATACTTACGGTGCTCATCGAAGTCCTCGTCTCCATACAACTCGGGACCTAGAAAGAATTGTAAACATAGTCATGACACTGTCACACTCACACCTCTGGGCTCTGGTAATATTAATCTCAAGCTGCCAAATAAAAGGACTTGATTATATAGCTAGTTAGACAATGTCAAACCTCTATGAAGGAGTGTCGGTTTCTTAGCTACTGGACTCATTTTAATATCAGAGTCAATTGATATGGCCCTCTTCTTAGGCTTCACCACAAGCTCTACCTTAGACTTATCCACAGCCTGCTTCACTAAATCAGGTGCTAGGATATCAACCATGAAGGCAGACTTGGAGTTGGAGGGATCCATGTAGCCTCTGGACATTGCCTAAAATATAAAGCGCACTAATTAAAATGGTGTACACTTGGTTTTGGTGATGCACAGTAGGTTTCACCTAAAATAGGCATTTATTAAATACTAGTAGAATTTGCATTAAATTGACATTTCACTGTATAGTATGTAGAAATTGCAATAAGCTAGTGTCATTAATAGAACACAGAGTTTAAGAACCTTTGCATGGATGGCGCTAGCCTCCATTCCGCCAAAATGGCAATCAGGCCATGGACTGACCCAAGTATCCGTCTTTCCCTTTGCAGCTATTTTTTTTTTCGAGAACAAGCAGGAGAGCTGCTCGTCATTGTATTAAGCTTACGAGGGAAAAAACATGATCCAGTTTATAAGGAAAACCGGATCCAAAAACCATACAAACGACACCGCTAATCAAAAGACTAGCCACCACACTCGCTACAACCATGACCGCGTTCTCGAGGAGCTGTCCCCGGCGTCGCTCGCCACCATGGCGATCGTGCGCCTGCGTGGGCCACAGGGGCCGATGCTCCATGGACGGCCTCTGAGAGCACCACGTCTAGGGGAAGTGGGGCCGCGTGCTCGGCCCTGCCCGAACAGGCGGAGGAGCTGAGTGGACGACTCATTGGCGTGCGCGTGGAGTTCATGACCTTCAGGCAGTTGAAGGGACTCAGCAGGTCAGCTTTACCGTATGTTCTCAGGTCGTAAGCATCCTGTACGTGTGGTGGTGTCCGGTGTACATACACATTGGATGTGTACGTGAAAAAAGATACCGTGGCGACCCCGTTTTTCTTAGATACCGTGGCGGTTAAGTTGGCCAACCCGGGCTCTTCGCTCGCATCACGGATCCAACAACTTCTTTCACCGATAGATCCTCTCGTTTCGATATGGACGCCGCCGGCGACAGCAACAGCATCTGCTTTCCCTACGACGTGCTCCTCGACATCCTCCGCCGCCTACCCGGAGGCGCCATCGCCGCGTGCCAGTGCGTCTGCCGCGCCTGGCGGGCCATCGTCGTCGCCCACGAGCTCTCCCTTGAGCGCTACTTTCCCCGACGGGCCTTCCCCGGCATCTTCGTCAACAAGACCGGATGCCGGTCCGATTGCAGCTTCTTCGCCCCACCTGGCCGCCGGCGCCTCTACTATCCGCGCAAGACTGAAGTCCACCAGTCCTGCAACGGGCTCCTCCTCCTCGTGGACTGGGGAGGGTACTGCGTGCTCAACCCAGCCACGGCCCGATACGCTCTCCTGCCACCCGCGAAGCCGTCGAACATGGACTTGATGTCCCTTGCCTTCGACCCAGCTCTGTCGCTACATTATCATGTGTTCCTTTTTCAGAAGGGAATCTTGCCCAAGGAGATCAAGCTGGTGCCGTTGTTGGTCTACTCGTCACGCACGGGACAATGGGAGAACCGAGATTTCGCGCCTGGACCTTGTGCCCCAGGGCACCTCTATGATTTGGTGGCCAGATCGCCTAGTGATGAGGTCGACGGAGCTTTTTGGTCATCCGAGTACTGGCGCGGGTCGCTCTACGTGCATTGCCACAACGACGTCCTCATGATTCTGCGTCCTTCCAAGGGGACTTACGATATGGTCCCGCTCCCCTGGGTAAACTGCGTTCCAAAGAGTTTATACGCGCTGCCATGGAATTCCCTGCTAGCAAGCTACGAGAGAGCTCAAACCTTTGCATACTTGGCATTATCTTTCTTGGTTCTTATTTGGATTTTATCCATGTGAGGTTCTAGAGCTTGTGGTTGTTTCCATGACAAGCTCTAGCTCATCAAAATTGGATTTCGTATGGAACTCTTATTGCGTATTTGGTGTTTGGAGAATTTACCGGTTCCTCATATAGAGACTCTTATTACCTCTAAATTCATAGTAAATTCTCCCTTGCTGGTTCTTATTATTTCCACCTTTTGTGAGGTTCTCCTTGTTGTTAGCTTTCAAACAAAACTGGTTTCATCTCATTCGGAGTTTCCTTGCAAAAGTTATTTGGTTTTTGTGCGAGCCGCCAGACCGTCCGGCGGCGGACCGGAAATTTCTGGCGGTCCCGCCGAACCGCACTACTGAAGGGCTTTCTGGCGACCGCCGGACTATCCGCCGGACCGTCCGGCGAAAAGTCCGGCGGCGCCGGACTTTCCGCCGAACTTTGGCGGGATTTGCTTCCAACGGCCAGATTTTCCCCACCTATAAATACCCTTCTTCTTCCTTGAACCAACCACGTTTTTGGGCTTCTCTCTCCTCCATTGTTGACCTTCAAAGCTTGCCCTCCCTCCTCACTTCCCTCCATGTTTCTTGCATCTTTTTAAGGGAAAAGAGAGAGGAGATCTAGATCTACATTTCCACCAATCACTTTCTCCTCTAAATGAGGGGAACCTATTGGATCTAGATCTTGGAGTTCTTTGTAGATTTCCTCCTTGTTCTTCCTCTCATATCCTCCATAGCATTTGTTGCTTTGGTAGGATTTGGGAGAGAAGGATTTGAGCACTTCGTGTGTTATTGCCATTGCATTTGGTGCATCGGTTTGAGTTCTCCTCGGAGATTCGGTGGTGAAAGCAAGAAGCTTATTTCCTCTTGGGTTCTTGGAACCCTAGACGGCTCAGTGGATTTCTTGGGGACCTCCAATTAAGTTGTGGAGATCTTCCCAAGCTTTGTGGTGCCTCCGTGGCGATTATTGGGAGCCTCCAATTGAGTTGTGGAGTGTGCCCCAATCTTAGTGGCTTTGTGGATTTGGGAGCCTCCAATTAAGTTGTGGAGTAGCCCCAAGCTTTGTGCGGGTTCGGTGACCGCCCTCAAGGGTCCCATAGTGGATCGGACCTTCCATCTTGGTGGGAGGGCTCGAGGAGATTACGGTGAGCCTCCGTGGCGTTTGGGGAGCCTTGTGCCTCCACACCGCTCCAACGGAGATTAGCACCCGCAAGGGTGTGAACTTCGGGTTACATCGTTGTCTCCGCATGCCTCGGTTATTTCTATACCCGAGCTCCTTTACTTATGCAATTTACTTTGTGATAGCCTTCGTGCTTGAAGTTATATATATCTTGCTATCACATAGTTGCTCATCTTGTTTAGCATAAGTTGTTGGTGCACATAGGTGAACCTAGTTTATTTAGGTTTTGTATGCTTAGCAAATTAAACGTTAGTTTTATTCCGCATTTGTCAAGTCGCTCGTAAAAGTTTTAAATCGCCTATTCACCACCCCCCCCTCCCCTCTAGGCGACATCCGTGTCCTTTCACCCTCCTTGCAAGGACCCAGAGTCCGCGCCCCCACAGCAGTGGCGGAGCCAGGTTCTATTTGCTAGGTATTTATTGCTATTTTTTCTTTTATGCATCCATGCAATATCTTGAAATTAGATCTACTGATGCTGGTCCACTAAACAGCTAAGCTGATATCCGCATGTGGCTGCGGCCTAAATAAAAAATACATGTCCGGCTAGATCGTTGCGTTCTGTGTGTTATGTGTTGCCGTTGCCCGGATGAGTCACCTGCGGACTACTCTGCCTCCGCAGCTCCGCTGGTCGCTCGCTGCTCCCCTTCCCTCCCTGCCAATCGTCGACGCCTTCACCTCCTACGCTAAGGCGCTAGCCGGTAAAGCAACACCACATACTTATGCGGGTCTCGGTCTTATCTTGGACCATCGAACCTTGCTTTAAGATCTGTGCGCTGACTTGTAGACATTTCAAATAGCACCCTCACTTACTATAATTTTTAATCTGTAGGTCCCTAGGTTTTTACACAATATACCCTATATTTTTATTAGTTCAGCATTACACCTTACATAAATTTAGGTTTCTTAGTACAGAATCAGTTCCGCTGACTTAGTACAGGGTTAGTATGAATTTTTGCAGTGGAGTATAAGTACATGGTTAGTACAAGATTACCATATGTAAATTAATTAAATTCCTTAGTACTTAGTACAGGGTTAGTATGAATTTTTGCTAGAGTTGGTAGAAAACTCCACTTAATTAAATGTTTTAATATAAGGAAAAACATAAGAAATCAGATCTTCAAACATGAAAACAAATCAGATCAGATCTGAACTCCACTTAACTGAAAGCAAATCAGATCTTCAAACATGAAAACAAATAAAAAACGTAACCTGACACCTGGGTTTTAATATAAGGAAAAACGTAAGAAATCAGATGTAAAGAAGGAAAGATGCGACCAAATCTAATAGGAAAGAACCGAAACCTCCATGAATTCTTGAACTTATGCAGCGCTATAGGAAGAAAAAATCTACAAACTATGACCGCCGCCACCGGCCGCCGCCAATTCCGCCGCCGCCGGCCGCCGCCAATTCCGCCACCGCCACCGGCCGCCTCTCTTCTCGACCTCGATCTTGGTGCCGGCACCCTCCTTCTCCGCGAGCCGCCGCCTCACCTCCCTTCCCACCGGCCGGTTGCCTCTTCTTCGCGTCCGGCCACCGCGGACCTCCTTCCAACCTCGCATCTTGGGAAGAGAGGGTGTGTGTGTCGGTCAAGGACGGGGCATAATCGAAGTGTACGCGAACAGCTTCGGGCCTATAGGAGCAGAAAGTGTACATGTACAGGTTCTTTGTGTAAAATAGCTTGACACGAATCTTGACATGTTGGTGGCCGTTGGATAAGACCTACACGTCTAACCCTATGTGAAAAAACTGCGTTGAAGGCGCTAGCCGCTGCTCCACTTAGTCCCAGTCGCCAGCGGCCCGCTACAATCGCTACTTGCTAAGGGCTCCATGTCGCCTGTAGCTTTTTGTCACTACAAGAAATCTGTCAATGACGTTTTTTCCGTGACAGCCCAAAAACATCGCATATGGCGTGACGTTTTGGTTCAGTTCTTCATGCGGCGCCTGGAGCTCGTCTGGCACTGAAAAAATGACGTTTTCATTTTTCATCGTAGATTTTCATTGCAAATTTTGTCACAGGTCCTACAGCCCGCTTGACTAAAACGTCTCATGCCAAAATGTCGCGGATTTCATCATGGTCAATTCGTCCTAAGCGAAGACGTCGCGGAATTCATCACGCGGTATTCTTCTTGCATGCAAACGTCACGTTTTTTGTCGCCGTGTAATCATCCTGCGTCGAATCATCACGGTTTTCGTCGCGGTCAAGTTTGCCTATTTTTAACCAACAACCTCATGTGGGCCTACCCAGTCCGTCTCACGTCTGTGCTCCGTTTAGTGGACAATTTCTTTCTACGATTAAATGTCACAAACTTTGTCACGCCCCAGATTTTTTACAAATTTGCAAGCGGCCATGAGCGGACCCCACCTGTCAGCACGTGTGGGCAGCTTCTTCATTGACTGAAAGTTTTGCTATGGCCTGGCTGTCAGTCTATTGGATAAAACTAATTCATAAAATAAGCAAACATGCACACTAGCATCCACGCAAACATGCACACTAGCATCCACACAAACATGCGTATCATAATTAGCTTAATTACAATAATGGGCAGATGCACAACATATAGACACATGACCTTTAGGTTCAAACTAAGTTCACTAACAGACAAACACACAAGACCTCGAGGTTCAAACCAAGTTCACTGAGAGACAATACTTAGTTCGCTGATCACCACAGTAGTTCATTGACACACAAATTTTGCTTCATTAAAAAGCCGAAGTAGAGGCGCTGGACATGCAGGATTAAGCCATCCAGCCTATTGATGAAAGTGAAGACACATACATCCCCTAGCTTGATATCAGAGAACCTTTCGCCACTTGCTTGTCATCTGGGAAACTTTATTCTTCCTCCCCTTCATAAAGGGACATGAAGCCACACTGGCACTAACAATTGCCGGTTGAGGTATGCATTGATGTACTTTGGAGAGAAGTACTGGAAAGAAAAATATAGTTAGTTGTGCTTAAAAAGATTTGAACTGTCAAAACTATAATGTGCAGCCCTAGTTTGGCAACTAAGTGTTGCATATAACAGCTGGGCGTTGCTTTAGCACGCTTTGGCACTAGGCTAGGCAATGGACAAACGCCTCGCCTAGGATGGGTAACCAAGAAATAGAATTCCCCGACAAGAAATATTACAAAGCACAACCTTAGCATCTTGGCCTTCCCAGGAATGACATATGACTTTGTCATCTTGCAAACATAGTAGGGGATGGTTGGCTGATGTTCTGCAACTAGACCTCTCAGTGAAGTAACTTGGTCAGCGGTAAGCACAATACGATTTCCATACTTGCAGTGCTCATCGAAGTCCTCGTCTCCATACAACTCGGGACCTAGAAAGAATTGTAAACATAGTCATGACACTGTCACACTCACACCTCTGGGCTCTGGTAATATTAATCTCAAGCTGCCAAATAAAAGGACTTGATTATATAGCTAGTTAGACAATGTCAAACCTCTATGAAGGAGTGTCGGTTTCTTAGCTACTGGACTCATTTTAATATCAGAGTCAATTGATATGGCCCTCATCTTAGGCTTCACCACAAGCTCTACCTTAGACTTATCCACAGCCTGCTTCACTAAATCAGGTGCTAGGATATCAACCATGAAGGCAGACTTGGAGTTGGAGGGATCCATGTAGCCTCTGGACATTGCCTAAAATATAAAGCGCACTAATTAAAATGGTGTACACTTGGTTTTGGTGATGCACAGTAGGTTTCACCTAAAATAGGCATTTATTAAATACTAGTAGAATTTGCATTAAATTGACATTTCACTGTATAGTATGTAGAAATTGCAATAAGCTAGTGTCATTAATAGAACACAGAGTTTAAGAACCTTTGCATGGATGGCGCTAGCCTCCATTCCGCCAAAATGGCAATCAGGCCATGGACTGACCCAAGTATCCTTCTTTCCCTTTGCAGCCATGACCGCGTTCTCGAGGAGCTATCCCCGGCGTCGCTCGCCACCATGGGGATCATGCGCCTGCGTGGGCCACAGGGGCCAATGCTCCATGGACGGCCTCTGAGAGCACCACGTCTAGGGGAAGTGGGGCCGCGTGCTCGGCCCTGCCCGAACAGGCGGAGGAGCTGAGCGGCCGCTGGCCGCCGCCAATTCCGCCACCGCCACCGGCCGCCTCTCTTCTCGACCTCGATCTTGGCGCCGGCACCCTCCTTCTCCGCGAGCCGCCGCCTCACCTCCCTTCCCACCGGCCGGTTGCCTCTTCTTCGCGTCCGGCCACCGCGGACCTCCTTCCAACCTCGCATCTTGGGAAGAGAGGGTGTGTGTGTCGGTCAAGGACGGGGCATAATCAAAGTGTACGCGAACAACTTTGGGCCTATAGGAGCAGAAAGTGTACATGTATAGGTTCTTTGTGTAAAATAGCTTGACACGAATCTTGACATGTTGGTGGCCGTTGGATAAGACCTACACGTCTAACCCTATGTGAAAAAACTACGTTGAAGGCGCTAGCCGCTGCTCCACTTAGTCCCAGTCGCCAGCGGCCCGCTACAATCGCTACTCGCTAAGGGCTCCATGTCGCCTGTAGCTTTTTGTCACTACAAGAAATCTGTCAATGACGTTTTTTCCGTGACAGCCCAAAAACATCGCATATGGCGTGACGTTTTGGTTCAGTTCTTCATGCGGCGCATGGAGCTCGTCTGGCACTGAAAAAATGACGTTTTCATTTTTCATCGTAGATTGTCATTGCAAATTTTGTCACAGGTCCTACAGCCCGCTTGACTAAAACGTCTCATGCCAAAATGTCGCGGATTTCATCATGGTCAATTCGTCCTAAGCGAAGACGTCGCGGAATTCGTCACGCGGTATTCTTCTTGCATGCAAACGTCACATTTTTTGTCGCCGTGTAATCATCCTGCGTCGAATCATCACGGTTTTCGTCGCGGTCAAGTTTGCCTATTTTTAACCAACAACCTCACGTGGGCCTACCCAGTCCGTCTCACGTCTGTGCTCCGTTTAGCGGACAATTTCTTCCTACGATTAAACGTCACAAACTTTGTCACGCCCCAGATTTTTTACAATTTTGCAAGCGGCCATGAGCGGACCCCACCTATCAGCACGTGTGGGCAGCTTCTTCATTGACTGAAAGTTTTGCTATGGCCTGGCTGTCAGTCTATTGGATAAAACTAACTCATAAAATAAGCAAACATGCACACTAGCATCCACGGAAACATGCACACTAGCATCCACACAAACATGCGTATCATAATTAGCTTAATTACAATAATGGGCAGATGCACAACATATAGACACACGACCTTTAGGTTCAAACTAAGTTCACTAACAGACAAACACACACGACCTCGAGGTTCAAACCAAGTTCACTGAGAGACAATACTTAGTTCGCTGATCACCACAGTAGTTCATTGACACACAAATTTTGCTTCATTAAAAAGCCGAAGTAGAGGCGTGGGACATGCAGGATTAAGCCATCCAGCCTATTGATGAAAGTGAAGACACATACATCCCCTAGCTTGATATCAGAGAACCTTTCGCCACTTGCTTGTCATCTGGGAAACTTTATTCTTCCTCCCCTTCATAAAGGGACATGAAGCCACACTGGCACTAACAATTGCCGGTTGAGGTATGCATTGATGTACTTTGCAGAGAAGTACTGGAAAGAAAAATACAGTTAGTTGTGCTTAAAAAGATTTGAACTGTCAAAACTATAATGTGCAGCCCTAGTTTGGCAACTAAGTGTTGCATATAACAGTTGGGCGTTGCTTTAGCACGCTTTGGCACTAGGCTAGGCAATGGACAAACGCCTCGCCTAGGATGGGCAACCAAGAAATAGAATTCCCCGACAAGAAATATTACAAAGCACAACCTTAGCATCTTGGCCCTCCCAGGAATGACATATGACTTTGTCATCTTGCAAACATAGTAGGGGATGGTTGGCTGATGTTCTGCAACTAGACCTCTCAGTGAAGTAACTTGGTCAGCGGTAAGCACAATACGATTTCCATACTTACGGTGCTCATCGAAGTCCTCGTCTCCATACAACTCGGGACCTAGAAAGAATTGTAAACATAGTCATGACACTGTCACACTCACACCTCTGGGCTCTGGTAATATTAATCTCAAGCTGCCAAATAAAAGGACTTGATTATATAGCTAGTTAGACAATGTCAAACCTCTATGAAGGAGTGTCGGTTTCTTAGCTACTGGACTCATTTTAATATCAGAGTCAATTGATATGGCCCTCTTCTTAGGCTTCACCACAAGCTCTACCTTAGACTTATCCACAGCCTGCTTCACTAAATCAGGTGCTAGGATATCAACCATGAAGGCAGACTTGGAGTTGGAGGGATCCATGTAGCCTCTGGACATTGCCTAAAATATAAAGCGCACTAATTAAAATGGTGTACACTTGGTTTTGGTGATGCACAGTAGGTTTCACCTAAAATAGGCATTTATTAAATACTAGTAGAATTTGCATTAAATTGACATTTCACTGTATAGTATGTAGAAATTGCAATAAGCTAGTGTCATTAATAGAACACAGAGTTTAAGAACCTTTGCATGGATGGCGCTAGCCTCCATTCCGCCAAAATGGCAATCAGGCCATGGACTGACCCAAGTATCCGTCTTTCCCTTTGCAGCTATTTTTTTTTTTCGAGAACAAGCAGGAGAGCTGCTCGTCATTGTATTAAGCTTACGAGGGAAAAAACATGATCCAGTTTATAAGGAAAACCGGATCCAAAAACCATACAAACGACACCACTAATCAAAAGACTAGCCACCACACTCGCTACAACCATGACCGCGTTCTCGAGGAGCTGTCCCCGGCGTCGCTCGCCACCATGGCGATCGTGCGCCTGCGTGGGCCACAGGGGCCGATGCTCCATGGACGGCCTCTGAGAGCACCACGTCTAGGGGAAGTGGGGCCGCGTGCTCGGCCCTGCCCGAACAGGCGGAGGAGCTGAGTGGACGACTCATTGGCGTGCGCGTGGAGTTCATGACCTTCAGGCAGTTGAAGGGACTCAGCAGGTCAGCTTTACCGTATGTTCTCAGGTCGTAAGCATCCTGTACGTGTGGTGGTGTCCGGTGTACATACACATTGGATGTGTACGTGAAAAAAGATACCGTGGCGACCCCGTTTTTCTTAGATACCGTGGCGGTTAAGTTGGCCAACCCGGGCTCTTCGCTCGCATCACGGATCCAACAACTTCTTTCACCGATAGATCCTCTCGTTTCGATATGGACGCCGCCGGCGACAGCAACAGCATCTGCTTTCCCTACGACGTGCTCCTCGACATCCTCCGCCGCCTACCCGGAGGCGCCATCGCCGCGTGCCAGTGCGTCTGCCGCGCCTGGCGGGCCATCGTCGTCGCCCACGAGCTCTCCCTTGAGCGCTACTTTCCCCGACGGGCCTTCCCCGGCATCTTCGTCAACAAGACCGGATGCCGGTCCGATTGCAGCTTCTTCGCCCCACCTGGCCGCCGGCGCCTCTACTATCCGCGCAAGACTGAAGTCCACCAGTCCTGCAACGGGCTCCTCCTCCTCGTGGACTGGGGAGGGTACTGCGTGCTCAACCCAGCCACGGCCCGATACGCTCTCCTGCCACCCGCGAAGCCGTCGAACATGGACTTGATGTCCCTTGCCTTCGACCCAGCTCTGTCGCTACATTATCATGTGTTCCTTTTTCAGAAGGGAATCTTGCCCAAGGAGATCAAGCTGGTGCCGTTGTTGGTCTACTCGTCACGCACGGGACAATGGGAGAACCGAGATTTCGCGCCTGGACCTTGTGCCCCAGGGCACCTCTATGATTTGGTGGCCAGATCGCCTAGTGATGAGGTCGACGGAGCTTTTTGGTCATCCGAGTACTGGCGCGGGTCGCTCTACGTGCATTGCCACAACGACGTCCTCATGATTCTGCGTCCTTCCAAGGGGACTTACGATATGGTCCCGCTCCCCTGGGTAAACTGCGTTCCAAAGAGTTTATACGCGCTGCCATGGAATTCCCTGCTAGCAAGCTACGAGAGAGGAATACACTTCGTGGTGATCCGTGAGTTGCAGCTCCGGGTATGGTTGCTAACCGAATCAGCAGATGGTCAGCTAGGTTGGACATTGGCACACGATGCCAGCCTCAAGCCGCATGGGCATATGATTGACCCTCTCACAATACAACCAAGGGTGACATGGGGGATTGTTGCAAGCACTAGTGGACCAGTCAGCTTGACCGAGGATGACGACTCCGATGATTCAGAGGAGGAGGAGGAGGAGGATGGCTCTGAATATTCTTGGGACTCGGACGACGAAAACTTCATCCATATTGTAGGAGATCATGCCGCACACCTTAGTCCGCCTGCACGGGTTTGCTATGGCAGAATCGTCGGATTCCATCCTCACAAGAACGCCGTCATACTCGTACTTCACTTTGCAGTGGTAGTGTACCATCTCGACACGTCGAGGATGCAGTATCTAGGCAACGAGCTCGACCTCACAAACGATCATGAGCAACAGGCTTGTTGTGTTGACGATATGTTCACATATCGACCTTGCTACCAGGATGTGCTGCCGGTCGGGAAATCGTCCCAGTAATCGTAGATGGTGGAAGGTTCTGTTATATATGATACTTGAGACACTCTTGGCCCTCAAGTTTTAAGGTCTTAACCCTTTCTCTTGTGTACCTATATATATGTGCTCTCGTTCAAGGTTAGGTACGGTAGTTCATCTATGGACTAGTACATATCCTTGTTTATATTAGGAAAAGTTTCCTGGCTTCTTTAGGGTATTGCTTGGCTATGTTGTGTAATGTTTTTTAGTCATTTGGATTAAGTCAATTTTGCTATATACTCAAATTGTTCTACGTGCATGCTACAAATATTGCTCCCTTGTCACAAACTTTTACCTCTGTCCGCGCATGTAACGACCCAGAAAAATACCCAATAATAGAATTGCTTGTTATTTTCTTTTTCACGTCATTATGACGTCATGCATCCTCATGCATCTATCACCTTGCATGTTTTTGTTAAAACTTAAAATTTATTTGGTACAAACTATTTCTTATTTTCTCTTGTATGGTTTTATAAATACCCTCCTCTTTTCTTCTTATTTTGAATTTAAACTAAAATTATAATATTTGCAAAGATCTAAAATTGTTTTAAATCAAAATTAAGTTTTTACAAATTGTTTGCAGATCTTTCCCCTCCATCTCTTATAATCTTTTCTTCCTATCTCTCTTTTCTCCTTTACATTTTATCTTTGTATTTTTCAGAAATTGGCCACGGAGGCAATATCCCCCACTTCTTTTGGCCACCTAGCTCAGCCCAATCTCTCCACCGAAGCCCACCTATCCAGCCGAAACCCTCCTATTCGTCTCTTTCTTCTTCCTGTACGGACGACCATCCACCGGTGCCACGTCGATGAAGCTGCGATGGGATGGCCAAGCTTGCGCTGCTCCCCTATAAAAGTCGTCTGCAACCTTAGCCCTAGCCCCCTCCTTCCTATTCCCCTGCAGCGCCGCCACTCCACTCTATCGGTTCCTCTCTCCTTTCTCCTCAACGCCGCCTCCCAAGCTCGCTCACCTCTGCCAAGTGCGTGCACGCGTCGCCGTCGTCGCCTGCCCCAGCTCGTCCTTAGCTTCCCCGTAACCAACGTCGTCCTGGAAGTCCTTGTTCTGTCCGTCCGTCGCCATGCTCCTGCTCCCGTCCGCTTCCTCCTGATCGGGCGTCGTCAAGTCCATCGCCTCTTGCATCCAAGTCACGACGCCGCTCCGGTCGTCCCCTTCACCGTCCGCCTCGCTGCCTCTACGCGTGCGTGCGTGCAAGCCCGCAACGCCCGGTCCTTCGTCGTCCTCGTCGAACACGTGCACATCTTCTCGGACGCTTCTGTCATGGCTGCTTCAACCTCAAGCTGGAGCTGCTGCTCCTCTGCTTCGGTCGCTCCAGTCGCGTCTCCGTCCTCAGCGCCTGCTCAGCCTCTCCTCCATCTCTGTCCATCGTCCTCAAGCCGCCACCGCCGGCCGTGCGCCCACGCGGCCTCGCCCAGCTTGCCCCGACCATCTCCGACGCCAAGCATGCCGTCCCTGCTGTTCTACTCCGCCGCGCGTTGGTGCTCGCTCGCGACCGCGCCATCCTGGTGCTCATCCGCAGGCCGGCCTCCTCGTCTCTGTCGCAGTCGCTGCCGTCCGCCGCGTCGTCCTGTCCATCTGCAGCGAAGGAATCGAACCGGTATCGACCACAGAGTCGGCCGCATCCTCTTCTTCATCTCCGGTCGCCGGCGAAATCCGGTCGGTCAGGTCCTCCTCTGTCTTCCTCAAGCACGCAAGCGTCGTCCCGGTGAGCTCCCGCTCCAATCCTGCATCCTTACTCGTCTGAAATCGTGGGTTGTAGCATGATCTGCTTATGACTCTGTCCGTCCTGCATGGTTGACATCCGCTGGAGCTTGAGCTCGTGCTGCTGCTTCAAGCCATGCGTCCGCATCATCGTGGTTCCACTCCGCGTGCTCATGCTGTTTCCGGCGAGTCCCGTCGGCATCTGCCTCCACGCCAGGCGCTCCGTCCCTAGGTCGTCTCTCTGAAACTTGTTTTCCCTGTATGACTGCGTCAATTTTAGTAAAGCGTGAAGCTGACTGTTTTGGTTCAGAAGGCGTGCAACCCAACTATCGGCAAGCTTCTTGCCTGACTCAACTGGTTCGTTCTTTGATTTATTCTGGTCAGCCCGAGTTCGAATCACGTTTCTGGCCAAGTTGGTCAAACCTTTTTGATAATTTTGTTCACCGCTCGCTGATAGATGGGCTCTGCTCGTCGGTGACTTCGGCTAGACATTCTTCCGGTGTAAAAATTCTCAGCAGCTTGGTATCCAGTCAACAGTCTCGCTGACGCCCTGTTCGTTGGTAATAAAAGATCCAGTCTATTTTCTGCTTTTAGAAAAGTGCTGTAAATATTTAAAACTTGCAAATTGAATATCTTTTAAACTGTATCTTGAAATAAATAGAATCTGAATATGCCATTCATATTATTGTTTGCATCTTGCATCATGTAGTGACGTGGTTATTTGCATCTCATCTAATGAACAATATATGAGGTAATTGTGAATTGCCAATTATGGTATCACTGCTTCATTTAATTTTGTGTAGCTCACCCATGCCTTGTCTTGCCATGCTAATCAACATATAAATTGCCGTGTAGTAAAACAACTTGAACCATATCTATGTGTGTCGGGATTCCGATTCCGCTTAATTTTGCAAAGTTGCATTGCATCACAATTGCCATGTCATGCATACATGCTTCACATGATCATGCCGATTCTTTTGCCGTAGTAGTAAGTGTTGCATCCGTTGTTTGTTGTAGCGATTTGCTTCTTCCCGGATAAGACGCTTCATGGTGAAGTGAGCAACGACAAGTTCTTCGACCTTCTTTTCAGGCGAGCCCTTTTCTCTCTACCCATTTAACACTTTTGCTCTCGCTAGCTCTATATTCTAGCCTTGTGTCGCGATGCTTTTGTTCGAGTCATGTGTCCTATCCACCTGTTTATCCAAAGCAAAGCCTTAGAACCTTCCATACATCCTATTAACTGTGTGCTTGTTGTTCGAGTTGGCCTTGTGAGTCGTAGGCATTATCAGGTTGTTTCAAGTGGTGTTATCTTGTCGGGTTGGGAAAGTTATCACATGCTCTACTTTATGGATATATGTTGTTGGAGATACTCATGGCTTATTTTAATGTTAATACTTAAAATTGAATTAAGCAGAGGCATCGGTGAGTCATTTTGCCAGTTTTCCGACGGCTCACTTGTGTCTCCTAGGACCCCGAGATCGCATGAACTGTTCTGAGACTGAGCGCTCTAATCACACGTGGGTACGTTTACGTGCCTCTCCTTGATCACTGCCGGAATCTACATACTTGTCCAGTGGCCACAACTAGTTCGATGTATTTCCATTTGGTTTTTGTCGGGCGTGCAGCTTGCATCTTATGGTCCGATTTTATTTGGGGGAAGCCCAGTGAGCCTTGTAACCCCTTGTTCTGCACGTCCGTATAGGTGCGGTATGACTGCAAGCGGACAACCTCCCCCGAAGAGAGGCTCCGGTTCACTCTGCAGAGTAGGCGCAAATAACTAAGTCCGTTCGGAGATTCGGTCGGACTCTTGATACGGGTTAAACTTAGTCAGGTGGCTTCCTGGACTTGTTTGTAGTGAAGGAGAGTGCGAGTCGTGACTATCCTGATGGTGCACCCATTTTTATCAAGGGCGAGAGATTTGCCGAAAGGATTGATCGAACGTGTGGGTATATTTGGGCACCCCTGCAGGGTTAAATCTTTTCAAAAAGCCGTGTCCGCGGTTATGGACGACTTGGAGCTGTACTACTCGAGCATAGAATAACTTGCACCTGCTTTTTCAATACTAATAAACTTGTGTAGTAATCTAGCACAACTACAACAATAAACCTGCAATAAAACTTGGTGACCGTGTGAGTGCCTTTGATACTTGCTTCTTTGTTTGGTCACGAGGCGGTGATTCATCGGCTGGGTTATGTTTGGTGTTAGTGTCTAGTTGGTTACCTTTATGCGCTCTCTTATCTTGTCTATTTAGACGAAAGTTGTAGTGTCTCTGTAGTAAATTTCTTTGTTGCCGCTAAGTCCACAATATAGCCTGTAGGCGAGCACAGCTGAATTCCAGTCTCGCAAGTACGTGCCTCGGTACTCACCCTCATTTTTTTTCTTTTTCCTCTCTCTTTCTCCCTCCTTTTTCGGCAACCGTTGGCCCGATCTTCACAGGTATGGGAGCGACGACGTTAGCAAGGTTACCCTTCCGGCTTGGCCTGGGCAGGGTTTGGACGCCATCGTTTATCTTCAGGCCTCTTAGGCCCATTTGTATTCTTGTCCGTACTCGGACACTATTTGGCTTTATGTATGATTTGGATCTTTGTATGTATATTTGGATTCTTGACTCGTGGAGTCTTTGTTATATTATATATTCTTTTATGGGTTCCATCGTGAACTTGTGTAACTGTTGCTACTCGATTCCACCCGCATCACGTGCACGCTCCAACGTGCACGAGGCGCTTGGTGGTGCGTTTCCAGAGCGACATCATGTAGATTGTGGCGTGTTTGCTATCATCTGCAAGGTGCCGATTTTGGGGCGTTACAGCGCACCCTCGCGATTGGCTGATCTGCTCGCACTATAGGAAAAAACCATACGCTGATGGTCAGGAGCCGTCGGCTTAGACCCTAAAGGCCGTCAGGTAAAGCTTTCCCAACAGCGGCCGTCGGGTTAGATGCCGTCAGTGTATGCGGGTGTCAGGTATGTTCGGGTGCCATCGGCATAGCAAATGCCTTCGCCGTAAACTGTGCCGATGGCCTAGAAATACTATCGATGTAGGTAATTTTTGTTATTTTAAAAAGGCACATAAAGTTTTTTGCAAAATATGTCAAAATTAAAGTTTCTTTGTTTTTCTAACAACTAGATCACGTAATATAACTAGATCTCTAAGCATTTGATTTTTTCAATTTTTTACCATTTCTTTTTGTTTTTGCAAAACTAAAAAGGCCATCCAAAAAATAGCTAAGACGACAGTTTTGCCGTCGGCATAGGTCCCTACGCCTAATTTAGGTGCCACCCTAGCTCGACGGCCCAACCTGCGCCAATGACTATGTGCCTAACTAGCCCGACGGTAAACCTACACCTACATCAATGGCATAGCTGGCCTGACGGCCGTGGTTGCGGGCTGCTCACCTGGAGGGCCTATGCCGGCGGCTTTATATCGAGACTATCGTCATAGGTTTTGGCCATCGGTGTATCATGTTTTTTCCTGTAGTGTCGTCTCATGATGACGAAGGATAGAGAAATGATATGAATAGCATTCAAATGTTGGTACATGAACTAAATTTATTTTATTTCATGATATGATGACAAACAATTCACAAATGAATATTGGCTTAGTGATACACATAAGGGTAGTCAACACATATTATCTCTAGGGTCAGAATGCCCCTCCACTAAAGGAATATTACAACTAATGAGACAGACTTTGTCAAACCATCTGAATTGATGAACATACAACAGTAGTTGACACTATCGGCTTTCAAACTATAAAATATTTTTCATTTAATGATACACACATGACTAAGTAACCACAAATTTCCTCTTGATACATTGCATATTTATTATTCACACAGTGTGTTAATACTAATTTTTGTCAAAAGACTAAAGAGCTTACACTTAATGCCTTTTGACTTCTTTTGAATGAAACGCATGTGTCACTCCAATTGCATGGTAAAATTGATAAATGACTACGAGTCTTGAACTATGTTATCGGAGACGTGTAGTCAATTTGCAGAAAATAGAAAATACATGTGAACACCAATGATGAATTAGATCGGGATAAGAGTCGGAAAGCTTAGAGTCATTCTTATGTAACTCTGGCTATTGATGTGTAAACATGTTAACAAATATGTCTAGAAGAAATGAATTTATGTTTAGCGGTGAATGCATATAAAAAACCGTGGTCAATTTTACCATGTTAATATCTTTTAAATGTTGCACATTATTACATGGAGTGAGTAAATGAGAGGAAGAATCATCATAACAAGATATTTCTTACTATTTGATGTGACCTACCTATTAAAGAGCATAGACCATTTGTATTAATTTAATGAACCTCGCATGCTGATGAAACATCATGTAATTACTACAGATCAGTTTGCATATCTAGTATCACTTACACATGAGTGTCAACATATAGCATGATATTAATTTGCTCAAAAATTTCAGATTGCAAAATATGTTACTCGAATAGTGAGATTTTGTTTACCAAAACATTTATCATAGTTGAGCACTGTTTTAATTGAAACAAATGTGATAACATTAAAACTAAATTTTTTTATTAAACACTTTCAACCCACTACAGATTTATTCCCTCGCATTCGCGGGGGTCATTATGCTAGTTGCAACCTAAAAAATAACCCTAATGACACAACAACAATCGTGTGTACAAATCTATAGAATATGGATAATGGAAAGGATCACAACACCGCTTCGCTGCTGGGCAACCAAGTGGCATGGTTTATTGATGGGTTTAGGGTTTAGATACAACAACCTCTCACTGGGTCTTCCTAGACGGTGCAATGCTCTGCCATGCGACGAATCCCACATCCTCACCGGGAGCTTCATCTGTTGTTAGTTGCCACTTCCTGTTGCACCGCACCATAATCCTGGGTGTTGCCCATGTGGGAATGATTAGCGAGCGTGACTAAGTGTCCAATCTCCAGTAGTCCTAACAAGGGTTAGGGTAACACGGAATTTCTCAGGACCTTATGGCGCTAGTCTCTATCACCAGCCATTGAAATCTATCCAGGTGCATCAAGATTGGTTAGACGGTTTTTGCAAAAAAGTCTCTAAAATGTACAAATTTGTTATTAGGAGTTCCTTCAAGGTTTTTGGTCAGACGGGCATTGTTAGTGTGGATCCTAAAAATTTATGCAGGATTGTTAGTGTGGATCCATTGATGTCAATATAAAGTTCTGTACATTTTGAACATGTTTTTTTAGTGGATAGTAACCAACAAAAAAGTTCTTCATGTTTATTCATAAATAGCATGGATACATGCAAAAAAGATCTCTCAAAATTCATAAATAACATGGATCCATTCGTTTCTGTTGGTTCCATGTAAAGTTCTCCCGAAAAAAACCATAGATAAACGTATAAAGATCCAGCATATCCATACACATGTGCACCGAAATCAATATAAAAACTGGAAAAGTTATTCACATTCATCGAAACAAAATCCTAGATTCAATTATAAAAACGAAAAGAAGTGAGCCTAGCTCACTTGGCTAGGGAAGTGGATGTACAACCCAGCCACTCAGGTTCAAGTCCCCACAGACTCGAATTTGGGTTCTTATTTTCAAAAAATCAAATCGGCTGTAGGGGCTTCCCCTACCGCATTTCCTTTCAAAATAAATTTACAAAAATGAAACCCTAGATCTATACACCAAAAAACCAAAAACAAAAAGATCCAATAGATCAGTCTAATACATGCCAAGATCGAGAAGAGGAGGGCAGAGAGAGGATAGAGAGCCATCGGGGCCGGCGACAGCGCATCGATGGTCGAGGAAGGCGTCCCCGAGCGGCCCGATGAGGCAGCACGGCGGCCTGCGGTGGCGAGATGGAAGATGACCCAGCGGCATCGCGAGGGCGATAGGCGGCCTGGCATCGGCCTGGAGGCGCCCGAGGTGGTCGGAGAGGTGCCTTGGCTTCGGGCTGGGCAGCGGCCTGACGGCACTACGAGGGTGATGCAGAGAGGGCGAGGCAAGACGCCGCGAGGGGGGTTGAATCGGGTATGGCTAGGGTTTCTGGTTAGGGCGCCACTTTTATACCCTTCATCTCCTGGACTATGGGGTTGGGTTCATAAAACTACAAGGGCTTTTGTGCAAAGGTGTGAAGTGACAATCTCTAATAGAGATGGACGGTGTGCATACGGTCTTGGCGCCCTAAGGTCCGGACAATCTCGTTTTGGGTTCCAACTCCAATTCATTCCCAATATACATGATAGAGCGCTAAACATGAGGCCAGAACTTAGAAGTGAGCAAGAAGTTAGAGAAGACAAGGAAATAGATAAGAGCGATTGTAGCATATCATTTGGTACCAACCGATTATTCTGCGGAAAAACATAAAGAAATTAGATGCAGGAAGGACGATAATCAAGATGCACTAGTGGAAAATGGGCCTTTAGCACCGGTCCGTATGGATTTTTACCACCGGTTGTGCAACCGGTGCTAACTATTCGGTGCTAAAGGCCAACTTTAGCACCGATTGCTTTACGAACCGGTGCTAAAGGGGTACCACGTGGCCGTTCAAGGGCGCGTTTGGGCGGGGACCTTTAGTCTCGGTTCGTAACACCGACCGAGACTAAAGAGTCCCAGTCGGTTTTGTATTATTCATTTATTTTTGTTTATTTTAGAGAAGTTTTCACATATTATACGGTACTACATACTGTAATAAGATAACTTGTACATTCATGCATGCATATATAACATACTTTGTCTTACAAGCGAACAAATATATACAATTATGTTAGTTACATGGACATCACAATTACCGAGACTAGATCCGTCTATTCGATAACACGGAGGCTATGACCTCTATTACATAAAGATCAATGCAATTACAGGAAGATCATGTCTGCCTATTTACATGAAATCTTCCATTTTTTTCATCTATGACCTCTTTCAGCAAAAATCCCGCCAATTCCTCTTGAATTGCTAGTAGGCGTTGATGTGGTAGGAGCTTCTCCCGCATGTGATCATTCTACAATAAAAGAGAGATCAATATAAATTTATTAATCATCATAACAAAAATTATGAACTAAACTCAACACAATTGATAGGAATAGAATAAATTTGTGAATAAATTGCTCACAGCTAATGTCCTGCGCTCAGTGGTAAACATGCGAATGAACTCGCAAACATAATATCCACATAAGTTTGTCCCCTATGGCTGCATCGCACACTTTACAAGAATAGAATTCAATCACAATAATAATCAAGCATCATAATTGCATTGAAACTAGAAGTAAACAGATGTGCAGAACTAGCTCGTACTACTTACGTCGACCCTAGTAAAAATCAGCCGATCACGCCATGGTCTTGTTACCACCCCTTTGAACCGTTCCCAAACACTGCCCGGCAAAGAAAGATAAATGAATGAGTTATGAATTAAATTATATCTCAGCTTATCAACGAAAGAGACCGATATAGTGCTAAAATGATTGAAAATTACTCTTGGAGCATATCCTGCATGTCGCGGAACTGTTCTATGTCTCTCCTTAATGGGTTGGGTACTTCAACTCTTCCATTGTCAATTTCAATATTCATTAGAATCCAGTGGAACATGCACATGTTTATATATATATATATATGTTAGTAACTCATCAGTTGCACTTAATATCGATAGTAACATTCTCACCCGAAGTTGTAAGGAAACAGTATGCTATTAAAGAAATATTGCTCCTTTAAAAACGTTAGAATGTTACGCACCGTTTCCTTAGGTTTTGTCTTTAGCGTATGTATATGAACTTTATCAGGATCAATGAATCCAACATTGATTGCAGCCGTCCTTGTACATTCTAGCATCTTCATTCTGCAAAACAGAATACAGAATGATATAATAATGATTATTACAGATCAATGAACTGAAAGAATTGAACAACTTATAAACAATGAATTGAACAACTTACAGACAATAGCAACTCATGAAAGATTTGTCGAGGGCATCTAGATTCATGAACTGAAAGAATTCTGAAAAATCAATATGGATCTCGTCTTCACGGAAGTAATACTCCGGTCCAACTTTTGCCACGAGCATTGTTTTCTTACCACGCTTTGACGTCCTCAAGTACCAGTCATGGAATTTCTGCAACATTGTTGGCATTTCACACAACTTTTCGTCATTGACCAATGGCTGCCCATAGACATATTTCCGTGCTATAGGAGCCTTGGGTAATTCTGCGCCACCTAGCAATTCAGCCACAGTGATATTCATTTGGGACGCTAGTCTCATGGTTTCGTCCATGTCTAATCCTTGGGGAACTTCAGAAAACACCTGAAGGGGGGATCGATTGTTTTGCCTACTGTCCGAGTTGGGGAATGTCTCTTTTCTCATATTGCTTCTTGAGTGTGCGTGTATAGTCATCTGGCACATTCAACATATATTGGGATGGCTAATTCAACATGCTTTTAGCCCAATAGACAATCTTCGGAGGGTGTTGCTGCTTTGGCTCGGGTTTTTTTGGGAGGGGCTCCTATCGGGTTCCTGATGATTGTGTACCTGAGGTGGTGGTACGCTTCCGCTTTTGGCCCTGAAGCTTAGTGGGCGCTAGCGGTGGCGACGATGGATTAGTGGGCGCAAGCGATGGCGACGATGGCTGACCCGATGGTGGAGATCGAGATGGACTCGCGTTGTGGTGGTCATCTTAGTCACGGGGTGGACTCGGAGGTGATGGTGACCTGCGACGACTCGGTGGCATTGGCGCCAAGCCTGGAAACTTGATGTCTTTCTTCTTCCATAGAATGACACCACCCAAGAATTCTCCGAGTGTCGCCTCATCTTCAGGTCCATCCATGTCAAGCTCTAGTGACTCATATCCGCATAGAACTTCAGCCACCCCGACACGAGCATAGCCATCTGGAATCTGACGGGAATGCCAAGTAACTCCAGGTTCACAAGATAAAGCATAGCCAACCGCCACCTTCATGGAGATGTTCTTCATCGACTGATAGAGCTCACAACGTGTCTTGCCCTTGATTTCATCCACGGGGTAGCGACCCATCGGTGCCTCATCAGCCCCAAGCCCTGTGGAAGCCACACTGCTTCTCCGCTGGGATGGGCCGTCGTTACTGTCAAATGCAGGACCTTCTAGCTGCAGTTGATGACTTGGCCCAGCTTGAGTTTGGCGCAGTTCTTGGATCTGCTTCTGCATGGACATGAACATTCCATCATACTTTTCTACCAACTTCTTTTTCTGCTCTTTCTCCTCCTCCTCCTTCCGCTTCTTTCCACTCTCCCTTTTTCTATAAGAATCTACATCCTCGCCAAACCCGATGCTCCATGGATAATTAGGTCCTAGTCCTCATGTTCACCTAATGTGTTCGCCATTCCCGAGGGCCTTTGTCAACACGTCCCTCTCTCTGTCAGGAATGAACTTGCCCTCTTGAACCTCTTGGAGTGCTTTCACAAGTTCATCCTTGGGTTTAACAATAGCAGGATGTGCAATTAACTCCCCTGTTTGTTCGTCAACGTATCCGCCATGACCCAAAAAGTAATTTCTTGCCCTTCCGGGCAATTGTTGTGTAGCTGGAATGATCCCTCGAGCAATCATGTCAGTGTCCTTTTTATCCTACTCCAGCACGGAAGTCTTGTATCCACCTGAACCCATGGTATGGTGACAAATCTTCTTGGTAGCATTTGCCTTATTCTTTCATGATCTTTCCAAAGCTAGTGTTGATTCCTTGTCTTCCAAAAATGCTTCCCAGTGATCCCATTGCTTCTCTAGTGGGCCAGTAAATTCTGGAGGTGTCATTGATGCGTGGTGAATGACCAGCCCGTTGGGAACCCCAAGAGGAAGGTGTGATGAGTATAGCAGCTAGTTTTCCCTCAGTTAAGAAACCAAGGTTTATCGTTTTTGGAGAGGAGAGACAAACGACTGAAGGTGATGCTTGCTAGTTTGCGACAGCTTTGGACAATTTATATATGGCGCCTCGTTCAAGCTTTGCTTGCTAGCTGCAACGCGGAACCTGCACACACACAACCAAGTACTTTGCTCCCAACTTACGATGAGGTTGTCAATCTCACCGGTTTGCTTGAAACAATGGTTATGAGTGTATCGAGTGGAAAACAGTAAAAGTATGCGAGTACAGTAAACAGTGCGAGTAAAGTAAACAGGTGGTAGCAATATGATGGAAATAGGACCGGGGTCCACAGTTCACTAGTGGTGTCTCTCCATAAGATAAATAACACATGCTGGGTAAACAAATTATAGCTGGGCAATTGATAGAATAAAGATCAACATGATATGTCAAGAAGATCACTATGAGATTTACTCTGGCCATTACAACAAGATACATAGACCGCCATCCAACTGCATCTATGACTAATAATCCACTTGTGGCGAATCAATCCGAGAACTCCACAAGTATTAAGTTGCGAACAACAGATAATTGCATTAAGCAAAGTGTGTAATGTAAACAAAGCATATGCCCTTGAGCATATGAATGTTGTTTTCTCCCTAGTAGCAACAGCACATCTACAACCTTAGAGGTTTCTGTCACTCCCCCAGGTTAAATAGAGGCATAAACCCACTATCGAGCATAAATACCCCCTCTTGGAGTCACTAGCAACTACTCGGCCAAGATAGCTACTAACAACACAGAGCATGCAAGATCATAAACAACATAGAGATAACAAAAGATAATATTCAGTACAGCAACTCAATCATAAACACCAATATTCATCGGATCCCAACAAACCAAACATGTAGAATTACATAACGGTGATCTCAATCATGTAGGGCAGCTCATGAGATCTAAACATGAAGCACATGGTGGAGAAGACAACCATCTAGCTACTGCTATGGACCCATAGTCCAAGGTAGAATACTCACTCATCGCTCCGGAGACAAGCATGATGATGAAGAAGACCTTCGGTGGCGATTCCCCTCTCTGGCAGGGTGCCGGGAAGAGCTTCTGGACCCTCCCGATCTCGGGTCGACGACGGCGGCGGATCGCGATGTGTTTCTGGAAAATTGATCGGGTACTTAGGTTTTTTCCGTCGGGGGGTCTTTATAGGCAAAGGGGCGATGTCAGAGGAGGGACCAGGCGGCCTCACACCATGGTGGCACGGGCCAGGGGCTGGCCGTGCCACCCCTGCGTGTGGGCCCCTGGTGGCCCCTCTCCTTCTCTCCTTCGGATCTCTGGAAGCTTCCGGGTAAAATAAGACTTCAGGAACTTGTTTCGTCCAATTCCGAGAATATTTCCTGTGTATCACTTCTGAAACACAAAAACAGCAAAAAACAGGGAACTGGCACTGTGGCAACTCATTAGTAGGTTAGTTCCGGAAAATGCATAAAAGGGCCACGAAGTGTAACGAAACAGTAGGCAAATGGTGTAAAAACAAGCATGGAGCATCAAAAATTATAGATACGTTGGAGACGTATCAAGCATCCCCAAGCTTAACTCCTGCTCGTCATCGAGTAGGTAAGTGATAAAAAAGAATAATTTTTGAGGTGACATGCACCTACACAATCTTGATCATATATGTAAGCATTTGTGAGCTGGGATCATAAGAACTTAAAACATGGGCATGAAGATATAATCTTGACAATAAGAAACTTAGCAACCATGTTGTAAACATGCAAATGAACACAAACAAAAGATCATGAAAATGAAACAATAAAAGTCAAACATGTGTTCAAATCATAAGGAAAACATACAAATGGTTTTTAGCTTGTCCTTCAAAGAGAGCAAAACATAAATGCATAGGACACCTTCAAGTTTAAGAGGGTGACTAGATACAAATAATTTGAGAACAAGTGAAACCAACAATATGAATCAATCAATGAAAACTTTGGGACAATGCACATTATACTAAGAATGACAACTATGCTCTCTTAATGGTGCATAAAGATAGAAGGTGGTGACTCAACATAAAAGTAGAAGAAAGGCCCTTCACAGAGGGAAGCAGTGATTGCAAGTTTTATAACCTTCAAAAATTATGGTACCTACCGACTTTGAGCTCTCATTGCCCCCATCATAAGCATCTTGAATGGTTAAAGTTAATGCGAGAACAATTATGATGCATATGCTTGACAAATCATAAGTTGAAAACCTCGTGCCCCGTGAATACGAGTACCCAAACCTCATGCTACTTTACTTAGAGTCCCAAACAAGGCTCTTGTCATTGTAAATATATGCATATCATTGAGAACCGCCAATGGGGTACCTTCATGCCCGATGATATGGAATAAGCCTACACCAAAATGACAGGACAAGCAGACAATGAACACCTCGACATCTCTTTTATTTGCCATTTGTTTAGCTTTTTATTGTGAGATGCGTCGTCGAATGTTCACCATGGGTATGCTGCAAATTTCCACCATGAATTATGCATGGCTTAGATTAGCGGCCCGGCGTTTCCCTAACACATATACAAACTCCATGATCCCCACAAGATTCCCAATTCATTTCACACCGCGGGCATCCATAAACAAAAGATCATGATATCAACTCAAATAAGAAGTGCAATGTTGAAAGCTTGCCCATGACTGCATGGCTGGGCTAGTCTCCAACTTACAACTTGCAAGCATAACAACTCAACATAAGAGACCACAATGTCAAATTTTTAAGAATGGGAAAAAGTAAAGTGTGCCTTCCGGTTCGTGAGAGCTTTACTGACCGAATTTCGCATAACACTGGTAAGAGTTTAATTTGAAGAGAAAATAAAAGCAAGTCAAATTTACTTCAAATAGCAAATTGCTAGTAGGTATGTATGGTGGACACTTTGGGAAACTTTGGCTTTTAGGAGTTGGATGCACGAGTAGAGCTCATACTCAGTACAAGGCGAGGGCTAGCAAAACACTGGGAGCGACCAACTAAGAGAGCAATAATGGCCATAATCATGCAAAGCGAGAAAGCGACATTAAACGAAGCATAAGATGGCATCAAAAGTCAAAAACTAAATGATCATAGAGGCTATTGGCGACTTTGTAAGAGTCTAACATGTGTGAGCATGCGCCAAGTCAACCCAAATAAAGCATCAAGGAGAAAACCAAAATAATGCTTCCATACAATAAAAACAATGCATGATTTTTTAAAGGCTCATTAAGCAATCTCAGTTATTTGAGACAAGTCATGCTACAGCAAAACCACTAAGCATACTATCAAAAATACATCAAGCATGACATGAAAAAGCCTAAGCTGCAGTCTACACAAGCTCCTTCTTGTACCACTATTTTGCACAAAGCTTTTTCTCTTTTCCAACACCATTTGAAATTTTTATAAACACCTCTTTTGATGAAAACCAATTAAGATCAGAGGCAAAAATACACCTTGTTGAAAAGATATGACAAGGTCTGAACACAAATCAAGGCAAAAACGAAAACCAAAAGTAGTAGCAGAAAAAGAAGAACACCCGGTGAAATTGTAAGAATGAAAAAAGGAGTGTTCTTGGCAAATGAAAACGAGTACATCTCCTCCAAAGGAAATTTGTTGGGGTCCAACCATTTATTGCAGAAAACAAACAAACTAAACCAACTAGGAAAACTAAAACAACTGACACTCCAAGAAAAACACATAGTGCATGAAGCAATAAAAATATAGTGTCTTGAAAGGTGACCTGATTTTTGCCGATGAAGAAGGGGTGCCTCGGGGGCATCCCCAAGCTTTGACGCTTGTACTTCTTGGATATTTCTTGGGATGATGCATGGGGATCCCAAGCTTGAGCTTTTGTCCATTCTTCAACTCATCTCATCATTCTCCAATCCCTACACTTGAAAACTTCCTTCATACAAAACTAAACACAATTCTATTAGCAACATTAGTGTAAGCATAACATATAATCAACCTCTTTTTGCTTCAGGTTTCAACTCAAAACCACCACATATATAGCAAATACTACTGTAGCAACTTCCCCAAAAGTTCCATGATCAAAAGAACTCAAAAGAAAGCGATAAAGTGGCAAACACAAATATTGGCAGAAATCTGTCAAAACTGAACAGCTGACAAAGGTCGAATTTTTGAGAGGTTTTATGTTGCTAAAATCAAAAAAAATCAACTAACGAAAGTTTGGATATAACCTGGGGCATATGCACAAGAAATCGCAGGTCCAAAAGATATACAGAGAATTTTCACGAATTTTTACGGTGCAGCACCAAAAACAGTTTCAGGACAGCAACATCCCCAAATCTTTACCTCACTCAAATTAGAGGCTTCTCTTGGCACAAAAATGAAATAAACAAGATAAGGAGTGGTCATTACAGTAGTAATAACTTCCAAGACTCAAATAAAAGAGAAAGTACTAAAAATGAAAACATTGGGTTATCTCCCAAGAGTGCTTTTCTTTAACGCCTTTGAGCTAGGCGCAGAAAATTGCGAATCAAGTAACATCAAGTGATGAAGCATAAAGCTCATAATTTGCTCTAAGAATAGAGTCAAAAAGTAATTTCTTTCTTTTCCTAGGGAAGTGTTCCATACCTTTCTTTAGTGGGAATTGATATTTGATAGTGCCTTCCCTCATATCAATGATGGCACCTACAGTTCGAAGGAAGGGTCTTCCCAAAATAATAGGACATGAAGCATGGCATTCAACGTCCATAACAAGAAAATCAATGGGAACAAGGTTATTGTTAACCAGAATAAGAACATCATTAATTCTTCCCAAAGGTCTCTTCTTAGCAACATCAGCAATAGGAACATCAAAATAACATTTTTCAAGCGGTGGTAAATCAAGCATGTCATAAATCTTTCTAGGCATGATAGAAATACTAGCACCTCGATCACATAAAGTATGGCAATCATAACCATTAACATGCATATCAATGTGATGGGTTCCCAACAATCTTCTAACTTCTTGGGAATAGAGGCTTTCTGCTGCAACTTATCATCCCTAATTTTTATGAGAGAATTGGTAATATGCTTAGTAAAAGCAATATTTAAAGAACTAGCATTGGTAGTCAAAGCAAGCATTTGCAAGAACAAAATAACTTCAGATATATTGCAGCCATCAACATCAAAATCATTAAAAGAAGTAGAGCTATCATCTCCTACACTCCGAAAAATTTCAGCACTCTTTTGAGAAAAAGTTTTGGCAGTTTTAGGCTTTTTAACACAAGGAGTGGGAGTTTTCTCTACACCAATCAAAGTAAGAGGATTGCTAGCATTAGGAGCAACATCATTAGAGGTAGTAATGGTACATACCTTCATCTCTCTAGCCATCTCATCTTCTCTTTCCCACCTAGCATGCAATTCCGCTAACAATCTAATATTTTCATCAATTCCAACTTGAATGGCATTAGCAGTAGCAAAAACATTGTTCTCTTTCGCATCATTAGGCAACACTTTTAATTTTAGAAGTTCAACATCATGAGCAAGGCTATCAACTTTAGAAGCAAGGATATCAATTTTGCCTAACTTTTCCTCAATAGACTTGTTAAAAGTAGTTTGCTTATCGATGAAGTCCTTGAGCATTACCTCAAGCTCGGAGGGCGCGGCCCTAGTGTTGTTGGAGGAATTACCATAACCATTACCATTGGTAGAAGGATACGGCCTATAATTGTTACTAGCAAAATTGTTCCTATAAGCATTGTTGTTAAAATTATTGTTTCTAATGAAATTCACATCAACATGCTCTTCTTGCGCAACCAGAGAGGCCAAAGGAACATTATTAGGATCAACATGAGTCCTATCATTAGCAAGCATAGCCATAATGGTATCAATCTTATCATTCAAGGAAGAGGTTTCCTCAACAGAATTTACCTTCTTACCTTGTGGAGCTCTCTCGGTGTGCCATTCGGAATAATTTACCATCATGTTATCGAGTAGCTTTGTTGCGGCGCCCAAGGTAAGGGACATAAAAGTGCCTCCAGCAGCTGAATCAAGTAGGTTTCTCGAAGAAAAATTCAGTCCTGCATAAAAAGTTTGGACAATCATCCAAGTAGTCAGTCCATGAGTGGGACAATTCTTTATCATAGATTTTATTCTTTCCTAAGCTTGAGCAACATGTTCATTATCAAACTGAGTAAACTTCATAATATTGATACGCAAGGATATAATCTTAGCAGGAGGATAGTATCTACCAATAAAAGCATCCTTACACTTAGCCCATGAATCAATACTATTCTTAGTCAAAGACAGCAACCAATCTTTAGCTTTTCCTCTCAAAGAAAAAGGAAACAACTTGAGCTTAATAATATCACTATCAACATCCTTATATTTCTGCATCTCACATAGCTCAACAAAATTATTGAGATGAGCTGCAGCATCTTCAGTATTAGCACCAGAAAATTGCTCTTTCATAACAAGGTTCAACAAAGCAGGCTTAATCTCATAAAAGTTTGCAGCAGTAGCAGGTGGTGCAATAGGAGTGCAGATAAAATCACTATTGTTTGTGCTAGTAAAGTCACACAACTTGGTGTTTTCAGGATTGGCCATTTCAGCAAAACAAAAGTAAACAAGTAAAAACAACTACCAAGGATTCTAATTTTTTTGATTTTTTGATATAAAACAATGCAGGTAAAATAAATAAAGAAAAGAAAAAATATAAAACAAAGTAAAGGATGTGCGTGCGAAAACTCCCCTCGCAGAAGTCTTCTACTTCCTCCCCGGCAACGGCGCCAGAAAATTAGCTTGATGCGTGGTGAATGACCAGCCCGTTGGGAACCCTAAGAGGAAGGTGTGATGTGTATAGCAGCTAGTTTTCCCTCAGTTAAGAAACCAAGGTTTATCGTTCTTGGAGAGGAGAGACAAACGACTGAAGGTGATGCTTGCTAGTTTGCGATAGCTTTGGATAATTTATATATGGCACCTCATCCAAGCTTTGCTTGCTAGCTGCAATGCGGAACCTGCACACACACAACCAAGTACTTTGCTCCCAACTTACGATGAGGTTGTCAATCTCACTGGTTTGCTTGAAACAAAGGTTATGAGTATATCGAGTGGAAAATAGTAAAAGTATGCGAGTAAAGTAAACAGTGCAAGTAAAGTAAACAGGTGATAGCAATATGATGGAAATAGGACCGGGGTCCACAGTTCACTAGTGGTGTCTCTCCATAAGATAAATAACACATGCTGGGTAAACAAATTACAGTTGGGCAATTGATAGAATAAAGATAAATGTGATATGTCAAGAAGATCACTATGATATTTACTCTGGGCATTACAACAAGATACATAGACCACCATCCAACTGCATCTATGACTAATAATCCACTTGTGGCGAATCAATCTGAGAACTCTACAAGTATTAAGTTGCGAACAACAGATAATTGCATTAAGCAAAGTGTGTAATGTAAACAAAGCATATGCCCTTGAGCATATGAATGTTGTTTTCTCCCTAGTAGCAACAGCACATCTACAACCTTAGAGGTTTCTGTCACTCCCCCAGGTTAAATAGAGGCATGAACCCACTATTGAGCATAAATACCCCCTCTTGGAGTCACTAGCAACTACTCGGCCAAGATAGCTACTAACAACAGAGAGCATGCAAGATCATAAATAACATAGAGATAACAAAAGATAATATTCAGTACAGCAACTCAATCATAAACACCAATATTCATCGGATCCCAATAAACCAAACATGTAGAATCACATAACGGTGATCTCAATCATGTAGGGCAGCTCATGAGATCTAAACATGAAGCACATGGTGGAGAAGACAACCAACTAGCTACTACTATGGACCCATAGTCCAAGGTAGACTACTCACTCATCGCTCCGGAGGCAAGCATGGTGATGAAGAAGACCTCCAGTGGTGATTCCCCTCTCCGACAGGGTGTCGGGAAGAGCTTCTGGACCCTCCCGATCTCGGGTCAATGACGGCGGCAGATCGCGATGTGTTTCTGGAAAATTGATCGGGTACTTAGGTTTTTTCCGTCGGGGGGTCTTTATAGGCGAAAGGGTGATGTCAGAGGAGGGACCAGGCGGCCTCACACCATGGTGGCGCGGGCCAGGGGCTGGCCGCGCCACCCCTGTATGTGGGCCCCTGGTGGCCCCTCTCCTTCTCTCCTTTGGATCTCTGGAAGCTTCCGGGTAAAATAAGACTTCAGGAACTTGTTTCGTCCAATTCTGAGAATATTTCCTGTGTATCACTTCTGAAACACAAAAACAGCCGAAAACAGGGAACTGGCACTGTGGCAACTCGTTAGTAGGTTAGTTCTGGAAAATGCATAAAAGTGCCACGAAGTGTAACGAAACAGTTGGCAAATGGTGTAAAAATAAGCATGGAGCATCAAAAATTATAAATACGTTGGAGACGTATCAGTCATCTTCTTGATATAGTAATCGTATAACTTTTCTTATGGTTATTGAATTGTTGGGCCATCTTGTTAAGAGACCACTTCTTCACTTTCAACTTCAAGGCCTCTGTTTCTGCAGCAGTTGCCAATGTTGGCAGGGTGAATTTTGAACTCAGGCGAGTCCAAAGATCATATTTCTCTGTGTCAATGACAAAATTGGCTCCCTTGACCTTTTTTGGCTCATGCCATTCCTGCTGATCGGGATATGGGCCCTAACAAGAACTCCGCATTCATTAACAAATTTCATTGTGTTCGCTTTGGGATGCGTTTGTTCGCCCAATGCAGAGACGGCCTCAATTATAAGATGCACTTCAGCGGGCAACCCTTTGGCATAGCCTCATTTCCCTCTAGAAGATTGGGTCGATGCGAAGGTCTAAAAGAAGAAACATTCATAAGAACCACTTCATTAGTACATATATATATACAAAATAATTATTGCATCGTGCAGTGATTCACCAGAGGCTTAATATACCTTTGGCGGTCCAACATCTTCTGAGCCGCCATCATCACCATCTACGCTTATTTGCGCACCCTCACTTTGTTCCGGCTCCATTCCAAGACCGGAGTCATTCAAAAACTGAGAGCCATCATCCGCTCCACCGTCTTCTCCTCCACCGGTTTCTGCTCCACCGGCATCTGTCCGGATAAAGCCAAACAGTTCCTCTTCACCCTCTCTTCCGACGCGGAAGGGATCCATTGCTTAACTAATACAAAAGATAGACAAAAACTATGTAAATATGAGCAATGTCCAAAAAAGGGGGGTGTTGGCCGAGCGCCGATGCGGTGTGGGAAGAACCCCCCCCCCCCCCTGTGTCGACACCCAGCAAACGCCCCCATATGTACATATGAGCAATATGCAAAAAAGGGGGGTGTTGGCCGGGCGCCAACACGGTGGAGCAAGAACCCCCCCCCCCCACCGCGTCGGCGCCTGGCCAATGCCCCCATTTGTACCAATTTGACTAAATAATAACTAACGCTAACAATCTAACTAACAAATTCTAACTAACAAATTCTAACAATCTAACTAACAAATTCTAACTAATAACTAACTCTAATAATCTATCTTACAAATTCTAACAATCTAACAATCTAACTAACTAACCCTAATCTAACTATCTAATTAAACCCTAATCTAACATCTAACCTAACCCCTAATATGCAGGGAATTCGGCCGTGCTCACCGGCGGCATGTGCAGGGAGATGTGGCGCAGCCTCTGGCGAACAGTGGCGTGGGGCGGCGAGGTGGTGGGGTGGCGCGGGCCGGCGAGGTGGTGGGGAGGCGCGGCGCGGCGGCAGCGGGGCATGGCCTCCTCAGAACGGCGGCTGCGCAGCGGGGACGGGTTCACGGCGGCGTCGAGCAGCACCTCCCCTGCGTCGACATCGTCCTGCGCGCCTTGTCTTCTGAGGGGAAAAATGATGGCGGACCGTGGCTCGAGTCGGGGAAGAAGACGGGCTATTTATACCCCGAGATCTTTAGTCCTGGTTCATGCCATCAACCAGGACTAAAGAGTCTTTAGTCCCGGTTGGTCCCTTTAGTCCCGGTTGGTGCCACCAACCGGGACTAAAGACATTTCGGCGGCCGCTTTGTTTCGCGCCGAATCCCAGACCTTTAGTCCCGGTTGGTAGATGTAACCAGGACTAATAGTCTTTTTCTGGTGCCAGCTTAGAATTTTTTCAGATTTCTGAGACAAATTTTTGAATATGAATTTTAAATATTTTTGAATATGCATTTGAATAACTTTTGCATACTTTTGAATCTGAAAAAATTACAACATGAAAAGTGTTTGAATTTGAATAACTAATCCAAAACTATTTTTTGTTTTCTAAAATAATTATTCTAACTATTCAACCTATTAACCATTTTGCCATTTTTATTTAAAAATGCATTATCTAATATTTTTTACATACTTTTGAATCTGTAAAAACTTACAACATGAAAAATGTTTGAATTTGAATAACTAATCCAAAACTATTTTTTGTTTTCTAAAATAATTTTTGTTCTAAAATAATTATTCTAACTATTCAATCTATTAACCATTTTGCCATTTTTATTTAAAAATGCATTATCTAATATTATTTGTATACTTTTGAATCTAAAAAAACTTACAACATTAAAAGTGTTTGAATTTGAATAACAAATCTCGTGAAACTTTTATTGGAACTTGTAGCACTAACAAAAGATGCTCGAGTAAAATTTTAATAGAACTTGTAGTACTGATAAAAGATGCTCGTGCTAACTTTTATTGAAACTTATAGCACTGACAAAAGATGTTCGTATAAACTTTTATTAGAACTTGTAGCACTGACACAAGGTGCATTAGGAACAATGTCTAAAGCAAACAATTCTCTATAAATAGCATGGAGTTGTTGATGTGCAATGCAGTGGTAGGGAAAATGGATAATCTCAACTGGAGTAACCAGAGAAGTAGGAGCATAGGAACAAGAAGAGCAAGAAGAGAAGATAAGAGTTCTGGTTCAAGGAGAACTACTGAAGGAAGTGAGCTACAGGTGTATCACAAAAGGAGTGTTCAAGCGAGGGAAATGGTTGCTGAAATAACAAGAGCAAGAATGTAAGAAGAAGCGCTTCAGGGACTGAATCAGCTTGGAAAAGGGGTAGTATATGCCACTGTCATGGGACTCCCTGCACCAACAGCTCCTCCTAGACCAGGTATTCCTGTCATGCATGAACTGCCTCCCAGAGCAAATGGTTTGCATCCTATAATTGCTGCTAATCAAGCTATGCAAGAAGGCCGTTGCACCCAAGCTACTGAATTACTCCCTCAAATGGTGCCTCCACACATAGAGAAAGAAATTATTGCTTTAGTAATTTTATGCAGAATCAAGAGAGGCATTAAGCAATGGATCCATAGGGTTGTAAATGGGAAGGAGAAGAAAGGCATACTAGTGTGAGTATGCTGAGTGTTGTCAAGTGTGAGTATGCTGAGTTTTATGTCAAGTGTGTGTGTGAGCATTGTGTAAGTGTGTTGCCAACTAGTTAATGTTCTGTATAATAAATATGACAATGCTCAAGTAAATGTGCAAGAATCATTTCAGAATGGTCGGGAAGCATGCTACTGACATTAAGTTTCATAGTTTACATAGATTATTACGTATCACCAACATCATCATTTTTTCTGTTGGGGTTTTCTTCTGGGACGTAACCATGGAGCATCTTCATTATTTAGCAGGATGCTTGGGTCAGTGTTCACTTTGAAAGGCGGAATTTCATGAAACTTATTATAATCTTCTGACATGTCTGTCTTGTCCTCCAATCCCACGATGTTTTTCTTCCCTGAAAGAACTATGTGGTGCTTTGGCTCATCATATGATGTATTCGTTTGCTTATCTTTTCTTTTTCTCGGTGTGGTAGATATGTCCTTCACATAAAAAACCTGAGCCACATCATTGGCTAGGACAAATAGTCCGTCTCTGTACGCAAGATTGTTGAGATCAACTGTTGTCATGCCGTACTTTTGGTCTACCTGTACCCCACCTCCAGCCAGCTTGATCCATATGCACCGAAACAAAGGGATCTTAAAATTAGGCCCATAGTCAAGTTCCCATATCTCCTAAATGTACCCATAATATGTGTCATTTTGCCCATTATCATCTGTTGAATCAAAGCGGACACCACTGTTTTGGTTGGTGCTCTTTTTATCTTGGGCGATCGTGTAAAATGTATTCCCATTTATCTCGTACCCTTGGAAAGTTGATATGATCGAAGATGATGACTTTGCCAATAAGTACAGTTCTTTTTCAACAGTGATGTCATCATTTATGAGAAGTACTCGCAACCAACCGCCGAAAGTTGTCTCATGTTCAAGTTTAATTCAGGAGTCAGGCTTCCCCGGGTTTTGGGAGCGTACAATATTCTTGTGTTCCTCGATATACGGAGCCACCAAGGTTGAATTGTGTAGAACTGTATAGTGTGCTTGAGTGAAAGAATGTTCGTCCATAGAATAGGTTGTTTTCTTTCCTAGCGTGCCTTTTCCACCTAGTCTCCCCTCATGCCATGATTCAGGAACACCAATCGGCTTAAGGTCAAGAATAAAGTCAACACAAAACTAAATGACCTCCTCTATTCCATAGCCCTTGGAGATGCTTCCTTCTGGCCTAGCACGGTTATGAACATATTTCTTTAAAACTCCTATGCACCTCTCAAAGGGGAACATATTGTGTAGACATACAGGACCGAGAATGGTGATCTCTTCGACTAGGTGAACTAGGAGGTGCATCATAATATTGAAGAAGGACGGTGGGAACAACAACTCAAAGCTCACAAGACACTGGACCACATCCTTCTGTAACCCTATTAGACTTTCTAGATTGATTACCTTCTGAGAAATTGCATTGAGGAATGCGCATACCTTCACAATGGGTAGTCGAACATTTTTCGATAGAATTCCCCTCAATGCAATAGGAAGCAATTGCGTCGTAAGCACGTGGCAGTCATGAGACTTTAGGTTTTGTAATTTTTTCTCTGCCATATTTATTATTCCCTTTATATTCGACGAGAAGCCAGATGGGACCTTGATACTGAAAACGGCTTCAAAACAGATTTCCTTTTCTTCTTTGGTAAGAGCGTAGCTGGCAGGACCTTGAAACCACTCTGGATGCATGTCGTCTCGTCCTTTCAAACGTTGCTAGTCCTCACGTGCTTCTGGTGTATCTTTTGTCTTCCCATACAAGCCCAAGAATCCTAGCAGATTCGCGCAAAGGCTTTTCGTCAGGTGCATCACGTCAATCGCAGAGCGGACCTCTAGGACTTTCCAATACTCAAGCTCCCAAAATATAAATTTCTTCTTTCACATGGATGCGTGTCCGTCAGCATCATTCGAAACAGGTTGTCTACCAAGACTCTTTCCAAAGATTACTCTTAAATCCTTGACCATATCAAAGACATCATCACCGATAAGGCGGGTTGGCTTCGACCGGACCTCTGCCTCGCCATTGAAGTGCTTGCCTTTTTTCCGGCAGGGATGCCTGTTCAGAAGAAAACGATGATACCACGGTACACATTCTTCCTACATTTGTCCGGATATATAATTTCTGTCTGATCCAAACAGTGTGTGCATGCATTGTATCCCTTGTTTGACTGTCCTGAAATGTTACTAAGAGCAGGCCAATCATTAATGGTTACGAAAAGCAACGCTCGTAGGTCGAATTCCTCTTGTTTGTGCTCATCCCACACACGTACACTTGGTTTGGCCCACAGCTGTAAAAGTTCTTCAACAAATGGCCTTAGGTACACATCCATGTTGTTGCCAGGTTGCTTTGGACCTTGGTTGAGCACTGGCATCATAATGAACTTCCACTTCATGCACAACCAAGGAGGAAGGTTGTAGATACATAGAGTAACAGGCCAGGTGCTGTGACTGCAGCTCTGCTCCCCAAAAGGATTCATGCCATCTGTACTTAGACCAAACCATAAGTTTCTTGCATCACCTGCAAAGTCTGGGAACTCTCTCTTGATTTTTCTCCACTACGACCCATCAGCGGGGTGTCTCAACATCTCGTCTTTCTTACGGTCCTCCACGTACCACCGCATCAACTTGGCATGTTCTTCATTTCTAAAAAAACGTTTCAATCGTGGTATTATAGGAGCATACCACATCACCTTGGCAGGAACCCTCTTCCTGTGTGGCTCGCCCTCAACATCTCCAGGGTCATCCCATCTAATCTTATACTGCAGTGCATATCGGGCATGCATCCAAATTCTCGTACTCCTCGCCGCCGTAGAGAATGTAGTCATTAGGGCAGTCATGTATCTTCTGCACGTCTAATCCTAAAGAGCAGACAAGCTTCTTTGCTTCATACGTACTGGCGGGCAATTCGTTATCCCTTGGAAGCAGCTTCTTCATTATTATCAGCAACTTATTAAATCCTGAGTTAGTCACACCGTTCTCTGCCTTCTATCTCAGCAATTCCAATGTGCTACCCAGCTTCTTCTGGACATCTTCATAATTTGGGTACAATAATTTTTTGTGGTCGTGTAACATCTACTTGAACTGCAACCTCTCCTTTTCTGTTTCACAGTCTCGCTTCGCATCAGAAATGACCCGACTAAGATCATCAGCAGGCTCAACTGATGCCCGTTCGTCACCTCATTCTTCTTCACCGTCTTCCATTACAGTATCACCGTATTTAGGGAACATTTGACAATAGTTGTCATTATTCTCTTCTTCTTCATCGTCTTCCATCATAACCCCTCTTTCTCTGTTGCTTGGTCCAACAATTATACCCGGCCATGAAACCCCACCGAATCAGGTGGAAGTGAATGGTGCTTGAGCAAGAGTAATCCTTCTCATTTTGACAGGTACCACAAGGACAACACATAAAACCATTCCGCTTGTTTGCCTTAGCCACTTTGAGAAAACAACGCACGCCTTCAATGAATTCAGTAGAGCGTCAGTCACCGTATATCCATGGATGGCTCATCTGCAAGTTATAAGTATATCAAATGCAATCGCGATGTTAAAATTAGTCCATGTCTAAAATTACTCAAGAGCTTATAGTTGCCAACCTCTCGCAACACTTGATTAGATGGGGCAGCGCGAAATCTTGACAAATAGTGGATAAACTAGAGCTCGGTGGTGAAGAATGGAGGAGAAGGAAGCTAGCTGGCTCGGGGCAGGGAATATCAAATTAGCTCAGTGTCTCCTCTCACCTCATATCATGTATGTTTTGTGTGATATTATTCACTCACACATTTCATCAAACTCCTCTTGTGCATAGAATGGAAAAATTATAACACCCACTCCCACTGTTCTATGAGGAAAAAACATGGGAGAGGGCGAGGGCGGCCAGTGGCGGGTGGCCGCATTAAATAGGCCAAGGAACTAAAGGGAGTTGCCAGACCCCTTTAGTCCCGGTTGGTATCTCTAACCGGGACTAAAGGTCCCGAACGAATCGGGACTAGTTCCTGCCGTACTGAAACAGCGAATATAGCTGCCCTGGAGAGACCTTTAGCACCGGTTTAATACACAACAGGTGCTAGAGGTCCTAAACATAAGACCTTTTTTCCACTAGTGATCATGATTAATTTCACATGTAAAATTAGATACTTCTGGTCCCTCTGTATAAAATCTTCTTCCATACGGGCTTGACAAGTAATACCTTCTTCGCTAGGACTCGGCGATTGCAGTACAGAATGGGCCGACGGGCCAGAACCCCTGCCTTGTTGAATATCGTGCCTTCGTCTCCTAGAAGACCCTGAAGGACCGCGGTGGCCTCCTCTTCTCTCCAACTCCAGAAACCCTATCTCGATCGTCAGCACCATGATTCAGCAATCGGTGATGAGGGATTGGTCGTCCCTTGTTCCGGACCTCATCCGTCACGTAGGCGACCTCCTCCTAGCCACCAGCGATGTCGACGGCTATATAGACATGCGGGCCGTCTGCCCTGGCTGGCGCTCCGCCGTGGCCGACCCACGCTCGCACGGCTCCTCTGACCTCTGCTTCTGTCCTCGGAAGTGGGTCATGCTCGAGGACGACGACAAGGATGATGAAGGCTGCCTCTTCATCAACGTCTCCATCGGGCGCTTCTTCCGCTGCGTGCCGTCTCCTGCTGCTCCGTACATGGTACGTTCTTGTCGGTGCCTCCGATGGCCTGCTAGTCCTCGCAGACAGCCGGCACCTGCACGCCTATCTCGCCCTCAACCCCTTGACAGGCCGCACGCTCCGCTTCACCGGGCCACACCGATAGGTCACGACAGCGGGACCGTGGCCGTCACCGACGCGGCCGGCTCAGACACGATGCTCTTGTTCGCGTCCAGTCGTGAGGCCTGGTTCGCCGATCAGGCAAGCCAACCCTTCTCCCGCTTCCCTGCTCGCTCCACCATCAATATCGCTGCCACAGCCACGTACGTAGGCCACATCTACATGGCCTTTACCGATGGATCTGTATGCAGGACGGGCCACAGGGAGCCGGTAATAGCCACCAGCAAACCGGGTGTCCTGTCGACGGCCGTCTTCCTCGTGGAATCCGTGGGGGACCTGCTGCTCGTCATCCGCCACCGGTACAACTTTAGGGTTTTCAGGATCAACGTGGAGCGGAAGGTGCTAGAGCCCGTGACGAGCATCGGCGGCCGTGCGCTCTTCCTCGGACGCAGGTGCTTGTCCGTGGCGGCGGACAAGTTCCCCACCGTCCACGGCGACTGCTTGTACTACGCCACCCCCTTGTATCACCCTAACAGCCTGTGTTCCCAAGACCAAGCCATGTCCGAGTTCAGCATCAGGGGCGGCTCAGAAACACTGGTCTCGAGCGACATCAACCTGATGAGCGGCAGCGGCCTCGGGGAGAGGCTCCGTGCACACCGCCCTTGGAGCATTGCTAGGGTTTTCCTCAAATACTGCTTGAATCTTCCAGGCTTATTAAGGGCTCATCAGTTGATCCACACATAAATACTGCTCAATATTTTCGTGGCAATTTTCATCTACAAACTACTTTAGGAACGTACACAACTTGTAGTGCTACTTTCTCGTCCATAACTTTTCTTTGAAAGATCAGATCGGACAACGTCGACGTGCAGTGATGATTCTTTTCATGAAGGTGTTGTTTTTAGAGCATTGTCCATATAGAATCTTGTGAACTATATATAGAGGCCCTTAGTATATTTTAGTCTTTCAGTTGTCAGCTTCTTTATATTTGTAAAAAAAGAACAAGTAGCCTGGTAGTATTTTTATTTTAGGAGAACACAAGCCAAAAGATGCTCCAAATTATTTGTACATGTAATTCATGCAATGTAGATAATATAAAGTTTGGTACCACCAGGGACACCCCAACATACCTTACTCAACTAAAGTTTTATGTAGTCTCAAATATATAGATCAAACTACGATGATGTCGTTAACTTTGCCCTAGTGGCGTCTACTACCCCTCCGTGACAAACCTCCCTTGCTCCTCCCCTTTAGCTCGATTCCGGCCTCTCCCTCCCATCGTCGGCGGCCAAGGTGGCTGGTGGTGAGGGGGAGAGAGCTCTGGAACTGTAGTATTAGGTTATTAGTTTGTTTATCCTTTGATCCTAGATCCAAGAATGTGGGGCCTCCTCCTTCTACTCTTCGTCATGTTAGTGGTGGCCGGGTGGGATGGCTACGGAGGGTCTGGATCCCATGCTTCACATTCTGTCTGTGTCATACTTCTTCAACTTACATCATCTGTTGTTGGATTTCTTTAGAGGAAGCTATGCTAGTTGAGTCTAGTGGGGGGCTTGCACCTAGCCACTGTTGCCATGTGGGAGGCGGCCTCCTTAGGTCTTCACCATCTTGCCGGCACCTTCCCACGGGTCTGGCAATTTCTTGGCTCAAGGAGAGATGTGTTCTACTAGAGATCGCCAGCTTGAATATCCATGCAGTAGAGGCGTAGCTCTTGTCGGGTATGGAACTGATGTGCTGCAATATGGAGTCAAGTGTGGCGCAGCAGAATTCTTTACATATGATGGAGGGGATCTATTCCTTTTTTCCTTGTTGTGCTTCTTGTCTCGAGGCTGCTATGCAAGGTATGTGCTGGACAGAGAGTGATCACTATTCATTCAATGTCATGCTAGATGCTTCCTTAAATCAAATTCTCGAAACTGCCTTCAACAGCAAGATCATCTCCAATTATTATATGCATTTGTGAAGCCAGGAATTGCTTTATGGTGGTCATGACAAGGATATTGGTCCTTCTGTTTTTTGATACCCATTGCTCGGAATATCATAATTGGGACTACGTTCTTTGTGTGAATTTATGGAATTAGGTCAATATCATTTATGTTCATGCACAACAACCAAGCTTCAATGGCAGCTACAATTTTGGCTTTGAAGTTATGCAACTTCATGTTAATCTTAATTAAGATTGGTCCAACAAATCTGAAGTTGATATTCAGAGCTATCATGGCTAGTACTATTGCTACTCATAAGCAAGATTTCATTCATTGCAAAGTTGTTATTGCTTATCTTTGTCGCATGATTACTATGTTGAAGTTGTAGTCTCTATGCTGTCGAGTTGTGCCACCATAGGTAGATGACAACTCCTTTGTTGTTGATCCCCAGATTCAACAAACAAGACACTCTGAGTTTGAGCTCGGTGAATGCTATTTGATATCTACAAATATTGACTGTCCAGAGAGCCACCCACGGGGCATCAACTGGATCAAACATTGTTCAAGGCTCTTGAAGACTACAAATGTGGTAATTTTCAATGTTGGGTTGTTGATGAATGAACAAACATTGTATGGTTGCATTTGCGATCTTTGACATCTTCTTCATGAGTTTAGATCATCCTCTTGTTGTGTTGTGCAATTCGGTACATATCTTTTTTGCTCTAATGTTGAGAGCCATGTAATGTTGTACCTTGAGCCTTAATGTGAATATATTGAACTTTGTTCCAAAGAAAGAAGATCATTGTTCCTTTTGAGACGCTGAATGCTCCTTGAAATTTTTTCAGGTGATATTTTTTTTTCAGAATATCAACATTAAATTTTATAGCTTCCTTTCATGAAAAGAAGAACTCAACTTAGAGCAATTTTTTATGAAGTTAATAAATTGATTATTTTTTCATTTTGGAAGAATCTGGAGGATCTGGTTATATCCTTCAAGCAAGAGGTCAACATGTAACTATCATTATTATTTGGTTTGATTGAATTGTTGCACTTGCAAATTTCAGAACAGGATGAGTATGCTAATAGGTATATGTTTAGAGTACGATGCGAGTGCGAGCATCTCGGGTTGATAACATGTCTATAGTCTTGACACAGCTACAAGCGCCTAGAAAATCAAAGAAAAATTGTGGGGTATTTTTTTGGACAATATTTTTTATACTTTCTCTGTTTCAAATTAGTTGTCTCGGCTTTTTCTAGATCTCTTATCTATATACTCCTAGTAAAATATATCTAGATACATGTGCGTAAACAAAGTTAAAACATTAAAGGAGGGAGTATAACAACTGTGCTATGCACCAATCGAGATTTGGAGATTGGATTCGCAACAAAAAAAAGTTTGGTACTAGTACCCTAAGTTTCTGATATAGACCCACGCGCCGTTGGATTAGGCCATTATTAGTGTTAAAATTAGAAGAGAGAAAGCGAGAGACAATGATTGGAATGAAATCTCTATATATTGATTGATGAAGATGTTACATATATATAGGGGGGAACAGACATGATTAGGTCGGTTCCTGGAGGCGACGCTCCAGGGAATAACCGCCTAGTGACGGTTCCCTAAATGAGTGGCTATTAACATTGCAGTTACAAGCAAGGATTAACCCATTTAATTAAGACTAATTAAATTCTAACACTCCCCCTAATATATGCTTGTCCTTGTGAATCTTCATCATCTTGAAATAGTCTCCTCCAAAAACCCTGTGGGAAAAATATGAGGACACTAGGATTTGATATGTTGCCAAAAACTCCATTAAAACCCAGTGGGAAAAATAAGGAGAAAATAGTACAACATATAATGATTATTGTTTCTTTGATAACTTATATGAGAAAACCTTAAAAGGATAAAACTCATTGGTAAGTTTAGATAACAATTAATATGTCTTATATACATCTGTTAAAAACCCCGGTGGGGAAAATAGGAGGTATAACATATATTCTTATGTTGATATTACCTCATTAAAAACCTTAATGAGAACCATGAGAGTAAACTCATAAAGGGAAAAAGAGTGTAATATAATGTTTGAATGGGTTATGGTTCAGAGGGATACTCCCCCTGATCCTTTCAATTCTCGAAGTCGTCTCATACCAATTCCATGAACATACTTTTCAAATATGGAAGTTGGTAATGACTTTGTGAATAGATCAGTGAGATTATCGCATGATTTGACTTGCAAAATGTTTATATCTACACTTTTCTGTAGTTCATGGGGATAAAACAATTTGGGTGCAATATGTTTAGTGATATTGCTCTTTATGTAACCCGTTTGCATTTGAGCAACACAAGCAGCATTATCTTCATAAATAATGGTCGGAGATTCGATAGAACCTTTTCCACATGATTGTTGTATGTGGTTTATCATTCTGCGAAGCCACACGCATTCACGTGATGCCTCATATAATGCAATTATTTTAGAATGATTGGTGGATGTAGCCACTAAGGTTTGCTTAGAAGACTTCCATGAGATGGCTGTCCCACCATGTAGGAACACAAAACCGGTTTGCGAGCTGGCATTGTGGGGGTCTGATAAGTAGCCAGCATCGGTATACCCAATCATATCAATGTCCAGATTTCTCTGAAATTGAAAGAATAGGCCAAGATCCTTTGTGCCTTGGAGATATCGAAAGATATTCTTAACTCCTGTCCAATGGCGTTTAGTAGGAGTTGCGCTATGTCTAGCTAGTAAATTTACTACAAATGCAATATCAGGCCTGGTGCAATTTGCAAGATACATAAGCGCTCCAATAGCACTGAGATATGGAACTTTGGATCCCAGTATCTCTTCTCCATTATCCCTTGGTCTGAATTGATCTTTCTCTACGTCTAGAGATCGAACAACCATGGGAGTTTTGGATGGATAGGATTTGTCCATATTGAATTTCTCCAATATTTTTTGGATATAGGCGGTTTGATGAACCAAAATACCTGAGGGAAGGTGCTCAAGTTGTAATCCTAAGCAAAAATTTGGTTTTACCCAAATCCTTCATCTCAAATTCCGTCTTTAGGTGATTGCGTGCTTCATCAATATCTTGTGTGTTGCCAATGATATTAAGGTCATCAACATACACTGAAATAATGCAAAATCCTGTTTCAGACTTTTTGATGAAGACACATGGACAATCATCATTGTTGGAGTACCCCTTTTTCAATAGGAACTCACTAAGTCGGTTGTACCACATGCGTCCCGACTGTTTTAAGCCATATAAAGACTTATTTAGTTTTATACAATATACGTTGCATTTTGCGTTTGGATTCGGAATTGGGACTCCATCAGGAACCTTCATATAGATGTCCGAATCAAGTGAGCCGTAAAGGTAAGCGGTCACTATGTCCATCAACTGCATAGATAGACGATTTTGTACTGCCATAGATATTAGGTATCGGAATGTAATACCACTCATTACTGGAGAATAAGTTTCATTGAAATCAATGCCTGGTCTCTGCGTGAAACCTTGGGCTACAAGCCTTGCTTTATATCTCACCACCTCATTGTTTTCATTCCGCTTACGAACGAAAACCCATTTAAATCCCACAGGGAAAACTTTGGGAGGTGTAGGTATTGCTTCAGTGAATACCTTTCGTTTATTGAGCGAGGCTAATTCTACTTGGATTGCATCCTTCCATTTAGGCCAGTCGGAGCGTTTCTCACACTCTGCCATGGTCTTTGGATCATGATCATTTAGAAGGTTGTTGGCAATTGTAGTAGAGAAATTTATGTCGACAATTGTAGACTTACGGTTGTAAGATTCTCCAGAGTCTATATAGTTTGTGGAAATTTCATTTACCCTTGTTGACTCGTCATGATTTCCCAATATGGCTGAGTCTAGGTTTTCCGATGTCCCACTCATTGAGTGCACAACTGAGCTGGGTTGTGGAGGTTGTCCTTCCACTAGGTGTAAACTACCAATTTGATGATTATCAATGCTAGGTTGATTTATATTTACTTCTTCAGAGAGTTTCTTCCTATGTTTCCTTTGTTGCTTGCGAGGAGCTGAATCCTGTTTTACATATACTTGTTCAGGGGGTTTCTTCCCCTATTTCCTTTGTTGCTTGCGAGGCGCTGAATCTTGTTTTATGGCCGTACTTCTCCCCCTCTTATTTTGAATTGGGGGTTAAGTGGTTTTTGTTGGTACCTCCACTCTTTCAGGCGCATTTATTGTAGGATTGTAGGATTTAGTGACACCTTTATAGTCAGTAAATGAATCTGGCAGATTATTTGCTATGTGTTGCAAATTAATTATCTTCTGAACTTGAAGTTCAGTTTCTTGAGTACGTGGGTCAGAGGAGGAAATGCCTTGGGCATTCCAATCGATTTCTGGGCATTCTTTTTGGTACTTGATATCTCCCCCTAATGCCGGGAAATGATCCTCATTAAAGATGCAATCAGCGTGACGGGCTGTGAATAGATCCCCTGTGAGGGGTCCAAGGTACTTGATTATTGACAGTGATTTGTACCCCACATAGATCCCCAATTTCCTATGTGGGCCCATGGATGTTCGCTGCGGTGGTGAGATTGGCACATATGTGGCGCATCCAAATTTATGCAGATGGGAAATATTAGGTAGATTTCCACGTACTAATTGCAGAGGAGAAGTGCTGTGATATGCAGTTGGTCGCAATTGAATTAAGTCAGCAGCATGTAAAACTGCATGACCCCAACATGAAGTTGGTAAGTTGCAATTCATTAGCAAAGGTCGTGCTATGAGCTTAATTCTCTTAATTAGAGATTCGGCCAAACCATTTTGAGTGTGGACATATGGGACCGAGTGCTGAACTTCAATTCCTAGTGCCATGCAATAATCATTGAAGGCTCGTGAGGAGAATTCAGCAGCATTGTCCATTCGAATTGATTTTATTCGATTCTCAGGATAATGAGCTTGTAATTTAATAACTTGTCTCATTATTTTGGCAAATGCATGGTTTCGTGTGGATAATAGACACACATGGGACCATCATGTAGATGCGTCTATAAGAACCATGAAATACCTAAAAGGTCCAGACAATAGTTGGATAGGACCACAAATATCGCCTTGAATTCGTTCAAGGAAATGGAGTGGTTCTGCTTGGATTTTAAGATGAGAAGGTCTTAAAATGAGTTTCCCAGTAGCACATGCAGTGCACATGAAATCTGAAGATTGTGGAAATTTAGCTTCATTTAAGTCATGACCATTGGAATTGCAGATAATTTTTCTCATCATCCCGATACCGGGATGACCAAGGCGATCATGCCAAGTTTGAAATGCATTGACATTTTGAAAAATTACCTTGTACGCAACGTGTGCTACGGGTTTTATGTATGTGTAGTACAATCCTGATGATAAAGAAGGAATTTTCTCAAATATTTGTTTGCCATATCCGTTATCTTTGGTAAAGAGGAGATATTCCTCTTTGTTGTCCTCATGGGTTTCAATGTGAAATCCATTTTTGCGGATATCTCTGTAACCAATAAGGGTACGAGTTGAATCGGGATACAATAAAGCATCCTCAATTATAATTTGCGTACCCATAGGGAGGGTAAATATGGCACGTCCTGTGCCAACAATTACCGCATCGCGTCCAGCGATTGTTAAAATATTTCCATTTAACTTTTTGAGAGTTTGAAAGTATTTTATTTCCCTAAGTATAGATTTTGTGGTACCACTGTTCACAAGGCATATTTTCTCCTCCATTTGGATTGACTCCCGTAGAAATCTATATATTAAAATGTAGAATTTTCAGTGATGAAAAGACTTGTATTGGATATATAGAATGCATACAACTTTCTTAATATCAAAGTGCTGATACAATACATATTGTGCTTTACAATATAGGGTGATGACACCAACAACACTAATAATATGTTTGATACAATACATATTGTTCTTTACATATTATTATTATTTTATTACAACAATCTGATGGATGTAAATAAATATATTATCTAATGGAGTTGATTGACTAGTCAAAGTCCCCGAACACGTCGTTTGAGGCGTATTCTATCATTATGTTCTCCTTGTCCATGGAGTCCTGTGGTAGATGGAATTCTTTGGTGTTGCTTGGTGTTCCTTGAACATCTTGCGAACATCCTGCTTCCATGTTATTATCAGGTTAAATATTGAAGTGAGATTCATATCTTGCTCCTTGGGCATGTCCACTACGTCCCATGGATTGCAGGTAGAGGTTTACCAGATGTCTTGGGGTGCGGCATTTCTTGGTGACATTCTTGTAGCATCCACATTTCTGGCAAAAAATTATCTTATTGAACTTGTTCTTTGCTTTGCCCTTCCCCTTATCTGAATTGTGTGGCTTGTTCTTCTTGTTGCGGTTGCGGTTGAATTTACCCTTGAAGTTCTTGGTTTGGCCTTTAAATGAGCCACTGAACTTATTGTTTTTCTGAAAATTTGCATGTACTTCAGGGAGAGGGGCAGCCCCAACCGGACGTTGATGACTATACTTTAAAAGAAGTTCATCATGTTTCTCAGCCTGGAGGAGTACATGTATAAGTTCAGAATAAACTTGGTAATTCCTGCCACGATATTGTTGCTGTAGGATCCTGTCAGCGGGGAGCATAGTTGATAGAGTCTTTTCTATCTTCTCCAGTTCTGAAGATTCCTTCTCATAAAACCGCAATTTAGAACAAATCTTATGGACTTCATGGTTATAAGCTCCAACGGATTTGAAATCCTGGAGTCTTAAATGGGTCCATTCATGACTAGCTTCAGGCAGTATGACGGCCTTTTGCTGTTCATATCTTGTTTTAGGTGATTGCCACATATTGCTTGGAGATTCCTCCATCAAATATTCAGATTTCAAATCTGGGTGAATATGTTGCCTTATAAGGGATAAGACAGTATATTTTTGTTGCTCAGTTACTTGTGCATCTCCCTCCTGAGGAGGATTCTCAGGTGGTATGAGTGCACCTGCAATACCACGGGATGAAAGACTAATCTTAACATCCATTGCCCATGTAGGGTAGTTATGCCCATCGAGCGCAAGCTCTTCAAAATCTTTAGCGGCCATGTTGTCCTACATGAACGAGAACCAAAGATTTGATTAATTTACATGTATGTAAATTAGAGTCATCTTGGTTGTGTTGTAATAAAATTTGCAAAATCTTGTAAACTCAAGTGAACACTTGGGTTTTAGTGTAGACCTCAAATCATCTATCATAACACATTGTAGATAATCACTATTTTTATGGAGTACATCTCTCAGCACCAAGAAGCAAAGTCTGACCCAAGTCAGTAGATGCTTTTTTTCTTAGTACCTTATGTTATGATTTGATTTAAATATATGGGAGAGCACATTGAAGGTAATCATTATGTCAATTTTTGACAAAATGTAGACCTCACAATATTGTGGATAATCTGCACATCATGCAGTAGATGGCACATTACCTTGTGATCCCATATATAAATTTGAAGTAGTCATTTAAAAAAAATGATTTTGCGTATCAATTCACTTCGAATTAAGTCAATTTTGTGTCTTATAAGGCATTTTTGGACTTAATTGATGGTAAATTGACATTTAATTTTGCATATCAATTCTTGCTCGTATTGAACCAAAAATAGCTCAATTAAGATGAATTGATTGTTTTATTTTGCAAGAAATTGAAATCTCAATTGCAAAATAATGGATGTAATTTATTTTAACATGTGCACACATGGAAATATATTACATCACATATATTTTCAGGAATACTAAGTACTCTAACTGAAATAAATTACAGAAGCTAATAAGCCGTATTTTACAGAATCTAAAACAGAGTTGAAACTACTGCTAGATTTACTGAAAAAACTAAAACAGAAATACTTCTAATTAGCAAGAGCCAGGTGGGCAAACGCATGCACATAGTATTGGGGCATTGAGCGGTCCATTTTGGATCAGGCTCAACACATACGAGGGGATAAGGTCACAGCGATAGTCACAGCGAGCGACCAAAATTCCTAAATCGCACAGAGCTCCATCCAAACCATGGCGTCAACCGCGTAGAGCTCCACCCAAATCCCTGCCGCCGCATCAACTGCCTTCACCTGCAGCCAGAGGTGCTCCCACCGCGGATGCCCGCGTCGGAGGAGTTACCACGGAGGCGGGCGTCGGGCGCAACGCCGTCCGCGTGGCCGTTTGGCAGCTCGAGCGTGGCTGGGTTCCCTGACCCCGAGCGTCGCCCGCGGCTGTTTGACGGAGAGGCAGGCGTCGGGCTGGACAGAGGGAGGCCAAGAGCCGCCAGACGATGGCGAGCTTCTGCGCGTGGCGAAGGCGGAGTCACCGGAGTCGGGGACGGCGGCCGCATCGGAGCGGCTGCATCGACGGACACAGCACCGGAGCCGAAGACGAAGGAGGAGGCTCCAGTTGGCGCAGAGACGAAAGCGAGCGCGTCGTCCGCGCTGACCAGCACGCGAGGTGCGCCCGGGAGGCGCGACACCGACGGCGGCAACTCCATGGGCGGCGCGCCGGGTCTGATTTCGACGATCGTGAGAGTCGGGGACGGAGCCCTCGGCGTGATGCTGTCAGCCTCGGGTGCTGCCGCGCTGGACGCGCCTCCGAACTCAAAGACGGAGGTTGGCGACTGGCCGCGGGCGCCTAGGACGATGGCCATCTTCCCGAAGCAGTCGAAGGTATAGCGATCGAAGTCCACGAGGCATAGTCTTCTTCCTTACCTTTTTGCCTGTGGATTTCGCTCTTGTTCTTCTCGTTCCCGCGATCGCCGGAGTTCGCTCTCGGCAGAGCGTGCTGATAACGTGTTAAAATTAGAAGAGAGAAAGCGAGAGACAATGATTGTAATGAAATCTTTGTATATTGATTGATGAAGATGTTACATATATATAGGGGGTCGGTTCCTGGAGGCGACGCTCCAGGGAATAATCGCCTAATGACGGTTCCCTAAATGAGTGGCTATTAACATTGCAGTTACAAGCAGGGATTAACCCATTTAATTAAGACTAATTAAATTCTAACAATTAGCTTATAGAATGGGCCCGGGGCCAAAACCTATATATGCCTTGTACTGCTAGTATATATAACAACCGCTGCTCTTGATCTGCTTGAAGACCTGAAGTACGGCGACGGTCTTGTCTTCTCCGGAACCTCGATCTCGATCTGATCCGGCAGTCGGCCATGAGGGACTGGTCGTCCCTTGCTCCGGACCTCATTCGCCACGTGGGTGACCTTCTCCTAGCCACCAACGACGTCGATGGCTACATGGACATGCGGGCTGTCTGCAACGGCTGGCGCTCCGCCGTGGCCGACCCACGCGCACACGGCTCCGCCGCTGACCTCCGCTTCTGCCCTCGGCAGTGGGTCATGCTCGATAACAACGACAACAACGCGGAAGGTCGCCTCTTCGTCAACGTCTCCACAGGGCGCTTCCTCCGTCGCCGGCTCCCGCTGCTCCGTGGCCACGCTCTCATCGGCGCCTCCGACGGCCTCCTCGTCGTCGCGGACATGCGCTCCCCTTGCGCCTATCGCGTCCTCAACCCCCTGACAGGCCTCACGCTCGGCTTTGCCGCGCGGATACCGTTCAGATCGCTGCCGGTACCCCGCGACAGCACGACAGTCGAAGTCGTGGCCGGTTCTGAGTTCTGACCCAATGCTAGTGCTCGCGCATGCTAGAGGGTAAGGGTACAGGAGACCTCAGGCCTGGAACGCTGATCCGGGTAGCGAATACTTCTACCGCTGCCCTGATAACTCCGCTCTCCACACCTCTGCCACGGTCGCATACCGGGGACAAATCTACATGGCTTACAGTAACGGATCAGTATTCAGGAGGGTCGGGTCGGCGCGGAAAGGCCATGAGTCTATAATAGCTGCCGGCAAGCTAGCCGGCCAGAAGGAGGTCGTCTTCCTCGTGGAGTCAGCTGGGGTGTTGCTGCTCGTCCTTGGCCAGTGGAGCAACTTGAAGGTCTTCAGAGTCAACGTGGAGCAGAAGGCGCTAGAGCCTGCGGACAACATTGGCGGCCGAGCTCTCTTCCTCGGCCGCAGGTGCTTGTCCGTGGACGCCAATCAATTCCCCAACATTGAAGGTAATTGTTTGTACTACAGAACCTCCTTCCATGAGGGCGTATGTACGTACAGTTTCAGAATTTGCCAACTGGACCTCAGCAACGTGGACACGATGGACGGCCTCCTAGAGAGGTTCTCTGCAGGTTGCCCTTGGAGCATTGCTAGGGCATTCCTCACCTATTGCTTGAATCTCCAGACGTAAAGGCTCAATTGATGTTTTGAAGCTGTTTATTTTCATCTACTACTACTACTCTCAACTTCAAATTTTATTTGGTGAGTAGCATACTTGGTAGTCTTATAAGCAAAGTAGATACATAACACAAACCCAAGGCTGAATTTGTTTATGGCATACATCAATATAAAGTCCGTCGGCTTAGCTAGCTCAGAAAGTTCGGTAGGCAACTGCATTTTGCGAATCGATATGAGAATGGTAGATCAGAGAACACCACATAGTCTAGTTTTTGAAATAAAGTCGGCACACATTAATTGTCACCTCAAAGAAAGAAATAGTTCAATCTCACTAAATGTGGTGTACCTTCAGGCACCTGATCTTCATAACACTGCGAGGGATACGACCAGTATAGCCACGGGGCTTCTGGAACGCTCCTCTTGCAAGCTTCCCTCAAGGCTCCAGCGTCGCTCGGCAGTCCTCGCGAATTCATCCATGACATCTCCAAAATGTTGGACTAATATCGGTTCAAATAAAGATCTCAAAACATTCACAAACTGTCTTGGGGTGCCGGTAGTACGATTCATATCGGCTCTAGGGTCGTGCACCCGCATCTCCATGATCGAAAAGGAGCTCTCCTCTTGAATGATCTTCCTCAACTCTTCGCTGGAAGGTGAATATACAGGCAAGTAGAAAGAATCGAATTTTGCTTTGTCAACCACACCCTGTCAATCAAACCATAGGATCTGGACGTCACATACTCACATCTTTGATTGCATAAGATAAAATGTTATGCTAGAAAAACTAAAGAAAGGTACCTCCGAAACCATCAGAGTTAGAATCTGAGCAACAATTTCCGAAAGGTGAGAGAAATTGGTAAAGGTTACATCGGAACGCCTTCCTATGAGGGAGAGAACCATTCGGCCTCCTTGGACCATTTCTTTTGCTCTCAGCTCTAGGAAAAGTGTAAAATCTTTTCTGAACTGTTTTGCATAAGCCTCAAGGACAAGAGGGAGCCTTTCCCGCCTAACTTGCTCATCGATGTCATAGGCCGGAATCTGACTCCTCGTTAGATCTTCAGGGGCCTGTAAAGGCAATTAAGGTTATTGCTTAAAGAACCGACGACGGCGACGAGTAATGTAAAGGGTTCGGTATCAAAGATTCAAAGTCACACCTTTGAGAGCCATTGCAAGCTGTTAGACGAGCAGACAAGATGCAAGGAGTCACTGGTGAAGAGTCGTTCATAAAACGACCCCGGTGCGAGGCCCGTGACAACAATAGGCGTGTTACTTTGACGGAGCGTGACCAGACTCTTCGCAACTGTGTTGAAGTCGTTGTTAGGCAGGTCGTTGAGCAGCACGCATACTTCTGGTTGTGGCTGCTGGAACTGAAGACAGTAGCTGTGGATAGACTCCATGGCAGTCGATACCAGTGCTAGGGCGTTTGGGCCAGAGGAGCAGCCCAAGTCGGCGATCAGAATCTTTCTCGGCAATGAGGTATTGTTATTGCTACATATGTCAATGACCGCTGCTTCTATCATGGGCTTCATCTTGTTCTGCTCAGCATTCTGCAATCGAGTCGAATTTCTTCAGAAAATCTAGTCTAATATTTTTGTTGTGCTTCTTAACTCCATCAGCTCTTTTAATTCTCCATAATATAAGCTATATTGTGGTTCTCTATAAAATAGTTTCAGGATCCAAGTGAGAAAGAAAAGGTTGTAGGAACAACATTAGCGAATTAACCAAGAGTGCAAAAAATACCTGATAACTGGAGTTGCGAGCATAACTTGTGTCACCTTGTCCTTGATTCATATGCAGCATCTGTTTGAAGGCCATGGCTTTGCTTGGAGCAGGGCTGAGCTCTAGATTTTGAATCTACAGGAGCCAGGATTTTCTTATCGGCTAATAGCTGACAGGGAGTAATAGTAAGGTCAGTCTTAGGGGCAGCCAATACGATGCTGCAAGGTTGCTCAGATCCAGATCAGAATACAATACTAACAACTTGACAGGGAGTAATAATAGGGTGAATCTTAGGGGCAGCCAATACGATGCTGCAAGGTTGCTCAGATCCAGATCAGAATACAATACTAACATCCTGACAGGGAGTAATTTTTTTTTGAGATAAATATGCTGCGACTTTATTCAATAGTCATCCGATACAACCAGGTTCATAGCATACACGGGTGGTACACCTACCCAGACTTTGCACCTTTTATTCTCGCAGCCATCTTTAGCAAACCTATGAGCAGCAATATTTGTTTCTCGCTTAACAAACCTGATACTCGAGCCTTGAAGATGTCGCAGCGATGCCTTGATGTCTTCAACCAAAGGTCCATCTCCATGAATTGACCTATCCAGCTCTTCACTTTGAACCTTTGTCACCTCACTTTGACAGTCTGTCTCCAGGATAATTTTCGTCTCTCCCCGTTGTATCGCCAGCTTGACACCTTGCTTAGACGCTAGTAGTTCCTGAAACTTCCGAGACCTTCTGCTTTTGTTACTGGTAATGGGACAGAGGAGACTATTTTTTTACAGCTGCCTAATAGTGTCTTCAAGGGGAATATGGCGCCTATGAGCTCTCCAATGGCAAGGGTTTCTGTTTCTGGGGATGTTGTTCCTTCTGTCGCGATTAAGGCCCAGATGGCAAGAATCTGCCCACTAAATTCTCAGTGGAAGTGGGAGGCTATTGCTCATGATGCCACGTCGTTTTTGGTTAATTTTCCCTAGTTTCAGGATTTGGAGAGGGTTAATGGCATTCACATGGAAGTTCCTGATTTTGCTGCTCACTTTAAAATTAGCAAGTGGGAGACACAAGACATTCAGCCTAAATTTGATCTTTCGCAGCTTTGGGTCCATGTTGAGGGTGTGCCACATACTGTTCGCCACTTCCATGGCTTATGGGCAATTGGGTCTCTTTTGGGTACGACTGTTGATGTTGACCTTCCTACTTTGTATAATCAGAATGTTGTTAGAGTTTTGGTGGCAATGATGAATCCGGACACTCTGAACAAGCACAAGGATGAGAAGGGTTACTATGTGGATGCTACTGTTATTCTTAAGCTTAAAGGCTATGATTTCCGTTTCCGCAAACAGGCGGCCGGTTTTCAACCTAATCCCATGTATTCTCCGTTCTTTTGGAGATCCGATGGTCTAGAGGACGACGATGCTTATGATGCTAAGGGAAAAGGTGCTATGCCGGACCAGAACGTGGCATCGAGCTCCAACGTCACTGATATGTCTCAAACGTATCCATAATTTTTGATGCTCCATGCTTGTTTTTACACCATTTTTTTAGTGTTTCGTTACAGTTTGTGGCATTTTTATGCATTTTCCGGAACTAACCTATTAATGAGATGCCACAGTGCCTGTTCCACTGTTTTTGTATTTCAGAAATTCTACACAGGAAATATTCTCAGAATTAGACGAAACAAAAGCCAGATGTCCAGATATTTCACGGAGCTTCCAGAAGACCGAAGAGGAGACGGAGCCGAGCCAGAGGGCGGCCACACCATAGGGCGGCGTGGCCTAGGGCTGGCCTGCACCCCCTGGTGGTGTGGGCCCCCTGGTCCACCTCTGACGCTGCCCCTTCGCCTATAAAGACCCCACGATGGGAAAAACCTAAAGACCCGATCACTTCTCCAGAACACATCGCGATCCGCCGTTGCCATCGACCCGAAGATCGGGAGGGTCCAGAAGCTCTTCCCGGCACCCTGTCAGAGAGGGAAATCACCATCAGAGGTCTTCTTCATCGCCATGCTTGTCTTCGGCGTGATGAGTGAGTAGTCTACCTTGGACTATGGGTCCATAGCAGTAGCTAGATGGTTGTCTTCTCCACCATGTGCTTCATGTTTAGATCTTGTGAGCTGCCTTACATGATTGAGATCACCGTTATATAATTCTACATGTTGTGTTTGTTGGGATCCAATGAATATTGGTGTTATGATTGAGTTGAAGTACTGAATTTTATCTTATGTTATCTCTATGTTGTTTATGATCTTGCATGCTCTCCGTTGTTAGTAGCTATCTTGGAGTGTTCTCTCTATGTTGTTTATGAAGTACTGAATTTTATCTTATTTTATCTTATGTTATCTCTATGTTGTTTATGATTTTGCAACAAATTTCTTTTGGAGTGTTCTCTTTTTCTAGAACTGCGTTTAGCTTTCGATTTTCGCCTTGATTTGTGTTCATATCTTGTTATATCTTTTCATCAAGGTGTATTTTTGCCTCTGGTCTATATTTTTTTTCATCAAAAGAGGTGTTTATAAAAAGTTTGAATGGTGTTGGAAAAGAGAAAAAGCTTTATGCAAAAAAGTGGTACAAGAAGGAGCTTATGTAGACTGCGGCCTAGGCTTTTGCATGTCGTGCTTGATGTCTTTTTGATAGCATGCTTAATGGTTTTGCTATAGCATGACTTATCTCAAATAACTAAGATTGCTTAATGAGCCTTTGAAAAAATCATGCGTTGTTTTAATTATTTGGAAGCATTATTTTGGTTATCTCCTTGATGCTTTATTTGGGTTGACTTGGCGCATGCTCACACATGTTAGACTCATACAAAGTTGCCATTGCCTCTATGATCATTTAGTTTTTGACTTTTGATGCCATCTTATGCTTCTTTTAATATCGCTTTGCATGATTATGACCGTTATTGCTCTCTTAGTTGGTCGCTCCCAGTCTTTTGCTAGCCCTCGCCTTGTACTGAGTATGAGCTCTACTCGTGCATCCAACTCCTAAAAACCAAGTTGTTCCAAAGTGTCCACCATACATACCTATTAGCAATTTGCTATTCCAAAGTAAATTTGACTTGCTTTTATCTATCTTTCAAATTAAATTATTTTTGGTGTTATGAGAAAATTGGTCAGTAAAGCTCTCACAAACCGGATGGCACACTTTACTTTTCTCGCTTTAAAATTTTGACATTGTGGTCTCTTATGTTGAGTTGTTATGCTTGCAAGTTGTAAGTTGGGAATTAGCCCAGCCATACCGTCATGGGGCAAGCTTTCAACATTGCACTATCTTTCATTTGAGTTGATATCGTGATCTTTTGTTTATGGATACTCGCGATGTGAAATAAGTTGGGAATCTTGCGGGATCATGGAGTTTGTATATGTGTTAGAGAAACGTCTGGGCCGCTAATCTAAGCCATGCATAATTCATGGTGGAAATTTACAGCATGCCCATAGTGAACATTCGACGACGCATCTCGCAATAAAAAGCTATACCAATGGTAAATAAAAGAGATGTCGAGGTGTTCATTGTCTGTTTGTCCTGTCATTTTGATGTGGGCTTGTTCCATGTCATCGGGCACGGAGGTACCCCGTTGGCGGTACTCGATGATACACATATATTTATAATGACAAGAGCTTGCTTGGGACTCTAAGTCGAGTAGCATGAGGTTTGGGTATTCGTATTCACGGGACAAGAGGTTTTCAACTTATGATTTGTCAAGCATATGCAGCATAAGTGATCTTGCATTAACTTTAACCATTCAAGATGCTTATGATGGGGGCAATGAGAGCTCAAAGCCGGTAAATACCATAATTTTTGAAGGTTCATAAAACTTGCAATCACTACTTCCCTCCGCGAAGGGCCTTTCTTTTACTTTTATATTGAGTCTCCACCTTCTATCTTTTTGCACCATTAAGAGAGCATAGTTGTCATTCTGAGTATAATGTGCATTGTCCCAAAGTTTTCATTGATTGATTCATATTGTTGGTTTCACTTGTTCTTAAATTATTTGTATCTAGTCGCCCTCTTAAACTTGAAGGTGTCCTATGCATTTATGTTTTGCTCTCTCATGAAGGACAAGCTGAAAACCATTTGTATATTTTTTCGTATGATTTGAACACACGTTTGACTTTCATTGTTTTATTTTCATGATCTTTTGTTTGTGTTCATTTTTATGTTATAACATGGTTGCTAAGTTTCTTCTATCAAGATTATGTCTTTCATGCCCATGTTTTAAGTTCTTTGATCCCAGCGCACAACGCTTACATATATGATCAAGATTGTGTAGGTGCATGTCACTTAAAAAATTAGTTTTTTTGTTATCACTTACCTACTCGAGGACGAGCAGGAGTTAAGCTTGGGGATGCTGATACGTCTCAAACGTATCCATAATTTTTGATGCTCCATGCTTATTTTTACACTATTTGTTTAGTGTTTCGTTACACTTCGTGGCATTTTTATACATTTTCCGGAACTAACCTATTAATGAGATGCCACAATGCCAGTTCCCTGTTTTCTACTGTTTTTGTGTTTCAGAAATTCTACACAGGAAATATTCTCGGAATTGGACGAAACAAAAGCTAGATGTCCAGATATTTCATAGAGCTTCCAGAAGACCGAAGAGGAGACAGAGCCGAGCCAGAGGGCGGCCACACCATAGGGCGGTGCGGCCTAGGGCTGGCCCATGCCCCCTGGTGGTGCGGGCCCCCTGGTCCACCTATGACGCTGCCCCTTCGCCTATAAAGACCCCCCGATGGGAAAAACCTAAAGACCCGATCACTTTTCCAGAACACATCGCGATCTGCCGCCACCGTCGACCCGAAGATCGGGAGAGTCCAGAAACTCTTCCCGGCACCCTGCCGGGGAGGGGAATCGCCACTGGAGGTCTTCTTCGTCGCCATGCTTGCCTCCGGCGCGATGAGTGAGTAGTCTACCTTGGACTATGGGTCCATAGCAGTAGCTAGATGGTTGTCTTGTCCACCATGTGCTTCATGTTTAGATCTCATGAGCTGCCTTACATGATCGAGATCACCGTTATGTAATTCTACATGTTGTGTTTGTTGGGATCCGATGAATATTGGTGTTATGATTGAGTTGAAGTACTGAATTTTATCTTATGTTATCTCTATGTTGTTTATGATCTTGCATGCTCTCCGTTGTTAGTAGCTATCTTGGCCGAGTAGTTGCTAGTGACTCCAAGAGGGGGTATTTATGCTCGATAGTGGGTTCATGCCTCTATTTAATCTGTGGGAGTGACAGAAACCTTTAAGGTTGTAGATGTGCTGTTGCTACTAGGGGAAAACAACATTCATATGCTCGAGGGCATATGCTTTGTTTACATTACACACTTTGCTTAATGCAATTATCTGTTGTTCGCAACTTAATACTTGTGAAGTTCTCGGATTGATTCACCACAAGTGGATTATTAGTCATAGATGCAGTTGGATGGCGGTCTATGTATCTTGTTGTAATGCCCAGAGTAAATCTCATAGTGATCCTCTCATCATATGCACGTTGTCTTTATTCTATCAATTGCCCAACTGTAATTTGTTTACCCAGCATGCATTATTTTATCTTATGGAGAGACACCACTAGTGAACTGTGGACCCCGGTCCTATTTCCTTTATATTGCTATCACCTGTTTACTTTACTCGCACTATTTACTTTACTTGCATATTACTATTGCTTTCCACTCAATACGCTCATACCCTTTGTTTCAAGCAAACCGGTGAGATTGACAACCTCATCGTAAGTTGGGAACAAAGTATTTGGTTGTGTTGTGTGCAGGTTCCACGTTACCGCTCGTAAAGCAAAGCTTGGACGAGGCGCCCTATAAATTGTGTGAAGCTGTCGCAAAGCCAGCGGGCATCACCTTCAGTCGTTTTTTGTCCTCCTACTGGATTGATAACCTTGGTTTCTTACTGAGGGAAAAACTTGCTGCTATATTCATCACACCTTTTTCTTGGGGTTTCCAACTGGCCGGTCATTTACTTCATTAATTACACGCCAACAAGTTCTCTGGCATTATTCATCACCGCGCCATCAGTCATCAACATGGAGGTGGATGAAGCGGCGCTGGGCAAGATGGAGGTCCTAGTTCGGTGCAACAAAGGAATGGTGCAGCTGATCAGCTAGCTTCGTCTGCGTCCAGACCGGCAGCAGGTGCTTCACGCGGCAGACCCAACGTCATGGGTCGCACGTTGCCACCGCGGGTGCAGCTGTTGGACGCTGCTCTTCAAGGGCCGCCGGTGGTGCGGCTGGGCATGGCCCAACCTCTGGCACGGGAGCCTCTCGTGCAGGACTTGGTTGCTCCTATGACCATGCAGTTGCCGATCATTGCTGGGCCGCTGGTTGAAACACTGGAGGTGGCCGGACCATCCTTTTTGGAGGATCTAGGATGTGGCACATCGGTGTTGCCCAAGTCTGCTGCGCCGATTGCACAAGCTGGTGCCGAGATGTTGGCTCATGCGCTCGAGGATGCTAGTCATGTTTCCTCTCTCGCTGCTTTGTCTTCCTCGGTGTCGGTGCGGGCCGGGGTTGGAGGAGTTTCTTCACCGGCTATGACTCCTCCGACCACATCTACTTCGCCGGATTCCTCTTCGCCGGCGGTGCTGCCGGGATTGAACCCTTCGCAACCACCTTCTTCGCCCATTGCATCCGCTGTGTCAGCGGACTTCCTCTCGCCGCCACGTCGGAGTGTGCGGTATGGGGAGGCCGCGAACGGATCATCTGTGATAGACGAGGACTCTATGCATAGAGCCATGCGTAGGTGCATAGAGCCATGCGCAGGAAGGCGCAAATTAACCTCGACTACTTTGGTACGATCTCACCTTCTAAAGCTAAATCATATCTTTCTTTTTCCACACCAGTTAATGAGTCTAAATTTTGTAGTGTTGGAATTAAGCTTGGTAGTTTTGAGAAAGATATTTCTATTTCTTCTAGTGTCTTGAGACGTATGGAGGTTGACCGTCTCACGGTTACTCCTAAGGTTTTGACATTTTCTAACAAAACCTATATTGATGATGAGGAAGAATTTGACACAACAGATGGTCAGCTTCTCTCACAGTTGATAGGGGATGTGTCGGATGTGATTATGGCTGAGGCCAGGCTGAGTTCATTATATGAACTGAAAGCATCAGGCCAGAAATCTAGATCATGTTCTAGTAAGGGTAAAAAGCTAAAGAAACTGGCAAAAGTTTCTCCTTCAGCAATTGTTTCCCGATGAATGACATGTTCTCAAATAGCAGAGGTCTAGGTGACTTGGCTAAACATCTGTTCTTTGCAGATTGCATTCGGGATCATAATTTAGATTTCTTAGCCATTTTGGAAACGGGCAAACAAGAATTCCCACAAAGCCTACTAAACCGCCTTTCAGGCGGCGCAGACTTTGTGTGGCACTCTCGACCTCCCTGTGGACGATCTGGTGGCATCTTAGTTGGCATCAAGACAAATACCATGGATGTACTTGCTTGTTCAGACGGGATTTCCATGTGAAGCTCCATATTCGGAACAAGTTAGATAACATCATATGGAGTCTTGTTGCTATCTATGGTGCGGCCCAGGAGGAATTTAAGGCTGACTTTCTTCGAGAACTGGTGAACTTAGCAAAAGATAACCCATACCCCATTCTAATTGGAGGGATTTCAATTTGCTTCGATTCCCTTTTGAGAAGAATAAAGGTCGGTTTGATGATCATTGGCCATTCTTGTTCAATGCTGTCATTGATAGCTTGGATTTAAGAGAGGTTTCAATGATTGGCAGACAATTCACTTGGGCAAATAATCTTCCAGAGCCTACATACAAAAAGTTGGATCGAGTACTGATGGACTCTGAATGGGAGGAAAAATTCCCATTAGTCTCAGTGCGAGCTCTAGAATGTATTGAGTCTCTGTCAGATCACGCTCCTATTTTAATGACTACCGGGTCAGCAAGACCACATTGTGATCGTTGTTTCAAGTTCGAACTTGGATGGTTACACAGAGATGGTTTTCATGATATGGTTAAGTCTATATGGGAGCGGCATGTTGTTGGTCAGTCCCCAATCGAAAGGTGGAACAATAAGATTCGTTCTGTTTGGAAGCACCTAGGTGGTTGGGCGCGACACACAACAGGAATTTAAAAAAGAAAAGAAAAGATACGAGTATCGAATACCATAGATCGACTCGAGGATATCGCTGAAGTTCGACCGCTATTACCGCATGAGATTGAGTTGAAAAACCAATCTAATGTGGAGATAGCTAGACTTCTTTGTGAAGAGGAAATCAAATGGTACCAAAGGTCCAAGAGCCAATTTATTTTGGAAGGGGATGCGAACACAAGATACTTTCATAGTGTGGCTAATGGCCGACATAGAAAGAAACTAATTCACTCTCTTGTCCAAGAGGAGGGGTCTATTATGGGTCACGATAATTTAAAGTCGTATATTACGAATTATTATAAAGGTCTGTTTGGTTCTCCAGAGGAAGGTACCTTCAGTATGGATGAGTTCAGAACAGATGATATACCCCAGGTGTCCGCTTTGGCAAATAACTTGCTAACTGCCCTCTACACAGAGGAAGAAGTTATGAAAGCTGTTTTTCAAATGGAACACAACAAAGCCCCGGGTCCGGATGGCTTCCCAGCTGAGTTTTATCAAACTTTTTGGGAAGTTATAAAACCTGATCTCCTTGAATTGTTTAGTTCTTTGCATGCTGGACAACTTGAGTTGTTTTGCCTGAATTTTGGTGAGATCATTTTATTACCTAAGATTACTGAGGCAGAAAGGATTCAACAATGTAGGCCTATCTGCCTCCTTAATGTTAGCTTTAAAATTTTCACCAAAGTTGCTACAATCAGGTTGAATTCGGTGGCTGATCATGTGATTCGTCCATCTCAGACTCCTTTCATGCAAGGAAGGAACATACTTGATGGAGTTGCCATCTTACATGAAACAGTGCACGAATTACATTCTAAAAAGTTGAATGGGGTTATTTTAAAAATTGATTTTGAGAAAGCTTATGATAAAGTCAAATGGTCTTTTCTTCAACAAACACTCAGAATGAAAGGCTTTTCTGATGAGTGGCGCACACTCATTCATAGTTTTGTGTCAGGAGGTAGTGTGGCAATTAAGGTCAATGATGACACATGCCATTTCTTCCAGACTAAAAAAGGTCTAAGACAAGGTGACCCTTTATCACCCATGTTATTTAACATTGTGGCTGATATGCCGGCTATCATGATCGAGCGTGCAAAGTTTGATGGTCAAATTGAAGGTGTGATACCCCATCTTGTTGATGGAGGTTTATCAATCCTACAATATGCCGATGATATGATCCTATTTATGGAACATGACTTGGAAAAGGCTAAAAATCTGAAATTGATCCTTTTAGCATTTGAGCTTCTTTCAGGTTTAAAAATAAATTTCCATATGAGTGAATTGTATTGTTTTGACGAGGCTCGGGACCATGCCCAGTTGTATGCTGAGTTATTCGGACGCAACCAGGGTGAGTTTCCAATTAGGTATTTGGGTATCCCGATTCACTTTTGGAGATTAACAAACACTGAATGGAAAACGGTTGAAGAAAGACTGCAATTATGCTTAAGTAGTTGGAAAGGTAAGTTGTTGTCTATAGGAGGAAGATTGGTTCTCATAAATTCAGTCATGTCAAACATGGTACTGTATATGTTATACTTCTTCCTTCTACCCAAAGGAGTCTTAAAAAGGTTGGATTTCTTCCGATCAAGATTCTTTTGGCAAGGTGACAACAAAAAGAAAAAATATAGACTGGCTAAGTGGAGTGTGGTTTGCCGGCCAAAAGACCAAGGGGGACTAGGTATTCAGGACCTTAAGGTTAAGAATACTGCCCTCCTTGGGAAATGGCTCTTCAGACTATAGACTGAGGATGGGGCTTGGCAAACTCTTCTTAGACGAAAATATGTTGGTTCAAAAGCTCTATCACAGGTTTTTTGGAAACCTAGGGATTCACACTTTTGGGCCGGACTCTTGGCAACAAAGAAATATTTCTTTGTTCATGGGAGATTTTTGATTAAGGATGGGTCTGAGGTACGCTTCTGGGAGGATAAGTGGCTAGGTTCTACTTCACTCCGTGAACAGTACCCAGCATTGTATGGAATTGTGCGTCATAAGGGTCTCACAATTGCCCATGTTTTGGAGACCAACCCTCCAAATGTGACGTTCAGGAGGAATTTATATGGTCCTAGGCTTGTTTCTTGGGAGGTCTTGCTCCAACGCTTGGCTAATGTCCATTTAACAGGTGGGAGAGATGAATTCCATTGGAATCTTCATGAGAATGGTAAATTCTCAGTTTCTTCTATGTATAATGCTTTGATCTTAGGGATTTCTATTTTCGTGCCCTTAGGTCCTTAGTTGTACTCAGTTTTCCCCAGCTCGTTAGTTTTTCCTCAGTTTTCCCCAAGCCCTTGTCTGAAACCCTCAGAAGGAGCTCGGATGGGAGGATTCCCGTTTAGCTGACCGTTTCCGTGCTGACGTGTAGGGCCGCGTCGTGTAGGGCCACGTCGCATGGGGCTGGTAGAAAGGGACCACGTGGGATAGGACGAGACCGCGTTTGGTTGTACGTGAGAGCTCGGTTCTGTCTCTCTCGGGCCAAATTGGCATTACCTTTTCAGAGCGCCTTTTCAGAGCGCCTTTTTCTCCTCTCTCTCTGTAACAGTTCTCTCACTTTTCACCAAATTAGTATCAAATCTAGAGAAGCTTCTATTTCTGTCTTTCTTCAATGATTGTTGCCTTTTGGCCCTCGTTTTTTGCCAATATGGTAACAAATTTAGTAGCAAATCTAGAAGCTAGTATAGGATAAATTCACAGCAGCATAATAAATCTAAAAAACTAAGTATAATACATAAACTGCATACAGCAGCCAAAAGCAGCCAATAACGATGTTAATGTTTACGACAAACTAAGCTGAAAATAATACAAAACGCAATGTATGCCCAACATGAAGATTAGGATACCTCAGGATGAATGAATATGTTCTTCATTCATCATATATATCTTCGTCGCTCCATTTTCTGGTCTGAAAGAAATATTCATTGAACTCCTTCCGTCTGCAGTGTGCAGCCAATACATCCTCCAAACGGTATGGCATTTGTTCATCTTTCAGACCGTACCTTCCTAATCTATCCACACGTAGTGGCCACTCATCCTAGGCGTTCATATCATCAAAGTACTCTCTGATATAACCCAAATCCGCGTAGTAGATGCAGCCAGGTCAAAGTGTCGGGTGCACTCTGGTGTCGACGGAGATACACCGAACATGATGGACGAAGAAGGCACGACTGCCAATGTTATTGACGGCATGGAGAGAGCGGCTATCAGTGTCCACATGGTACACCAATGTTTGACCTTCATCCAAACGACTGCCCAACAGCACAAGCAGCAGATCACCATCCGACTTCACAAGGTAGAACTTGTCATTACCAAGTTCTGGAAATGAAAAAAGTGTCTCCATGTTGACATTGCTCGCGCCTTGCTCCAACTGGACATTGTTGGTGCACACTAATGTTCCAAACTCCAAATTGTTCACAGCTAGTGCATAGAATTCACCATTGAACATGGTAATGCAACGCATAGAATGGTGCTCGATCGTAAATATTCCTTCTCCCCAATCTTCATCTATACCCTTAGTTGGAGTGCTCTCATCGACCCAAGCAATTTCCGCCAGGTAATATGTGGAAACGAAGAGCATAGTCGAGGACTTCATTACAGTGACTAATTCCAGAATAACAGATGGTATCTGCACCTCAAATATAGTGTTCGATGTCTTTGTGAGTGGGTTTAGAAGCCGTATCTTGTGCGGCTGGTTCTTCTGGGCAAGCACGATGACGCCACGGCAAAAGCTGACGAAGTAGTATCTAAAATATATTGATGAAGATAACATTCAACACTAAGATGTTTACGATTGAAAATAAAAGGATTAACTCTATAGATATGGAGGAATTTGAACCTTGCATGAACTTCCGTTAGATCGATGGTGATGTAGCGGGATGTGCGGAGGTGGAGGAAGGAGAACTCAGCGGCACATGGAAGAGCGTGCTCTACCATGATCCATTCGTGCAGGTGCACGTCGGGCTCAGGTAAATCTGAGCGCCAATTAGAACAAACTTGCCTCAAAGCAGAGTAGGTGTCCATGTACTCCTCGTTCGCCAGTAAGCAGGCGTCGATCTTGTGAAGTGGTCCGTCAGCCCTGAGAGAGGCCCAGTTCACGGAGGCGCCGCGCTTGGATGCGCCGCCCTCGGAGGCGACGGGCTCGGCGGCGATGGGCTCGGATGCGAGGGGCTCGGAGGCGATGGGCTCGGAGGCGACGAGCTCGGAGGCGATAGGCTCGGGGGCGACGGCCGTCGGCGCATTCGTCTTCTTCATCACCGGCAGGGGAGCGCGCGTAGGGCGGCTAGGATTTTTTGGAGAAGGTGATGGGACGTGAGAGGCGTGGTTGCGTGCGTGAGTTATAATGAGACTGTGTGCAGAGGGAGGGAGAGAGGGGCTCTGTACTGGCAAAGTGATGGTTCGTCTCAGTAGTTGACGTTTGGTCTCAACACGCGCACCGCGCAGCTAACCGCTGCTCACCGCGACACGCGTCCGTGGGACTGCACGTCAGCACCGTTATGTGTACTCAGTTCTACCCTCAAGTCTTACACTGAAAAAATATCTGTACTCAGTTTTCCCCTCGAGTACTAATACTGGCTAGTGCAATATACTCAGTTTTACCCTCAAGTGGCTGGTCAACAGAGAGTCAACAAATGGGATTAAGCTATCTAATTGAGTCATTTCATGCGCAAAAAATTCAAAAAAATAAAATCATAGTGCCTCCTACTCATGGAGTCTTGTTACGCGACCTGCCACATAGACAATCATATATATATCAAGTTTTAACACAAATGGCCACTTCTCAAATCACTAGTAGCTATGAAGGTTCATGGCTTTCCACTCAAACCCCTTCTCAAAACATCTATACCCAAAACATAGTTTGTCTAAATTAATGAGGCCATAATTTTTACACTCATGTATATTTGAATTGCTAATACTTTGAGGTAGGCCAACCTGGGTTTCATTGTACAAAACATGTGTTTTTCTTTTTCTAAATCTCTTATTTGAATTCCTTAGCCTGTTTACTATTTACTTGCCCTTGTATCCTTGATACTACTCAGTTTTACCCTCTCCCTTCTCACAGAAGCCCAAACTTGGCCTGATTGGTCGAGCTGTTGTTACACGGATCGTACCCACCTACCATCGATCCTATGATCTAACGGGCAGGATCGTGCCACCCTCTCTCTATCTGTCGGTGGCAAACTACTACCCCTCTATGTATGCTAAATGATGAGTTTGCCACCGGATTCAACAAGTTTGGTAATCACGAATTTCTTGTAGCATTACTTTTCACAGTAAAATAATAAACTATCACGAATTTCCATTTCTTGTGGGCATTACTTTTCACGGTAAAATGATGAACTATCATGAATTTCCATTTCTTTTTGGCATTACTTTTCACGGTAAAATGATAAACTATCACGAATTTCCATTTCTTGTAGGCATTACTTTTCACGGTTAAATGATAAACTATCACGAATTTCCATTTCTTGTAGGCATAACTTTTCACGGTAAAATGATAAACTATCACGAATTTCCATTTTTTTAGGCATTACTTTTTTTGTTGAGATATAAACCACCCCCACAACGGTCATCTCCTCCTTAATTTATTGTGTAAACCCCACAACGGTCATCTCTACCTTAATTTATGGTGTAAACCCCACAACGGTCATCTCTCCTTTATAAACCCCCACAACGGCCATCCCTCATGTCAATAGGTTCTGCCTCTCTCTTCTTCGTTTCTGCCTCTCTCTTCTTTGTTTACATACACTTGATCCATTGCCATGAATTCCACATCTCAGACGCCGACCGGAAGGGGAAGGGGAAGGGGCGGCCGGGGTGGTGGATCATCATCATTGCCACCACCACCGTTAACACTGCCATTGATCATAGAGGAGTTCTTCATCACCATCTATGAAGACCCTTTGGCCAAGAAGGTACGTACGCGTTTCCACATATATGATGCATGTGATTAATTATGTGCATGTTCTAAAAAATCTTTAATTTCAAACGATCGGCGCTCGATCTCTTTGCAGGCACTCTCACAAAAGTTTGCGGACTATCTTGACGGCCAGGAGCCCACAAAGGTGTATCTGCGAGCAGCTGACTGTGGTCCTCGTCTCTGGACCATGGAGGTCCTATTTGACGGACAAGGCCGGATGTACCTCGACAAGGGCTGGGAGAATTTCGCCATCGCGCACGGTGTAGATTTCGGCTACTTCCTACACTTCAAATATGAAGGCGATTATGTGCTCACAGTGAAGGTGTTCGATGAAACAACGTGCATAAAGTACTACTACACGGACGACGAAGATACTGACGATGAAAGCGACGACGACGTGAAGCCACGCATCTAAGGGGATTATGACCAAGAATATATATATGTAGCTTCATATGCATCGATTTAGAGATCTAGCTATTTTCTATATATTATGCATGTAAAAATAATAGGGAATCGCAATTTCCACCATGATTCGAGCACCACAGCCTCCAAATGATGCCGATGCTGATATCGGCATGGTCAGAACGGCTATGCATGCTCGCCGCCACTGCTAGGTCACCGTCGGGATGCACCCTCAATCCCGTCCCCTCATTCGATCACTGACACACCAGAGATACCGCCGAGGCCAATGACGAACATACATGCTGATGCCAATGCCGAACATGCACGCCGCTGTGGGCACGGCCACGCCGCCCCGCTATACTGGATGCCACAGACCACCGCGAGGTCTTTTCCTTCGCCACCACACTACCCTAGCACCTATCTATACACGCCAGAAAGGAGAGACACTAGTTTTCTCTACGTTGCTCACGTTCGTGTCCAACACCATCAGTCAAAGTGTTGAGGTCGTCGTCGATGTCCTCGACCATTTCTTCTCTTCTTTGCATGGTTAAACGCGTCTAGTTTATATCTATCTAATGCGTCTGGTCTCGTCTCATGCAGTTATTTGTGGACGTCGATCTTATCTCAGCACCCCGCAGGCCACCTCCTCCGTGCCATCGCTGTAGAGCTCCGTTTAAAAATCTAATCCTACCCGTGTATTGCCCCTTGTATCAGCGTCATGGCCCCACTTGTCATTCGATATACCGAAGCCCCACTCGTCCGCGTTTTGGTCAGGGATACGGCGATGCTTACAGTCAAACAAAGATGGATGCTCTGACGTGTCTTTGCGGGCTCTACGTGGCCCCACTAGTCAGCAGTTAACGGTCAAAAGTGTTGAACCGTCGGGCAAACCGGCCGTTCCAGCACTTGTGACGGTTTCAGACAAGGGCTTGGACAAAACTGAGGAAAAACTAATGAGCTAGAGAAAACTGAGTACAACTAAGGACCCGAGGGCACGAAAATAGAAATCCCTTGATCTTAATAGACTTACCAGTCTTAGATAATAAGAAAATCTAGAAGATGAAGATACCGCTTAAAAATAAATATTTTGCATGGTATCTTCGTCGAGGGGTTATTCTTACTAAAGATAATCTTATTAAGCGGAATTGGCATGGGAGTAAGATGTGTGTTTTTTGCACTCATGATGAGACGATAAAACACTTATTTTTCCAATGCAACTTTGCATGTTCCATATGGTCAGTCATCCAAGAAGCTTCAGGCTTGTATCCACCAACTAGTATTGCCAATGTCTTTGAAAACTGGGTTCATGGTATTGATTACAAGTACAGAATTCTTCTAAGGGTGGGAGCAATGGCATTAATTTGGTCGCTCTAGCTATGTAAGAATGACAAAGTTTTTGATAATAAAAATTATTCACTCTTGCAGGTTACCTACAGATGCACGGGCACTCTCCGGCTATGGTCACAGCTTCACTGCACAGAGGACCACGATCTCTTTTCGGAGGTGTGTACGCACCTGGAGGATACGGTGAGACACATCTTTTCGCTTCATGGATGGCATCATAATCTTCGGATTGGCCCTTCGTCAGCTTAGACGTCTTACAATTTCTCATTCTGATATGTAATTCGCCTAGTTTATTTATTGTTAATTTTTAAACCTTCTGTGTGGTGGCTGTGTGCATCTCGTTATGCAGAGACCGTGCGTAATACTTAAGACCTTTTTAAGTAATAAAAGCCCATTATCGAAAAAAAGTTCAGCACACTCAAGGTCGGAAGCTGTTGGGAAAAAATGGCAAGATCCAGCAATGAATCTGCCGTGGTGATCACGCATAACCGCACCACCTCCTCCACAGGGAGTAATTTTTTTTTACTTAGGGGCAGCCAGTACGATGCTGCAAGGTTACTCAGATCCAGATCAGAATATAATACTAACAATTTGTCACTACCAGGGAAAACAAATTTGGACTAGGTGGTAGGCTTTTTATTTTGGTCGGGTTAAATTGTTCAACACTATCCACTAGAAAAATGGAAACACGCATGTCATTTTATAGCAGCACGTATGAAACATTAACCTAAGCTGTAAGCTTGGTCGTGAGCCTATGCTCTGAGGCCATTTGCCGCGCGTGTTGTGGCCGAATTGTCGCTGCTTGTGGGCCATTCTTGACACCGACCATTGTACACGCGTCCAAACTTATCGCCCTCGCCCCCAACCTTCCATCCAATCCCAACCTCCCGATCCTGTCGGCGTCAACGCCTCCCTCCTCCCACGAGCTCTCCCTAGATCCACAGGAGCTGCTGCGAAGGCACAGGGAGGCCGGCGTCGGAGGAAGGTCGTGGAGCGATGAAGGAGGGGGCGGTTGGAGATCTGGGCTTCTCCCTTGATTTACCGGCTGGGGAGCTCGCGTTGGCTCCCCTACTGCATCTCGCCGAAGATGACGTGCCGCGACGATGGCGCCGGGGTCGGGTATGCTCCTGTCCTCACGCGTCTCACCTGCTTTTCCTTCTCCATCATCTTAATCCCCAGCCAAGGAATCATGGAAAGAAACCTTAGCTTTATCCTTTTGTGCTCGTCGCCGTCGTCTTCCCGGAGACCCTGCCGTCACCATGGAGTTACCCCGCGCCGAGCTGAGCGTGCCAGAGGATCCGCCTCGTTGAGCTCTACATCCTAGCGCGAAGAATCGGACGGAAGCTTCCAGAGGCGTCGTTTGCTTCCTCGACGGCGCCGCGCGCGCCGCTGTCACCGCCGACCTCTGCTTCCTCGACGGCGCCGCGGGCGACGCTGTCACCACCGACCTCTGCTTCCTCTACGGCGTCGCCGTTCATCCCTGATTCGTCCGCTTTGCCTTCAAGCCCGCGGTTTGCATCCGAGTTTTCCTGCCCCTTCTCTGGCCCGCCTGGTTGCAGTAGGCCACCATCGTCTCGCCGACGCAGTCCGCTTCCATCCTCGACTCGAGCTTGAGTCTTTTCCCTGTACCCGGAGCTCCCTCCTACAGCAAGCACGCACATGCACGCCGCTTTGCTGGTCACGTCGCCGGTGTTGTCTTTCAGCCGCGTGTACTACGGTGGCATGCACATCAACCTGATTGCGTTCCTTCATTTCAGCATTAACCAGCGCCAGTACTAGCTGGCCTTGGCCTTCATCCAAAACGATTCAGCAGCCTGTCTAGATTATGTATTTTCAGTTAAGGTTGTCAAGAGAAGAACAGAAAACAGAGGAATAAAGTAAGATTTATTTTCAATATAAAGATGTGCAATATATCTAGCATGACCGGTTAAAACTTTGATTATAATTTGATCTTATTTATTCGGTAGAGAGATGGGGTCAAGGGTAGCTCACCGAGTATCGATTTGAACTTGTAGAGGTAGAGAGATGGGGTCGCCAAGGAAATCCAACAAGAAGGCTGCCCTAGACTTGGCAGTATGGAGTTTAAACATTACGTCTGTTGGGATCATCATGGTCAACAAAGCACTAATGGCTACGCATGGATTCAGTTTTGGTACGTTTGCACTTTACAGAAGATTTTGGCAGTCACATCCTCTAATTCTGTGCTTTTGTCATTTCTTTTAATTTGTTGGAAGTGAGTAGCATCGTTTATTCGGTTTTTTTTGTTCTGTATCGTTTCTTTCTGGCCGACATTGAATTGACAGTTGTAGGCTTAGTTTATGTTCTGAAATGTGCAAATATGCATCAGTACTGCTCTGTTGATTTTAATGTACATAGGGATAGCTGACCTTATTTGAACCTTTAGTAATTCCAAAATGCCACTGCAAATTCCATTGACACGAATTCTGGATGCTGTTCTGTTGACAAATATTTAATCACGAGAGTATATTACTATTTCACCAACTCATACTTAAGCTGTTTCACTTGATTTATTTAAAATTGCTCTGAAAGACTTAGATATGGAATCATCAGAATTAGGCTTAGGCAACCAAAGTGTCCTACTGAGCCTGAGCCTGAATCAAATGCTACTGTTAAAGGGTCTTACTGAACCTGAATCAAATGCTCTATGTAGCTACCATTTCACCATAAGCTACTGCTGCAGTACTACTGCAGTATTCTCGATAAAGCAATGGAAATTTCAAAACATCAAATGCTACTATTTCTATATATTATCTTGATTAAGGTGAACCCATTTCTCCCTTTTAGTTTACAGATGGGGACATGTAGACAGGTTGCTCACAATTCAATTACAGATGTCAAAATGTATACACCCTATCCAATAAAATTTCTAAAGTAGCATATCCAGACTGAAAGTTTAAGCCAAATTACATATTCAGACTGAAAATTTAAGCCAAATAATATCTCAAAGCTCTTCAGAGCATAAATTTCTTAGATTTAAATACTAAAACTTAGCGAATTTGTTTTTTTATGTGGAGGATTGACACTGAATGGATAGGGAATCATCACATAGAAAATATTGGGAAAGAACCGATACTCAACTTCTTACTGCCTGAAAAATAACCTTGTTAGGGTGGTAGCTTGGATCTAGTGGCGGAGCCAGGATCCAAAACCTGTGATGTCAAGCTTTAAAAATGTGAAGTTTTTTTTTTTGAGAAAACACTTAAGTAGACATATTAAAAAGGAGCATAAAGATTACACTTCATTGCAGCGCAAAAGACTATATTCCTCATTTTCAGCTGACAGTGAAGAATTTGCAAAATTTGATTGTGACTGCACAAGTTAAGACCTGACAATAAAAAAACAGGCTTTACAAATAGAAGGGGAAGGGACTTGGCCTGGTGTTAAGCCGATCGACAAGATGACGAAGGTTACCCTAATGTTGTGGCTGTGTGTCACCGGCGATCGAACTAATGTCCACGACTCAACGGACGATTAGACAACATGCGGGACGGGTGTCCGTGCTGCCTTGCGCCTGGTCGCTGGAGGTGCCGCCGTGCCTCACACACCCCCCCCCCCCCTCTCCTCTCATCGGCGATCGACAGAGGTTGCCGTATCCGTGAGCGGTGCGCCTGGTTGTCAATTCTAGGCAGTGGGGTGGCCTCCGCCCTTGGTGTCATCACGATTAGGAGAGTAGAAAACTAGAAATTAGAGATTTACATGTAAACGAGATTACATGAAGGTGAAACAAGAATATGAGAAGTCGCCGGGCCAAATCGTGGGGATCAGTCAGGAAGTTGATACCATTTCCTTTGCCTCGTGTTGCAATATAACCCAAACGCTACCCATGCACATGGCAAGTGGGCTTGCTAGGCAGTTTCCAAATTCTTGTGTTGAGCAGCGGGCTATGCATACCTGGGGTAGTAGTAAACTTGCCAAAATCCTTTGTAATCGCTTGACTACACACCTATAACGTGGCTCCGCCACTGCTTGGATCAGGTACCAACAAGAATGGCCACCAGATTCTTGGTGCATACAAGTCTTCCACAAAATGGATATCCAAATGTCTTACTACAAAGTGCGTTCTGAGAATACACACTTGATCCCTGTTATGCTATGAAGAGATTGTACATGTGTTTTGGAATGCTCACTGCCTTTGTTGCCAAGTATATACACAGTAAATAACTCTGTTGGCATGTTAAGTTGGTGTCACTAAAATTTTGGTTCCTTCAATACCTAATATCAACAAAAGGTTCTTCATGCAATTCTGCATATAGCTTTTAATATTATTTGTGTAATTCTGCACAAATAATTCTGAAAACTTAAATTCTATATACTTTTAGTCATGCATGAGAAATTGAGAATACAAACTTGATCCCCGTTATAATATGAAGAGATTGTATATGCGTTTCGGAATGGTCACTGCCTTTGTTGCTTTGTTGCTTCCAGGTGAGAAGAATATGTTTGATTGTAATGATACAACATATGAACCTTTTGAATGTAAACTTGCCCATAGCAAACTAAACAACATGTGAACCTTCTGAATGTAAACTTGGCCATAGCAAACTAGAGTTGTAGTCTTCCTTATTAAATTATATGTCTCACACAGTTCATTAATTTTCCTTTGACTATTATCAATGTTACTTCCTTTCTAAACTACAACAATGTGAGTGATGGCAAAATCTTTATAAGCTACTATTCATTAAATGCGTTAAATTTTTCATGATGTTCATTTATGTAGTTGGGTGCATTGTCATGTAACTGAAGAGTGGAGTTCCCCCCAGAAAAACATACTGATACTATTCACTATGCAAGCAAGATTATATATGCTATTCCAGTACATCATTCACTTAGTGCACACTTGGAACTTTAATTGTCCCAGGATTTATTTCTGTTCTCCATTTGGTTGGGGATCAGTGGAGATGTTAGGTGGGTGGATAGTCGCTATCCCGTGGAGACGATAACTCTGACAAGTCCTTCCGCATCCTAACCTTACTTTTCAGTGGTGGTGATTCTATGTGACGGTCAGTAATCATGCCCCCTTCTTCTGCCTTGCTCGCCAAATGGTCAACATGTTATGGACGCCCACCTAACTTGCTGGCTGGCAGTCCATTCTGACCTCCAGCCAAGTTGCCAAATGGTCTACTATGCCCTTAATCTAGGGTTACGACAACGAGGTTGATTCTGAATCCACACTGCCATAAGCTGCAGCGAAGAACAAGAACAGAGAAAGGGACAGGACTGACTGTTGGAGGGCATAGGGGAAGATAAAGCAGGTGGAGGCTGAATTGCAAAATATGCAAGACACAATTAGGCCTAATTATGGAATCACCACCGAACTAGGTACGCTTCTCCTACTATCTCTCCCAAAATTCATAGAACATTATGTTATTTAAATTGTTCACCTAGATTGTGCACCTAACTAGGTATGCATCTCCTACTATCATCTCTCCAAAATTCCTACAACTTTATGGTTCCAATATTTGTTCATCCAGGCTGTGCATTAATAAATAGTGTGACGCTGGCCATGCTCATGTAGTGCATTGGATTTGAAATTAGTTTAAATTTGAGTGTGAATCAGACTATGTCAAATGATGCCTTCGTTAGGACCCTAAACCACTTGGATTTTAAAATCTTTATTAGGTTCCAGGATCACAGTGGAGAGCAACTGTCCAATCATAGTCGTTTATTTGTATGGTCCAGTGCATTGTATATATAGATCTTTGGGTATGTTTACAGATTGTTTTATCTTCTTAAAGCATACTTTTGCTTACTACTCCCTCCGTTCCAAAATATAAGATGTTTTAGCCTATCATTACCATGCATGTATCTAGACATTTTTTAGTATGTGAGTTAGAAGCAAAATGAGTGAACCTATATACTAAAAAGCATCTAGATACATGTGTGTCAATAATAAGCCAAAACATCTTATATTTTGGAACGGAGGGAGTACATTTAACGTCACCATTTTCAGATCATCAAAATGTCACTTGGCTTGGAAGAAATTCAAGAGAAGCAAGGATACGTGGGTTTTGTTTATTTAAACCAAGTTAATATTTCACAGTATCTGTATTCTTATCATTTTTATGTACTGTACATTCTTGCGTATATGCTTGCAAGTCACAGCTAATTTTTGATTATCTTGGAGTAAATTTCTTTTGCCTATAAAAGGAACACACATGTATGTTAGATTTTGTTGACTTTTTTATTTGCTAAAAAGATTCCTTCAGCATTCCGCGAGTAAAAATAACGGAAACGTATGTGAGATCTCAGCATTCATGCAAACATTAGTCAAAGTACTAAAAAGACAAATGTGTTGCATCCTAAGTTAAAATACTACCACAGCACCACGCCGTGCAACAACTCTATGCAGGCGGGCGCGGCGAAGCGCGCCGGTCCGTCTAGTAACCTTTTGTTTTCTTAGACGGAAGGCTCAAAATGATGCTGGCTTTGAATTAATGAAGCTATCAACTAGCAAAGAGTTGCACCAATAGTTACAACACACCCATGTAAAGCGAAAACACAACAAAATACGCCCGCAAGATCCAGGTTCAGGGAGCCTTGTCTTCTGTTGCACCGGAGCGACCACTGCCATGTCCATGACAATAACTTCAAAAATATGCTTCATTATTTTGCATAAAAAGTATTATTATTCACTTCCTCCTTCCACAACAACTTTTCAAAACAAATACTTCATTATTCATTGTCTCTTGTATTCGGGAAAAAAAATACAATCTTCTTTTATTGATTGTCTCATGGTCATGTCGCAGGATCGTTGCCTGTTTTATCCGGAAAAAATTACTCCCTTCTATTTTGTAGTTGCTTCACGATCACTATAAGGTTGTACTCTACAATTTGTGTCATTTTTTATTTGAGAAAATATTAATATTTTTTTATTATTGATTATCTCATATATTCTTTTATTGATCACAAACTAGCAATATACATCAATAGTTCAACACAACAAGCGCGGTGTATCGCTGCGCCAACCTTCTTAGCCATACTTTGTGGCTGACGAGGGTTAACTCGACAAATATCCTAGATGAAAGACTTTAGATCGGGGGAAAGGTGACAACCAGAGATTCCAGAAGCAAGATTGGCACATGATGCATCCAGGTTCACGTCCCCGCGGTGGAGGATCGCTACATTCTGCTAGCAATCTAGTATATGATCACAATGGTGTTTATATGGAGCCGCCGTAGGCGGAGTTATCTATCTATTCTATGTTTCATTTGTGATTCTCGATCTCTATTGTCTAAGTTGTAAGTTGTCTCTCTAGGGGCGCCCCTGCCTGGCTTTATATATGCAACCAGACTAGGTTTTACAAGTGTCCTAGTCGAATACAGATTATACTTTTCTTTCTTTGTCTTCAAGTCATCTTTGAGTCCTTGTACTTGTCCACTTTCATAATGGGCCGAACCCGGTATACTAATCCGTGGGTACCCGAAGGGCATACCCACGTCAGTGGCTGCTACATTTTATCAAATTTTAACTTAACAAATTATGGCTGAAAACCAAACACATAACAATAGCAAATTGGAGATGGACAATGGCAGATAAGAAGGAGCTCGAGAGGTTCTTAACTTCAGTAAAGATCATAAAGCTGTTTCCCCTTGCCCATGATTCATATTATCCTAGGAAACTTTTTTTTAGGTCATGGCTTTAGTTGCCACGGGTGTAAATTCCAGACACCTTGAACCTCAGAGAATAAATTACATCTGGAAGGCAAAAATGCACTTGAAAGTTCTCTATTTTTCTAGCTTCTTGTTGGGGCCAATATATAAGAATATATTGGTTGTCCCGTATTCCGTATATTTCATTCATAATCCCTAGTACAAAAAAAATACATAATGAACTAATACTCCAGCCTGCAGTCTCATTATCCACAATGTCGAGGCGCAATTAGTACATGGGTTCAAGTTTGACTTTTTTAATTGACTAATTAAATTGGTCATTAACTCTAATTAGTTAAAATTAAGTTTCTCTCTTCATTACATGCTTCCGTGAAATAGAGAACTAGACAAATAGTATATCATTTTTTTTTGACATGGAACACTGGTGTTCCATTACGACACGGCATAAACGCCGGACACCAAATAGGTTACATCAGTAGGAAAGTTTGAAGTCCATATAGAATAGTGTTCATAAACTTCGCCTACACCCATGGCCGCAAGCTGATGAGCCGGCCTATTGCAAACTCTAGGGGTATATACAGGGGCGAAGCCAGGAAAAATGGTCGACGGGGTCAACATAGACAAGTAAAAGAAAATATGTGCATATACTATAGATCACATGTCTAGATGTGCTACTGGATTAATTACCAATTCTACTATACGAATTATCCCTAAAACAATTCTTCATGATTAGGATCATTGGTTGTGTACCCGCAAAAAAAGGATCATTGGTTGTGGGTGGAGGGTTTTCTTTTCAAATTCAAGAAAGAGTTCTTCACTGGACACACAGATCGGACACAAAGCGCCGTATGCACAGAAGTTTCGTTCTAGCTACTCTCCATTATAATTTCTTACTTCCTATAAAATTAGCAAGAGATAGCCAGTACCAAAATTTGCACAAATTAATAGACAAGTGAAGTATTACGGTACAAGGTTTGAAGGTCCTTAGATAACCTGACATTCTGCTAGGGACGCTCAATCTAGATTATCTAATCCACATGATGAGGGACTACCCTACCCAAATGGCCAAATCTTGAAGCAAATTAATCAACACCTCGGGAAACCCTAAGTTAATTTGAGAATTATCTGAATAATAAATCTTATGTACTTACAGATCTTAGAGAAGGAACTTTGATTTTAGTGACACTTACAGATCTTAGAGAATGAACTTTGATTTTCGCAGGAGAGACCGGGAGTGGCGACGAGAAGTCGAGTAGAGGCCGGCGATATACATCAGCTGACGCGTGCTGCCGCAGGATGACGAGCGACTTTGCAGAAAAAATGCGGAACAAGAGGCGGCGATGAGGGAGCCAACCAAGCGATGCTTTTCCTTTTACTTTGGAGATCGTTCCATTCAGCTAACCGTCGTTTGCCCACGTGAATGGAGCCCAACGTGATGGGCTGGGGTCAAAATCTATTCTCACGGGGTCAATTATTGAACTGGGCTATGTACATACGACTGTTTGGGCCGAAGTCATCGGGGTCATCTGACCCCAGTGAAACAATGTAGCTCCGCCCCTGGGTATATACCACTTTAGCCTCAATGAAATTCATCCGAATTTGAAACTTCATATCATTGATTAGAACACCTATTGGAGAGGAGGAGTAATCTGGAGTTGTCATTGCACTCTACTACTTAACAAGCAAACATGAATTTTTTTATATACACCCCGCTGTCGTCTACAAACCAGTCAGCACCGCAAGATTAGGCCCACAAATCTTAATCTAACAGCCACCATTACTCTAATTACAGACTTGTGTGCACTTAGTAATTGACCTTGACTGACCATACTTCACCTGCAGAGGAAAATACGAACTGCCAGCCCGTAGCCCCTACAATTGCGCCAGCAGCCCTGTCGCCCACGCCGCGATCTCCTAGGTCGTGGGCTCGTGGCCTCCTCCTGTACTGCCGCCTCTCTGACTCCCCGCTCCGCCGCCGGCTCGACCAGCTCATCCCCGTCCGCAGCTCCCTCGAATCATCCCACGCTGCACTCATCCATGTGAAACACACGTCATGCTGGTTTCCAAAGCCCACCCTGACGCCTTCGATATCTACAACGAGTCCATCCAAGGACGATTCCTGGTGCCACAGATTGCACAACAAGGAGGACAACCATGGCGGCTTGCGCTGCAACGTCGTCATCTTCTTCGAGTCCGACGGCCACAACCACATGCCCGAGCTTCTCCATGCCGCCGCCTCACAACGATTCCAACAACACGAGGTGCGTGAAACTGGACGGAGCCACTAGACCACGGTGAGCATCTTCCAATCATTCTGATCGAGATCCAGTAACTAGAAGGGTTCTAATTTTTGTTTGACCGCTGCAAAGTCTGTTCATCATCTAGCGCATCCTCACCTCACCAATGGCAGCCCATCCGTCATCCACCTTGTGCTCGCATCGCCGCCGGCACCCTGCCCGTCCGCTCGCACATTCCCATCTAGGAAGACAACGGGAACCTCAGCTGGGAATATTTGCACATTTGCAATCGTGGTGTGCTTCGCCTCAGGTGCAGTCGTACAAACATCTTGCAAGTATGTGGCCGTCAATCCATTTGCGTTCATTTTTAGTGCACTTTATTATAGCTCACGATTACGTATTGCTGTCCCAGAATCGTATTGCTGTAATGCATAATTACTTGGAAATGATTTGGAAATGAGATTCTGTTTGCTTTGATATCTCGATCAACTTCTCCTAGCAAATCTGCAGAAGTCTTTCATTGAACTGACTGTATTTTCTGTGCATATGTTCCAACATAGTGATTAAAATGTCTAATTCTGCAGGTTTTGTGTAGAACCCAGTGTGAGGTTACTAGCTGGCATCAGGTAATTAATCCTGACACATTCAGAAGTATTACCGAGTGGTAATGTACTTCCACTGAGATTACTCCCACGATTGTATGATATCGGTGGATTCAAAGTATTAGGGCCACCCCCAGAATTGTATAGAATTGGTGGTTTAGAAGTACCTGGGCCTGCACCTCCCTGATTGTATAATATCAGGTTACGCAGACCACTAATTGGATATATATTATCATAATTTGATCTTAGCAAATCATTCACATATGAAAATTTGATGGTGTACCATAAGCACGGGTGGCCAAGGAACACCTTTTGGACAAGGTGTAACAAAGTATAGCATTAGAAATGGAGATTCTGTTGATGAGCTTTCTCTATGTCAATGCCAATATTAAAAAGTTACAATGGTCGTTGGGTTGATGATGGCATTGGCGTGAGTCTACGAGCGCCATGATTTCTCACTTTTATTTGCCGACGATTACCTAATCTTTTGTGAAAGCTGATTGGGCGAGTGATTATAGATGGAGTTCCATTATCAATGCTTATAATTAACCTTGCTTTGGCCAGAGTGCTAATGAAATTAAGAGTTCAGTGTTTTTCAGTTCGAACGGTACAGATCAATTTCTTTTGAGGTGAGGATTGAAAGTACAGAGGTGGTGCAAAGATAAATGGTTCTATGCAGCAAAAAGGTTATTCTAAAATTAGAACCCTTGTCCTTGACGTGCATCGCAAACTTGGTGTGCTATCGACTGATACAAAAGTCGTTACTATTAATCATGCTCACGTCGAAACCGATAATTTTGCTTAACTTTTTTCATAGTATAGATGCCCACAGGAAGGATACTATATTGAATATTATTAGATGAGTCTTAATGAGTGCGACGAAGTAGAGGCCAGGCCCGAAAAAACCCCTCTCGTCCTCTCGCCCCCCCGAGGGCGACGGGACCACTAGTAGAAAACCGGCCTAATATTCCAGGGCATTAGTCCCGGTTGCTGTTTGAACCGGGACTGATGCCCCGGGCCCCACCGCTTTTTCGGCCGCAGGACCCCAGAACTCATTAGTCCCGGTTCGTTTTGAACCTATAGTCCCGGTTCGTAATATGAACCGGGACTAATGACTCTGGGGTCGAATCCGACCGTTGTCAGATTCATTAGTCCCGGATGGTAACACCAACCGGGACTAAAGAGCCAGCCTTTAGTCCCGGTTAGTATTACCAACCAGGACTAATGAGTTTCCTATATAAAAAATCTCCTTCTTCCTCCCCGAGCCAGCCACTCCCCCCTCTCCACTCTCCAAGTGTTCTTCATGCAACAAGCTAGCTCGAGTTCATCATCTTTGACCACCATTTTTTGTCATAAATTGGTGTCCCCACTTCAATCTAAGTGGACTAAAAGGTGAGGAACTTTGTGCTTTTATCTTTCATTGGTAATTTAGCTCATTTAATGCTCTAGAAGTAGAGAGATTTGTGATTTTTTTATGGGAGCAATTATTTAGATGTTCATTTGATTATGTGTAGAAGTAGGTGGAGATAGAGGTAAAAATAGAGATAGAGATAGAGATAGAAATATAAAATAGAAAATTAAAATAAAGATAGAGAGATGATAGAGATAGAATTAAAAATAAAAATAGAAGTTCCGCCACGGGAGATTTGCAACCCTTTACCCAACACTGTTAGAGGAGATGGAGTCTTTCACGGAAATTTTTCCGAGACGGAGCTTCCGAAGATGCCGTAGGGCGTGAGCACCAACGACATCTTCGAGAAACTCCGCCATGGGAGATTTCCAACCCTTTACCCAACACTGTTAAAGGAGATGGAGTCTTTCACGGGCTTGCAAGGAAATTTTTCCGAGGCGGAGCTTCCGAAGATGCCGTAGGGCGTGAGCACCAACGACATCTTCGAGAAACTCCGCCACGGGAGATTTCCCAACCCTTTCCTCTATCCATGGGGATGAAACTCTCCCTGCCTTCGAGCTGTGCTTGCCATGGCGTATCGATGCTCCTTTTATAGGCACGGCGCCGCTTCTACTTTTGTCTTGTTCCTCCGACAGGGGCGCCGTGCGCTACATGCTTTATCTCATCGAGCAGTGCATCCACCCACGCATCCTTATCCTGCCAACAGCTTTAGTCCCGGTTGTACCCACCGGCCGGGACTAAAGGTTACCCACACGTCCTTATCCCACCGACGGTTTTGTTAGATGACACAAAAACCACCTTTAGTCTCGGTTGTACCCACCAGCCGGGACTAAAGTTTTGTTAACTTATTCTTACTTATCAAACTAAAATTAGAGATAGAAATAGAAATTGTATATTTGATTTGCGTTTGATGTGTACTTATATAATGCAGATGAGCCGAGCATGGATGTACGCCGATCGATGCTCTGGAGATTTCATTAAAGGCGTGCATTCTTTTCTCAAGGTGGCTGAGGCAACCAAGCGGAATGGTTTTATGTGTTGTCCATACGGTGGTTGTCGAAATGAGAAGGATTACCCCTCCACAAAGACCCTTCACATCCACCTGTTCCGGTTCGGTTTCATGTCCGGCTATAATTGTTGGACCAAGCATGGGGAGAGAGGGGTTATGATGGAAGACAACGATGAAGAAGAGAATGATGACAACTATCCTGAGTTCCCTGAAACCACCGATACCGCAATGGAAGATAATGAAGAAGAAGAAGGTGAAGAATGGGCATCAGCTATGCCCGTTGATGATCTTGGTCAGGTCATTGTTGATGCACAGATCGACTGTGAAAGTGAAAAGGAGAGGGAGAAGTTGGAACGCATGTTAGATGATCACAAAAAGGATTTGTACCCAAATTGCGAAGATGGCCAGAAAAAGCTAGGAAGCATGCTGGAATTGCTGCAATGGAAAGCAGAGAGTGGTTTATCTGACAAGGGATTTGAAAAGTTGCTGAAAATTATGAAGAAGATGCTTCCAAAGGATAACGAATTGCCCGCCAGTACGTATGAAGCAAAGAAGATTGTCTGCCCTCTAAGATTGGAGGTGCAGAAGATACATGCATGCATTAATGACTGTATTCTCTACCGTGGTGAGTATGAGAATTTGAATACATGCCCGGTGTGCAGTGCATTTCGGTATAAGATCAGGCAAGATGACCCTGGTGATGTTGAGGGCGAGCGCCCCAGGAAGAGGGTTCCTGCCAAGGTGATGTGGTATGCACCTGTAATACCACAGTTGAAACGTTTGTTCAGAAACAAAGAGCATGCCAAGTTGTTGAGGTGGCACAAAGAAGACCGTAAGAGTGACGAGATGTTGAGACACCCCGCTGATGGGTCGCAGTGGAGAAAAATCGACAGAGATTTCCCGGAGTTTACGGAAGACGCACGCAACCTGAGGTTTGGTCCAAGTACAGATGGCATGAATCCTTTTGGGTAGCAGAGCTGCAGTCATAGCACCTGGCCCGTGACTCTATGTATCTATAACCTTCCTCCTTGGTTGTGCATGAAGCGAAAGTTTATTATGATGCCAGTGCTTATCCAAGGCCCGAAGCAACCCGGCAATGACATTGATGTGTATCTAAGGCCATTAATTGATGAACTTTTACAGCTGTGGCAGACTGAAGGTGTTCGTGTGTGGGATGAGTACAAACAAGAGGAATTTGATCTACGAGCGTTGCTGTTCGTGACCATCAATGATTGGCCTGCTCTTAGTAACCTTTCAGGACAGACAAACAAGGGATACAATGCATGCACGCACTGTTTAGGTGAGATCGATAGTATATATTTGGATAAAAGTAAGAAGGTGGTGTATCTCGGGCATCGTCGATTTCTTTCGCCCAAACATCAATTGAAGAAAAAAGGCAAGCATTTCAAGGGCGAGGCAGAAGTCCGGGGCAAGCCTAAACGCCATACTGGTGATGATATATTTGATATGGTCAAAGATTTAGAAGTAATCTTTGGAAAGGGTCCTGGCAGTCTGTCTGTTCCGAATGACGCTAGCGGACATGCACCCATGTAGAAGAAGAAATCTATATTTTGGGAGCTTGAGGATTGGAAATTCCTAGAGGTCCGCTCTGCAATCGACGTGATGCACGTGACAAAGAATGTTTGCGTGAACCTACTAGGATTCTTGGGCTTGTATGGGAAGACAAAAGATACACCAGAAGCACGTGAGGACCAGCACCGTATGAAAAGAAGAGATGGCATGCATCCGGAGGATTCTAAGGGTCCTGCGAGCTACGCTCTTACCAAAGAAGAGAAGGAAATCTTTTTTGAATGCCTGAGCAGTATCAAGGTCCCATCTGGATTCTCATCAAATATAAAGGGAATAATAAATATGGCAGAGAAAAAATTCCAAAACCTAAAGTCTCATGACTGCCACGTGCTTATGACGCAATTGCTTCCGGTTGCACTGAGGGGGATTCTACCGGAAAATGTTTGAGTACCGATTGTGAAGCTATGTGCATTCCTCAATGCAATTTCGCAGAAGGTAATCAATCCAGAAGATCTACAACGGTTACAGAATGATGTGGCCCAATGTCTTGTCAGCTTCGAGTTGGTGTTTCCACCGTCCTTCTTCAATATTATGACGCATCTCTTAGTTCACCTAGTCGAAGAGATTACCATTCTTGGTCCAGTATTTCTGCACAATATGTTCCCTTTTGAGAGGTTCACGGGAATCTTAAAGAAATATATGCATAACCGTGCTAGGCCAGAAGGAAGCATCTCCAATGGCTATCTAACAGAGGAGGTCATTGAGTTTTGTGTTGACTTTGTTCCTGACCTGAACCCGATTGGTCTTCCTCAATCGCGGCATGAGGGGAGACTGAGTGGAAAAGGCACGCTAGGAATGAAATCAGCATACTGTATGGACGGACATTCTTTGAGTGAAGCACACTACACAGTTCTACGAAATTCCACGTTGGTGGAGCCGTATATGGAGCGACACAAGAATATTGTACGCTCGGAAAACCCTGGGCAGTCAAACTCCTGGATTACAAAGTTGCACATGGTGACTTTTGGTGGTTGGTTGCAAACACTTCTCATAAATGACGCCACTGTTGGATATGAGCTGTCCATGTTGGCCAAGAAACCATCTTCAACTATATTGACTTTTCAGGGTTACGAGATAAATGGGAATATATTTTACACGGTCGCCCAAGATAAAAAGAGCACCAATCAAAACAGTGGTGTCCGCTTTGATGCATTACACGACAATGGGACAAAGGACACATATTATGGTTACATAGAGGAGATATGGGAACTTGACTATGGACCGTCTTTTAAGGTCTCTTTGTTTCGGTGCAAATGGGTCAAGCTGACAGGAGGCGGGGTAGTTGTAGACCAAAAGTATGGCATGACAACAGTGGATCTCAACAATCTTGCGTACATGGACAAACCATTCGTCCTAGCCAACGATGTCGCTCAGGTTTTCTATGTGAAGGACATGTCTATAAAACCGAGAAAGAGAAAAGATAAGAAAATGAATACATCACACGATGAGCCAAAGCGACACATTGTTCTCTCAGGGAAAAGAATCATCGTGGGAGTGGAGGACAAGACAGATATGTCAGAAGATTATAACAAGTTTGATGAAATTCCGCCCTTCAGAGTGAACACTGACCCAACCCTCCTCTTAAACAAAGAAGATACTCCATGGTTACGGTGCAGAAGGAAACCCCAACACTAGATGGGGATGTTGGTGATGTGTAATAATGTATTAAACCTTTTATGTAAATGTATGATACTGGGTTAGTTATTCAAATTCGAACACCTTTTATCTACTAAGTTTTGTCAGATTCAGAAGTATGCAAAATGGCAAAATAGTTAATTATTTGAATAGTTAGAATAATTAATTTTGAAAATAGAAAATAGTTTTGAATTAGTTATTCAATTTCAAACACTTTTCATATTCAAAGTTTTCTCAAATTCTAAAATATGCAAAAAGAATTTTAATCAATATTGTTTTAATTGAAAATGGCAAAATAGTTAATTGTTTGAATAATTAGAATAATTGATTTTGAAAATAGAAAATAGTTTTGAATTAGTTATTCAATTTCAAGCACTTTTCATATTCAAAGTTTTCTCAAATTCTAAAATATGCAAAAAGAATTTTAATCAATATTGTTTTAATTGAAAATGGCAAAATAGTTAATTGTTTGAATAGTTAGAATAATTGATTTTGAAAATAGAAAATATTTTTGAATTAGTTATTCAATTTCAAACACTTTTCATATTCAAAGTATTATCAAATTCTAAAATATGCAAAAAGAATTTTAATCAATATTGTTTTAATTGAAAATGGCAAAATAGTTAATTGTTTGAATAGTTAGAATAATTTATTTTGAAAATAGAAAATATTTTTGAATTAGTTATTCAATTTCAAACACTTTTCATATTCAAAGTATTATCAAATTCTAAAATATGCAAAAAGAATTTTAATCAATATTGTTTTAATTGAAAATGGCAAAATAGTTAATTGTTTAAATAGTTAGAATAATTGATTTTGAAAATAGAAAATATTTTTGAATTAGTTATTCAATTTCAATCACTTTTCATATTCAAAGTTTTATCAAATTCTAAAATATATAGAAGTTATTCAAATTTAATTTCAAAATTCATATTCAAATGAAATCTGGAAAAACATACAGCATTGGCGCGCATTTATTACACCTTTAGTCCCGGTTGGTAATACCAACCGGGACTAAAGGTCTGTGGCTCGGGCGTGAACTGGTAACCGCCGGCCAAAAGTCTTTAGTCCCGGTTGAAGCCACCAACCGGGACTAAAGACCCTTTAGTCCTGGTTGGTGGCTTCAACCGGGACTAAAGAAGGGGGGGTGGTATATAACCCGCCGCCACCCTCTCTTCTTCTTCCTCTCAACACTTAGCAAAATCGGATCGCACAGCGGAGGAGACGCCGGCGTAGATCGTTGCGGCCGCCTGTCCCCGTCGCCCCGAGCGCCGCCGTGCCGCCCGACCGCATCGCCCCCGAGCGCCGCCGCCCCCGAGCCCCAACCGCCGCCGAGCCCGCACCACCCCGTGCCGCCCGACCGCCGCCCGAGCCGGCGCCCGCGCCGCCCGTGCCCTCGCCGTCCGAGCGCCGCCCGTGCCCACGCCTTCCCGACCGCCCCCGAGCGCCTCCCCGACCGTCGACGCCCAGCAACCGCCGGCCGCGCCCCCTGCTAAGGTAAAAAAAATAGGATTTATTAATTAGTACTTAGAAAATAGTTATGGTTAGTATTTATAAAAAATGTTAGAATTAGTAGTTAGGGTTAGTAGTGTTAGGAATTTATTAGAAATAGTGAATAGATAGAAATGTTAGAAATGGGCTTAATAGAAAAATTGTTAGTAATAGGAATTTATTTGAAATAGAGTTAGAATTAGAAAATGCAATAGTTAGAAAATACTAATAGTTAGAAAATGCTATTACTATTATTATTATGTTAGATTTTATGCTATTACTATTATTAAGTTAGTAAAATGCTATTACTATTATTAAGTTAGTAAAATGCTATTACTATTATTAAGTTAGTAAAATGCTATTACTATTATTATTATGTTAGATTTTATGCTATTACTATTATTAAGTTAGTAAAATGCTATTACTATTATTAAGTTAGTAAAATGCTATTACTATTATTAAGTTAGTAAAATGCTATTACTATTATTAAGTTAGTAAAATGCTATTACTATTACTATTACTATTATGTTAGAAAAATGTAGTTAGTAAAATGCTATTACTATTAGTAATAGTAATAGAAATGCTATTACTATTAGTAATAGTAATAGAAATGCTAGTTAGTAAAATGCTATTACTATTAGTAATAGTAATAGAAATGCTATTACTATTAGTAATAGAAATGTTAGAAATATTGTTAGTAACATTGTTAGCAATAATAGAAATAAAAATATGGAGTAATGTTGTTGATCTATGTTATGGATTTCAGTTATGGATTTCAGCGCCGGAAGAGTAGGTGAAGAAGAGATATTGAATATTATAGGAGAGGGTACCACCCGTGCACAAGGAGAGGGTACCACCCGTGCACAAGGAGACGGCTAAGAATTTTTGAACGAGTCGGGTGACGGAATGGAGGAGCAGCAGCCGCATGAATCGGAAAATGATGATTGCGAGGACGGCTCACAAGGGACTGGACGTGACTTAATAAAACGGTCCGGCGAGGTATATATATATATGAAGACTAGCTCTATTCATGAATCAGTAGATGACGATGCATTATGTGGTATATATATTAAGGAGTGTTTTCTTATTTTAGACCTCTGAATCTTCTAGAAAGAAGCGAGGCCCGGCCAAACGGCTGGCATCGAATCAGCATTACACGATTGGGCGTCTCTCAAGTGAAGGCGAACCGTTGGAACCCAAGAGTGTCGCAAATGCGTTCACACATCAATGTGGATGTCTTGTCAGGGACATGGTGCCGATAAGCATTCAATATTGGTATAAGCCCAAGGCGGCAAAGGGAGAGCCAGCACAGCCAGAGCCAGAAGAGGGTGCAACAGTCAATTATGTCACCAAGATCTTGAAAGACGGACTTTGGGATTCCCTCATTCCACATTTCAATCTGCCGGTCACCGAGTCCCTAGAAGAAGCAGAGAAACAGAAGGAGAAAGTCAGGGAGTGGGCTCTCAAGAAGATGGCTGCACAGTTCAATAACCACAAGAAGAGGTTATGGAACGCCTATGTCAACGCCGATCGACAAGCTCCAGAATTTACTGGCCCCAATGAGTTCCTGCGGGATCACTGGGACGCATTTGTGGAGTACAAGGAGTCAGAGCTGGGTAAGCTAAGGAGTCAGAAAAATCAGGCAAATGCCGCGAAGAAGAAATATCACCATAAGTTGGGTCCAGGTGGCTACAAAAGGGTCGAGCCTAAGTGGGATATGCAAGAGGCCGCCCTACGAGAAAAAGGCATCGAACCAGAAACAGAACAATAGCCCAGAAGGTCAAGAAATTGGGCACTTGCCCATGGAGCTGTCTATGATGAGAGAATAGGGAAATTAGTTGAAGAGAAGAAACAAATTGCTGAACCCCTGGGAGCACTTTCCAAGACAATCGCCGAGGTTCAAGAGGGGACGTTCATGCCGGACAGAGAGAACGACGAGCTGACAAAGGCCCTCGGGAACAAAGAACACACAGGACGAACACGAGGTCTGGGTTCTGCTATTCCGTGGAGGTCTGGGTTCGCCGAAGAGAGCCAGACTTATAGAAGCCGAGAGAGAGCGAAGAAGCAGAAGGCGCAGGAGGAGGCCTCACGGATAGAGAGCATAGAAAGGCAATAGGCTGAGCTGAGAGAGTTGTATTTACTGCAGCAGAAGGCACTGGAAGAATTAAAGTCGCAAGGGGCAACTTAGCATCAGCAACACCTAGAACATGCATCAGGCGACCGATTGATACGTCCAAAACGTATCTACTTTCCCGAACACTTTTGCTATCGTTTCTCCTCTAATTTGTGTGTTTTGAATACAACTAACATAGACTGACGCTGTTTTCAGCAGAATTGCTCTGGTGTCTCGTTTTTGTGCAGAAATTCAACTTCCAGTAAAAATTCGGGAAAAATCACCAAAAATCATATTTCACCAGAAGACCCATAGAGCCAGAAGACCGGAGGGAGAAGTGGCTCGAGGAGCCGTCACACATGGGCGGCGCGGCCCAGCCCTGGCCGCGCCACCCCTGTGTGAGGTGGCCCCAGGCCCCCTCTCGACCTCCTCTCTCGCGTACATATACCCCCTGACGACTTAAGATCGAGGAGAGGGCGTTTTTCCCAGATAGACTTCCGCTGCGCCGCCGCCATCAGAAACCGCGATTCGGAACCAGAAACTCCGTTCTGGCACCCTGCCGGGACGGGGATTCGGAGGAGATCTTCATCACCATCACCACCGACGCTCCTCCATCGACCATCCATGACTCCCCCATCCATGTGTGAGTAATTCCCCCGCTGTAGGTGAGGGGATGGTAGGGATTGGATGAGATTGTTCATGTAATTTGATATGAGATTGATAGGGCATAGTGCCTAGTATCTTTATTTAGTGCCTATGACATTGTTGCAACTTGTTGTGCTTAATGCTTGTCACTTTGGGCCCGAGTGCCATGATTTCAGATCTGAACATGTTATTATTTCTATGATGATACTTGTTGTTTATGGTCTTACCTACAAGTTGTATACACATATTGTTGTCCGGAACCCGAGGCCCCAAAGTGACAGAAATTGGGATAACCGGAGGGGATGGCTATGATGTGAGGATCACATGTGTTCACCGAGTGCTAATGCTTTGCTCCGGTACTTTATTAAAAGGGGTACCTTAATTACCAGTAGTTTCCCTTGAGGCCCTGCTGCAACAGGCTGGTAGGACAAAAGATGTCGTGCAAGTTTCTCCTTGTGAGCACGTACGACTATATACGGAACACATGCCTATGATTGTTTGTACTAGGATGCTTTATCATTATTTATCTGCAATGCCCGTATCTCATTGATTTCATGAATTATCTTATCCATGCAACGCCCGTTATCCATCCCTATGCCTACAGTATTTGTTCCTACTGTTTACAACCGTTACTTCTACTGCTGCTATTTTACTACTGCTGTTACTGTTTTCCTACTGTCACTGCTTTAAAACTGTTGCTACTGATAAACCGCTGCGAGTGAGACTGTTTCCAGGTGCAGGTGAATTGACAACTCATCTGTTAAGGCTTACATATATTCTTTGGCTCCCCTTGTGTCGAATCAATAAATTTGGGTAATACTTCCCTCGAAGACTGTTGCGATCCCCTATACTTGTGGGTCATCAAGACTATTTTCTGGCGCCGTTGCCGGGGAGCATAGCTTTATCTGTAAGCTCACTTGGTATTCATATTGTTCGCTGCAATCCTTTCATCATGGGTAAACCTCGTGATGGAAAAGTTCCTATATTGCCATCCACTACAAGAAGAGGTACGACTCTCAACACCTCTGTTGCTCTTGATTCACCTTCTGTTATGAGTAAGTTGCTTACACCACCACACCCACACGCTACTGCTACTACTTCTGCTGAGATTGAAAGTGCCACTGATAATTTAGATGATGCTTCTACTGTGCTTGATGAGAGAGGTTCACTAGGTTCCTTTTTAGAGGCTACTATTGCTAGAGCTAAGTTGGGAAACACCACTGTTACACCTGTTAGTTCACCTGAGTCTAGGGAATGTCCTAGTGATGATTATGATGATGATGCTTATATTGAGCTTAATGATGATTTTATTGCAGAAGCACGTGCTGCTCGTGATGCAGGTAATGTTAAAGAACTTCTTGCTAGACGTTCTGTTAGATATAATTTGTCTCCTGATCCTAAGTTTGCTGCTTCTCCTATAAATATTAGAGACAAGGATTATGATTTCTCTTTGGATTTATCTTACATATCTATTGTTGAGAAAACTCCCTTTTGTGGTACTAAAGATGAGAGTGCTATGGAGCACATGAATGAGCTTTCTACTTTGAGTAATTTGTTTTCTGATGATATTAAGCTCCGCACTTATTTTGTTGCTAAGATTTTTCCTTTTTCGTTGAAGGACGCTGCTAAAATTTGGTTTAATAGCTTGTCTCCTGGATCTCTTACTAGTCCTATTGCTTTGGTTAATGCTTTCTTTCAGAAATATTTTCCCGCTAGTGCTCAACATGCCGCTGTGCAGAAAATCTTTGATTTTGAACAGGGAAAATGAGAGAAATTGCCTGAATCGTGGACAAGGTTTTGTTCTTTAATTAGAGCTTTGCCTAAAGAACCATTGCCTAAAAATGAACTCCTTGATATATTTTATAATGGACTAACGGATGAATCTAAGTCATATTTGGATAGTTGTGCTGGTTGTGTTTTCAGGGAAAGAACTCCGGCTGAAGCAGAGGAGTTAATGGCTAAAATAAGCCGAAATCATGATGATTGGACCTTAGTTGAGCCAACACCAGCACCAACTCCTGCGCCATCTACAGAGCCCACGCCGAAGAGGAGAGGGATAATTGAATTAAATGATGAAGTTATGAAGGAGGCTAAGAAATCTCTTAAGGAGAAAGGTATTAAGGCCGAAGATGTGAAGAATTTACCTCCTATTGAAGAATTATGTAAGCCAGTCCCTCGCTCATCTACTATTGAGGTACACTCTCTTCAACGCTTTGATGAAAGAGATATTCCTTACACTAAACCTCCTGATCAATGCTTAGATGAGTTTGATAATTTTATTGTTAAACAAGAAAATTTTAATAGAATGGTACATAATCATCTGTTGGAGAATTCTAGAGTTATTAACAAGATGCAGGATATTGTGGAGAGAACCGCCAATGATGTGAAGATACTTGCTAAACATTTTCAAATGATTCAAACACAAATTAATCAGCTTACCAAGGTGCAGCAAGACCTGCTGGTTAATGCTGCAAGGGAGAAGCAAGCATGTGAAATACGCACAAGAAGTGGTGCTGCTACTCAAGACCCATTATATCCTGAAGGACATCCTAAGAGGGTTGAGCAAGATTCTCAACGCACTTCAAGTGATGATATTCCTCCCAAGAAGAAGAAGAAGCATAAAACAACTACAGAATCTTCTGATGCAGGTAAAGATCCTAACAGTGTTTCTATTTCTGATGCTGAAACAGAACCAGGAAATGATAAAGAAGAAGATAAAGAAGAAGCTGAAGAAGAACCGGAAAAGAGTGATAAAAATGTAAAGTACACCAAAGAAGACTTCATTGCCAACAAGCATGGCAAGGAGAGGGAACCTTGGGTACAGAAGCCAATGCCTTTTCCTAGTAAGAAACACAAGTCCAAGGAAGAAGAACACTACAACAGGTTTTGTGAATGGATGAGACCTTTATTTTTGCAAATTCCTTTGACTGATGCTATTAGAATGCCTCCTTATGCAAAGTATATGAAAGATATTGTCACTAACAAAAGGAAAATTCCTAGTGAGGAAATTTCCACACTACTTGCTAATTATTCTTTTGATGGTAAAGTTCCAGAGAAGCTTGGAGATCCAGGTATACCAACTATTCCTTGCTCCATTAAAAATAACTATGTTAGAACTGCCTTATGTGATTTGGGAGCTGGAGTTAGTGTCATGCCTTTTTCTCTTTATAAGAGACTTGATTTACAAAAATTGGTTTCAACTGATATATCCTTGCAGATGGCTGATAAGTCTACTACTATTCCTATTGGTATATGTGAGAATGTTCCTGTTCAAGTTGCTAACAGCTGTTTAATATTAACTGATTTTGGTGTGTTAGAAATGCCTGAAGATGATAATATGTCTATTATTCTTGGGAGACCTTTTCTAAACACTGCAGGGGCTGTTATTAATTGCAATCAAGGAAAAGTCACTTTTAATGTTAATGACAAAGAATATACAGTTTATTTTCCCAAGAAGATTGATAGGAGAAATGCTCTAAATTCAATCAAGCATGTTGAGACCATCAAAGTTGGTCAAATTATTTGTTCAGAGCAAAAGCCCAAGGAAGAATATCAAATTTTTATGGTTGGGGCTATACCTATCAAAGTTGAGGTAACATAAGCATTAAGTGAAGTGCAAAGTTTTGCCTCATATAAAGTTAGTTTGGTAACAAGACTTGATCAACCTTGTTAGCAAAGTCAATTTATATGAACGAAACTTCGTTTTCACCGCATCCACTCCACCTCACTTGTATTTACTTTCATCAAATTTTATTCCTTCAGTTTAGTTGTATGATTAAGAGTATCTCAGAGCTGCTGCATGCTTAGTTTTGATTTGCTTGAAATCTTTTTCATCGTCGTTTTTCTGAGTTTCTTCAATATGCCAATTTCTGAAAAATCCTCGAAAATAAAGTTTCTCTAAAAATTCCAGAAAATTCTTTATAAATTTTTATGTCAAAAATGGGGCAGAGAGACACCTGGGAGGCACCAGGTGGGGCAGCCATGCCACCTCACACACAGGTGGCGCGGCCCAGCCCTGGCCGCGCCACCCATGTGTGAGGGGGCCCCACCAGGCCACTCACTCATCTCTTCTTCCCCTGCTCTTTCTCTCTCCCGAAAAACACCGACCCATTTTCTCAAGCTCGAGTTCTTGCTGTTCTTCACCCAGATTTTCGATCTCCTTGTTCAGCCCAGCATTTTTGCTGAAACTTGTATCATTTGCTCTCCGGTATGTGACTCCTCCACTTGTCCAAGTAGATTTTCTTTTGGTAAAGTATTTCTTGAGTATTTTAGCATTGTAGGTGACAGTATAAATGAGTATGCATGCTTGTTCTATTGTTTAGAAAGATTATTTTGATGCATGATAGCTCTCTAGTAACTCACTATAGTAGTTTCCTACATTTGCTTGTCTTTAAATCACTTTTTATGAGTTTGTTGAAAAATTTCAGAAATGGAGGAGAATGTGTATCAACTCTCTCAGCATGATCTAGAAGTGCATGATGTTATGAAAGTTCACCGTGAAGAGAAGGTTTTTCCTTCACTCTATCCATGCTCGGCATTCTTGAGTGCTGCTGGAATTCTTCATGATTTTCAAACCTTGCTTTCTAATGCGGGACTAGAATATTTTGTTGAGGGTGAACCTCCCCAATATGTTAAACTAACAATGTCTGTGGTGCAGGATTTCAGATTTAGTTGGTCCACTTCTAACCCCATGGTTCATTATAAAATTTATAACAAATCTGTGAACTTGCCTCTCGATGTTTTCTGCACAGTTATCAGAGTACCACAGTGGGGATCGCTTGAGAAGATAAAGGGGCAACCAAGGCAATTGTTAGAACTATACGAGGAGATTTGTCAAGGAAGAAGCTTCACAGGAGAAGGTGGTAAAATTTGAAACATTCATTTTCCATCCATCCGATATTTTGCCTTCTTCGTTACCAAATGTGTTCTTGCTAGGAAGTCTGCAAGTAAGTTGTCTCTCCATGATTTAGCTTTTGTCGCTGCTGCTTTAAGGCGTGATAGAACTTACAATTTGGGTGCCTTAATAGCTTTCCGTCTTGATATTAACCGTGAGAAAGGGGGAATTTGTGGGGGGCTTATAGCTTCTCGCCTGCTAGCTTTTCATGGCGTTTTGCCTCATTTTCGAGATTTTCAGTTCCCCGAGGAGAAACTTGACCTTGATGCTATGGTTCAACATAAGTTTATTTCTCCTCCCGCCAGTTTGATTAATTTAACATTTGAGCTAACCCTTTTCAAGAAGACTACCTGGAAGGTAGTAAAGACTGAACGATCAATCCGTTTGCCTGCACCTCTTTTGTTTAACCTTGATCGCAGGAATGGATGGTCGCTTACAGAAGACGAGCTCAATGCGTACGTAGAGGAGCACCCGCCGCCTGTGCACGATGAGGAGGGCGCCGAGGAGTCGGGGCAGCCCTCCAACACTATGAATTTTCCATATGCACAGCCTTATTATGATTATGCGCCATCAGCTTCATCTTCGCGAGAACCGGAGTACGATTACACCTATGATGACCCACCGGCTTGGAGCAGCTACCAAAGCTGGCATTGATCTCCACTTAGGCCAAAAGCCTAAGCTTGGGGGGAGGTACGCCGACAATTCACTCATCTACATATCATATTCTGTCGGACCTTTGTATATTCATGTTTCGCTTTCTTTACTGTTCTTGTTCTTGTTTTCATTGCTTCCAAAACACAAAAGACCAAAAATATTTCCGTTGTTTCTCTCTATTTGGTTCTTTAGTTTTCCACCTTTGGTTTGCTTTACTTGCTATTTTCAGTTTGCTACTCGAAAAACCCAAAAATATTTTGCTTTGTTGCTATTTCCTTCCGCTTTTGCTTTCAAAAATCGAAAACACAAAAATATTTGTTGTTCTTCTTTGGTTTTGTAAAGTTTGTGCAGAGTTCAGTCTCCCGTTACTCCATTGGAGCTTGGTATTCATTTTATATTATTCAAGCCACACAAGTGAAGAGCAATAATGACGACATATGACAATCCGAGATGTGGTAAGAGGCTGGTATGAACTCTATTTGTTTTCATTTTTGTACATATATTCATCTATGTGGACATGCTTAGTCAGTTCATGTAAGGCATATGTCATCTAATGGATGCTTTGTAGTTCTTGCTTTCATATGATTAGTTTCAATCTACTATTAGCCTGTAGCATGTCATGTAGACGCTTGCATGCATTGTTTTATTCATAGTATGGTATGATATTGTGGTATCCACCTCTGAAAGCTCCATTTGAATCGACTTGGCACATGCTCATGCATGCATATGACTGAACAAAAAGTCAATTAAGCCTCGATGATCTAATTTGCCTCAGAGTTCTTGTATCATTTTTATGCCTATATTAATTTTGTTTTGTCGCAAGCATGATTATGATAGTTATTGCTCTCTCGATTGTCTCTTCCCAGTCTTTTGCTAGCCTTCACCTGTACTGAGTATGAGCCCTACTCGTGCATCCAATTACCAAAAACCTAGTCTTCCAAGGAGTCCACTATAAATTCCTATGCATGGTATTTGTAAGCCATTCCAAGTAAATTTTCATGTGCTACCTTTCAAAACTTTCAACTACTTCTCATTTTGTGCCACTGTTTTTAGCTCATGGGGACGTAGTGGTCGGAATTGCTATCTTCCATATTAAATTGAGTACCCCTCGACTAGGCAGCTTCATCTGCTCGTCATTAATTTTGCAAGGGAGCTGGTCAGACCATTATAATCTTAATTCTAAAAGAAAGAAAAAAAGGCACTCCTCCAATGGAATGTGAAAGTTGGTAGGCACCCGATGGAATCGGTTAGCCATGGTTTGAGAAAGGAAAAGGTGGGGAGGAGTGCCAAAGCTTTATAAAAGAGCACCAATGTGCCAATTTTTCAAAGAACTCGGAACCGCTCTCACTTGTTTATTATGGAAGATAGTAAGTCCCCATTGCTAGTCGTTGACATAGAACAACCACCTCTCAAAATAACCTTTTATCTCTGTTTTACAAATGAAAAGCTCTAGCACATGTTAAATCACTGCTTCCCTCTGCGAAGGGCCATTCGTTTACTTTTATGTTGAGTCACCGTCTTCTAACTTTAAGCACTTCTTGAGAGCATAGCTGTTATTCTTAGTGTAATGTGCTTGTCCCAGAACACGGTTAATTGTGGTATAACTTTGATGCTTGTATCTTTGATATTTCTACTTCTAGTCTTCCCTTGGACTTCAGAGGTGCCTCAGCATTTATGTTTTGCTCTACAAATAAAGGCAAGTGGGATACCATTTTCTCATACCATTTATGCATATTACAATCTTGTAGCTTCTCATGCACATGTTACTTGTTATTAGTGCATTGGCACTCTTTCATAGCTTGCTTGACTATAAGGTGACATTAGTTGCATATTTCTTATTATGAATTGCCTGAGTATTTGATCACATAGTTAGTATATATACATCATATGAGCAAATGTGTTCGTGAAAGTTTCTTTTATCGCTCTCAGTTGTTAACTGAATTGCTTGAGGACAAGCAAATAGCTAAGCTTGGGGGGAGTTGATACGTCCAAAACGTATCTACTTTCCCGAACACTTTTGCTATCGTTTCTCCTCTAATTTGTGTGTTTTGAATACAACTAACATGGACTGACGCTGTTTTCAGCAGAATTGCTCTGGTGTCTCGTTTTTGTGCAGAAATTCAACTTCCAGTAAAAATTCGGGAAAAATCACCAAAAATCATATTTCACCAGAAGACCCACGGAGCCAGAAGACCGGAGGGAGAAGTGGCTCGAGGAGCCGTCACACATGGGCGGCGCGGCCCAGCCCTGGCCGCGCCACCCCTGTGTGAGGTGGCCCCAGGCCCCCTCTCGACCTCCTCTCTCGCGTACATATACCCCCTGACGACTTAAGATCGAGGAGAGGGCATTTTTCCCAGATAGACTTCCGTTGCGCCACCGCCATCAGAAACCGCGATTCGGAACCAGAAACTCCGTTCTGGCACCCTGCCGGGACGGGGATTCGGAGGAGATCTTCATCACCATCACCACCAACGCTCCTCCATCGACCATCCATGACTCCCCATCCATGTGTGAGTAATTCCCCCGCTGTAGGTGAGGGGATGGTAGGGATTGGATGAGATTGTTCATGTAATTTGATATGAGATTGATAGGGCATATTGCCTAGTATCTTTATTTAGTGCCTATGACATTGTTGCAACTTGTTGTGCTTAATGCTTGTCACTTTGGGCCCGAGTGCCATGATTTCAGATCTGAACATGTTATTATTTCTATGATGATACTTGTTGTTTATGGTCTTACCTACAAGTTGTATACACATATTGTTGTCCGGAACCCGAGGCCCCAAAGTGACAGAAATTGGGATAACCGGAGGGGATGGCTATGATGTGAGGATCACATGTGTTCACCGAGTGCTAATGCTTTGCTCCGGTACTTTATTAAAAGGAGTACCTTAATTACCAGTAGTTTCCCTTGAGGCCCTGCTGCAACAGGCTGGTAGGACAAAAGATGTCGTGCAAGTTTCTCCTTGTGAGCACGTACGACTATATACGGAACACATGCCTATGATTGTTTGTACTAGGATGCTTTATAATTATTTATCTGCAATGCCCGTATCTCATTGATTTCATGAATTATCTTATCCATGCAACGCCCGTTATCCATCCCTATGCCTACAGTATTTGTTCCTACTGTTTACAACCGTTACTTCTACTGCTGCTATTTTACTACTGCTGTTACTGTTTTCCTACTGTCACTGCTTTAAAACTGTTGCTACTGATAAACCGCTGCGAGTGAGACTGTTTCCAGGTGCAGGTGAATTGACAACTCATCTGTTAAGGCTTACATATATTCTTTGGCTCCCCTTGTGTCGAATCAATAAATTTGGGTAATACTTCCCTCGAAGAGTGTTGCGATCCCCTATACTTGTGGGTCATCACCGATCTCAGCGGAGAAGCAGCGTGGCTTCCACGGAGGTACCGATGGTTCACTACCCCGTGGATGATATCACCAAGAAGATAGACTGTGAGCTGCATGTTCCCATGAAGAACATATTGATGAAGGTGGCGGTTGGCTATGTGTTTCCATCTGGACCTGGACAAACCTGGCATGGCCGTGAGATTCGAGTTGGCTATGCTAAGGTCGGGGTGGATGCAATTGAAAGGAGGTATGAGTCCCTCAATCTTGACATCGCTGGACCTGAAGAGGAGGAAAAACTGGGAGAAGTATTGGGTGGTATAATTCTTTGGGATAAGAAACACATCGTGTTTCCAGGCTCGGCGCCAAGGCGGCCACCCTCTCCTCCGAGTCCTCGCAATTCACCACCTCCCGACGATGACAGGGACGACTACCACCATACCCCGAGTCCACATCGATCTCCACCTCAATGTCAGCCGCCTCCGCCGCCTCCGCCGCCTCAGCCCACTCGTAAGTCCCAGAGTTGTGGCAAGTCCGCTGCTATGTCCACTAGCAATGTCTCTCCGAAGAAACGGGCCAAGAAAGCTAAGGCGGTGCCGCCTCCTCCTATCGAGAAGACTGCTGAAGAAATTGAGGCGGAGGACAGAGCCAAAGTGAAAAGGAAGCTCGCAGCCCTACGCCCGACCCCTGCACCGAAGCAGGTATATACTCTGGAACAGAAGGAGTGGGCCTTTGATATACTTACCCAACCTTCGCAATATGAATTGCGTAAGCCAGATGACTACAAGCGTTGTTTGGATAAGCAGGTAGATGCAAAAAAAGAAGCTAATAAGACAAGTGCAACTGCAAGAGGGAAAAGAGACGTTGCCCAGCTTGGAGCACAGACCAAAAAATCGATCTCCCCGCTAAAGGTCTTTGCTAGTGATGCTGGTGGGAGTGTTGCTCAACCCAATCCCGCCGACTTTGCTAAAGAAGCTGGTTTGACTCTTTCTCAATTGCTACATGAAGATATCACCCCAAAGGCGCATATAGCATGGCAATATGAAAAGGGGAAGAGTCTGGTCCCACCTGAGATTGAAAAAAATCTACCAACACAAATGCAAAAATTGCATAAGTGGTACCTGCAAGCCGCAAAGGGCATGCAAGATTTTCTCCTTATGAAAATCACAAAGGACCATTTCTTAGGTGAAGACTTGGTGCATATTGAGTTTGATGAATTCTTTCAGCTATTCAATCAAGATGCGCTCGACAAATCTCTCGTCAGTGCCTATGTTCTGTAAGTGATTCATTATTTCTATAAGTCTCTAGCTCAACTCGTTCTTTGCATGTAATTTTTCCCACTACGCTGTTTATTATGCAGAATGAAGAGTATGGAATGTAAGAAAAGGAATGACCTCCAACTTGGATTCATTGATCCAAATCGAGTTAACGGAGAGATGATATAGAGGAACCACAAGGAGACGGAGGATATCTTGCTAGAGTTCCTACTTACGCAGGAATACCGAGCTAGAATACTGTTTCCGTAAAACATCAGGTGAGTGTTACTATCTTATACATAGTTACTTTTCCTTACTCGATGTTATAAGTGTAATTGATGAGTTTATTAACTTATATAATTAAACTTGCACGCAGTTACCACTGGATTTTGCTAAAGATTGAACCTGACTATGGAAAGGTTCAAATGTTTTACTCGATAAATAAACCACTTAATGAATACTAAAGCATCATTGATATGATGGATAGGTAATTTCAATCATTACGGCATTATATCGGTCTCTTTCGTTCATCTATAACTTATCTATTCATTTTGTTTGCTCGGCAGTGTTTGGAAATGGTTTATACGCACAGTTAAAGGTGAATGGAAAAATGAGCTGATTTACCGTCAGATCGAGGTAAGTCGTACGAGCTAGGTCCACACATCCCTTTAATTCTAGTTTCAAATACCATTAAGTATATCAATCTTGATATGTCACTGACTAAAATCTATTCTCGTAAAGTGTGCGAGGCAGCCTTCGGGGACTAATCTATGTGCATACTACACTTGCGAGAACCTTCGTGCGCAGGTCACTGAAGGAATTGATTTTCAAACAGTAAGTAAACAATATACTGACAAATTCATTTTATTGGCATCAATTTTGTTATGATGATTCATATTCATATTGTTCTTCTTCTTCGTAGTTCGAAGCAAAGCGGAATCAGCTCTCACCGACTGAATGCATAGTAGGAATTCAAGAGGAATTAGCCGGATTTCTGCTTGAACATGTCATTAACCCAAAGGGTGAATTTCATGTCAGTTTCGATTAGACAATGTTTATAATTAAACACAAGTCGTGATCTTATGTGTGTGAACAAGTTGTATATATACTTGTATGCATGTATATGCTCGGTGAACCAAATATATTATATATATGTATCGGTTTATATGTTATGTTGTAATGCTGTATGAATAAGTATATAAGAAAACTTGTTTGAAATGAATCAAACAATTGAATGGAGCAAAATACAAATATACCCTAAACCCTAAACCCCTAAATAACAATTGAAATCCAGAAAAATAAAGAAGCAGCAGACGCTGCCACGTGTGGACACTTTAGTCCCGGTTCGTAACACGAACCGGGACTAAAGATCCTAAGCCCACGACCGCCTGGTCCTTGCCACGTGGTCTCTCTTTAGTCCCGGTTCGTATAGCAACCGGGACTAAAGATAGGGCATCAGTCCCGGTTGGTTAGTCCGGGTTGTGCAACCGGGACTGAAGGCCCAAACGAACCGGGACTGATGCCCTGTTTTCCACTAGTGGACGAACCCCGTCCTACCGCCGCCGCCTCCCTCCCTCCGGCCCCTTCCTCCGTCACCGCCGCCGGCAGTGATCGCCGGGCGAAGCCCGGGCGACGCCGGCGGCAGCGGCCTGCCTTTCCCCGCGCCTTGGACGGGAGGGTCGGGGCCCTGCTTAGTCTGGCGGCGGTGCTCCTAGGTTGGCCTCGGTCCGGCGTGTCCGGGAGGCAATGGTGGGTCGGCGCCGCGCGGTGGCGCGCGTGGCGGGGCGCCAGGCTGCGGTGGTGGCCGCCGGTGACCGCCTGGCCCAGATCTGGGCAACCTGGGCCTCAGACGGGCTCTGGCGGGCCCAGATGGGCTTAGGCGGGCTGGGGCCCTACACTTCGTGGTGCCTTCTGGAGGTGGCGGCGCTGATGCAGGTGGGATAGGGACGGCGGCGCGACCTGCCTGTTGCAGCAGGGCAATCAGGGCTTTACGGGTCCGTTTGGACCCGGTCGGGCCAGTATGGGTCGGGTGTGTCCTGACTACTCTGTCCGGTCGACGATCGCAGCTTGGCGGTGGAGGTGGGCTCCTCCGGCACGGTTGAAGAGCTGTTGTCGTTGTCCTGACGGTGTCGTGTACCACCACCTTCCAGGACATACACCATTGATCTCGAAGCGACGAGGATGGTGACCGCAAGACCGTGGTGGCGCGTGTTGGTGGGCGGTGTTGCTTGGTGGTGGCGCTCCTTTGTGTCTGAGTTTTTTTGTGGGCGGGGGTCGGGAGAAATCTCTGTCGGCGTGTCTGACCCTGGCGCGGTGCCGCTTTTGAGTGGTGCCATTCCTTCCTGGAGGGCGTCGTAGGAAGCCTCCATCTACTTTACTTTGAGCCGGGGGAAACCCTAGGACCATCTGGTCCGGGTAGCGGCGCCGTGTTGACGACGCTTTCCTTCTTTGAAGGTGCTGCTTGGTCTGGACGCTTCGGAGTGCTTGGAGTGTGGTGGGAAAAGTCGGAGGGCGCAGCGGTTACGGGTCTTTATCTCTTTGTCGCTTCGCCGTTGTCTTCATTTCTTTTATTTTGGGCATGTTTTTGCTGTTGCCCCAGCACCTTTGTTCCGAACTCCTGTATCGTTGGTGTGGTTGCTATATAATATATAGCGGGGCGAAAGCCTGTTTCGAGGAATATTATTAGATCAAAATTTGCATTAGTTCAGACGTGCGTGCACGTGCAATTTTACTAGTAGTACTAGATAAGTAGCAGTACATCGTGTGCAATCTCTTGAAATAATGCATTTGTTAGTCAATTCATTGATTCGTGTAACACGATATAAGATCTACGAAATTCATTGATCAGAGTAGTACAAGATCTTGAAACAGTGCATTAGTTTGTCCATTCATTGATTCGTGTAACATGAATTTCGATCAAGCTGCATAGGCCCACGGTCAACCGTTCTACTCCGTATATGCCAAGATTCGCACGAAGCCATATAAAAAAGAAACCTCTGGTGTGTTTTTAATGTAGGATTCACATAAGGCTGCTCATAGTGGGTAGTATCATATACTCCTTTCGATCAAAAATAAGTGTCAAAGTGACTTATTATAAATTTTATACTAAGTTAATATAAAATTTTCAACACTTATTTTTGATCGGAGGAAGTACTAATATAATGTATATAATAATAGTGTATGATACTATCTCTATAGTGGAGGGTATTATATAGTAGTATCATGTTTTTATTATATTTATTTATTTTTAGAATTTCAATGCAAATTTATGTACAAGATCTATTTGACATTAATCTTTTTAGTAATGTACGCTATGCTACGGTATCCATCTATGTTACTTTGATTTTCTCTCTTCTCCTTAATTATATGTCACGGTAATATTTTTGTGAACCTAGGTTGCATGATACTAGCATTATGGCTAGTCTAACTGTTATCATTCCATGTGTAACTAAACAAGTTGCCACAAGAGTATCCCAGACTTAATTTAGCTCTCTATTTTTTAAATGGGAGCATCATCTCAGCCTCTACATCAAAGTGATGTATACGACTATTTCTTTGTTGCATAGCACATAGTATTAAAGTTTTGCAGATAATGGATCACCTAAAGTTGCAGTAAAAACCTAAAAAAAGCTACAAGATACTAAAAGTCTTCTAGGCATCTCCAACCAATTAGTATACAACCAGCCACCATTACGACAATTTATTGCCCAAACTAAAGCGCAAACTCCTACGTGGAGTTGGGCTTTTCTGTCTTTTTATCAATCTCATTTAATCAATTCTTATAAAGAATATTGATACTAGTGGGAGGAGGCTACTCTCCAAACAAGACATGTAAAGGAACAAGATATAAATAAATGATCAATCGATTCCTGAGAACCACAAAAAACATATTTAATATATCTTGTCCAACGTCTTTTTGCAAGATATCTTTTGTTTAAATCACCTTTTTTATAAAGAAATCATATAAAAATCTTAAATTTTAGTTGAACCTTTATTTTCTGTAGGTATTTTTTAAGAAAGACTGCATGCCCATTCATGATATCTCCATACATAGATTTAACAGAAAACTGTAGTCGTTAGGTGTCACTTAAATCTATCCGGTTCATCATTCAAGTGTACGTTTATTAGCCTTTATACCAAGTGTACCCAAGCATGTCACTTTTCTCCTATGAGTACTCTATTAAACCTTATGGTCAACGAAGTTTAAGATAATACATCAGCAACTATAACCTCTTTAATTCCAACAATATTGTATAGAGTTGGATACTAATTACCTACGACTGAGGAAGGCAGCCGCATTTCATTAGGGTTTACATGACGGACGGTGAATTCCCATAGGTAAAAAAATTCAGTGGTGTTCAAATTAGAACGTCTACTCATCATGGAAATTGTTAGGAATAGACAAGTTGTATTTCATAGGGGCCAAAGGCCATATATATATATATATATGTACATGTGTGCTAATATGCAGGAAGCCCCCTAACATGTGGGGAAAATATAATATACAAATATATATCTACCCCCCCCCCCCCCTCAAACTCATGGTGGATCTACAACACTGAGTTCGGAGAGAAAAAAACTATGCTGCGCTCTAGTCTGTGTCTTTGTAAAGAAATCCGCTAACTGCAACTCGAAAGGCACATAGTGGAGCGCAATCACCTGATGTTGCACACTAGCACGTGTATAAAATGCATCAACACCAATATGCTTGGTAAGCTCATGCTTTACCGGATCACGTGCAATACTGATAGCACCTGTACTGTCAGACAAAAGTGTAGTGGGTGTCATAACAGAGACCCCAAAGTCAGCAAGTAACCACCGCAACCAGGTCACCTCAGTAGTCAACAAGGCCATAGCTCGCAACTCAGCCTCTACGCTCGAACGGGAAACTGCGGTCTGTTTCTTCGTCTTCCATGCAATGAGCGAACCACCAAGAAACACACAGTAAGCAGAAAGCGAACGACGATCCATAGGATCGCTCGCCCACGTAGCATCCTAGTAGGCCTGAAGCTGGAGAGAGCTGGAACGAGGGAAGAGAAGATGACGAGTGATCGTGCCACGAAGGTAGCACAGAACGCGGAGGAGATGACTATAGTGAACAGTGGTAGAAGCTGAGACAAACTGACTTAGAATATGAACAAGATATGAGATGTCGGGGTGAGTGACAGCAAGATAGACAAGACTCCCAACAAGATGACGATAACGTGTTGGGTCAGGAAGAGGATCACCATCACTGGCACGAAGCTGAACATTGAGCTCCATAAGAGTCTCAACAGTGCACTCATCCCCAAGAGCAGCACGAGCAAGAAGATCCTGGATATACTTTTCCTGGGAGATAGAAAAACCATCAAAAGTGGAGAAAATCTCAATCCCAAGAAAGTAGCGAAGAGGACCAAGATCAATCATAAGAAACTGATCACGAAGACGGGCCTTAACAAAGGCAATATACTCAGAATCATCACCAGTGATGATCATATCGTCAACATAGAGGAGAAGAAGAGTGCATCCACGAGGAGAAATGTGAACAAACAACAAGGATCATGAGCACTAGGGGAGAAACCAGCAGCAGTCACCACAGAGGCGAAACACTCAAACCAGGCACGAGGGGCCTATTTCAGGTCATAAAGAGAGCGCCAAAGATGACCGACCATCCCATCAGGAACAGAATACCCCGGAGGAGGCTGCATATAAACCTCCTCACGCAGCTCACCATTGAGAAAAGCATTCTGAACATCAAGCTGAGACACAGTCTAGTGGCGAACAGAGGCAACAACAAGAAGAGTGCGCACAGTGATCATATGAGCCACAGGAGCAAAAGTCTCATCATAGTCACGGCCCTGCTCCTGCTGAAAGCCACGAGCCACAAGACACGCTTTATAGCACTCAAGAGATCCATCAGAACGGATCTTAATTTTGTAGACCCACTTGCACGTGATGGGACGAACACCAGGAGGAGAAGAAACAAGATCCCAAGTGCCAGTGCGCTCAAGCGCAGCAATCTCCTCGGCCATGGCAAGCTGCCATTCGGGATGACGCTCAGCATCCCGATAAGAAGTCGGCTCAAGGGCAACAAAAAGACCATACTGACTAGAAGAGTAACGATCAGGTGGACGACGCTGACGAGCAGGAAGAGGAGAGGGAATCTCATTAGAAGAGGAAGACTCATCGGAAGAAGAGGAAGAAGGAACATCAGGTGGAGTATCCGGAACAGTAGAATGCCTAGAATAATGAAAGGGAAAAGTAGACAACGGAGAGGTGGATGGGTTGTCAGAAGAGGAAGGAGGGGAACCAGGCGATGATGAGGATGACGGGGTCGAAGGCGAGGCATCGGCAATAATGGGTCCTGAAGGCGGAGCAATAGGAACAGGAGGAGGTGTGTCAGGAAAAAGTAGAAAAGATATATCCTCTACCGGGTAGGTCGAGGAGGTGGGCGAGGATAGAAAGGATGCGCCTCATCAAACATGACGTCATGAGAAATGAGCATCTGACGACCAACAGGGTCCCAACACCGATAGCCCTTATGCTCATCACTGTATCCAAGAAGGACACACTCAACAGACTGAGCGGTCAGTTTGGTGCGTTCACGAGGGGCAAGGAGAACATAGCAAATACAACCAAACAAACGAAGCATCGAGTAATCAGGAGAACGACTGGAGAGACGCTCAAGAGGAATACCACCCTGTAGGGCGGCAGAAGGCTGAATGTTAATGAGATAAACTGATGTAGAGATAGCCTCAGCCCAAAAATGCGGCAGAGGAGAAGAAGCAATCATCATGGCACGAGTGGTCTCAAGAAGATGACGATGCTTACGCTCAGCAACGCCATTCTGAGCATGGGCGCCCGGATAGGAGAACTAAGCTAGAGTGCCTTGCTCAGCAAGAACACCACGCAGCTGCTGGGAGATATACTCACCAGCAGAGTCAGCACGGAACACACGAATAGGTGTAGAAAACTGAGTGAGGACCATAGCCGCAAAATGCTGATATATGGAGAGCACCTCACTGCGAGAACACATAAAATACAACCAAGTGTGCCAGGAAAAATGATCTATAAATAGAATATAGTATCGATGGCCCCCTTTCGAAGTGAAAGGAGCCGGACCCCAAACATCAGAATGAACTAAATCAAAAGGTCGCTGAGTTATAGACGCACTGGTAGGATAGGGTAACTGAATCTGTTTGCCCAACCTATAGCCCTGACAGTTTAAAGATACATCTCCTGAGACAGACCCCAGAAGACCACGATGAACTAACGACGACAAACGAGAGCCACAAAGATGACCAAGACGATGATGTTACTGCTGAAAAGAGCCGGTGACGGAGGCAACAACCGCAGGAGAACTGGCAGGAGAGGTGGCAGCGGAAGGAACACGAAGCCAGTCTAACTCCCAAAGCCCCGAAGAGTCACGACGGCGAGGGCCAGCTCCAACTAGGACCTGTGTGTGACGATCCTGAACATCACAAGAATCCGCGTCAAGAATGACGCGACAACCAGAACCAGTGAGCTGGCTAGCAGAAAATAGGTTCATCTTAAGATGAGGAATATGAGAAATATCAGGAACAAAAAAGGAGGAAATAGAAAGGGTGCCTCGACTAGAAACAGGAAGAGAGGTACCATCAGCGGTGAGAACATTAACAGGAGAAAGAAGAGAGCGAAGAGCGGATAGAATAGAAGAATCAGAAGTCATATGGAAGGAAGCTCCAAAATCCAGATACCACGGGGACGTACCTGACTGTGTAGAAAAGGTGGTGGTCGCGCAGTGCCAGGAGAGTCAGTCACAAAACCAACAGTGCCCATCGAAGGAGAACCTGTAGCGGCGAGCAGACCACGAAGACGACTGATAATATCCTGATCAGTGAGGGCAACTGCAGAAGAGCCTGATGAACCAGAAGACACACGAGCCTGGTGCTGACGACGCAAACTGGGATCCCTCGTATAACAGTTAGACACAGTGTGTCCATCCCTGTTGCAGTAGGTGCAGTGGCGAGCAGGACGACGATCCTGACCATGATGCTGCTGGTGCTGACTCTGATGCTGACCCTGAGGAGTGGGTAAAATCGGCGGAGCTGGCGATCGCGACTGAGTCGAGGGAGAAGGCGACGGAGGAGGACCATGAGCAGCAAGCACAGAAGGAACCTCAAGAAAACCAGCACCACGGAGGCGTGTCTCCTCAGCCCAGAGCTCAGACAACACCTCAGAAATCGGAACATGACCACGAGCAAGCAGCTACGCACGGCGGGGCTCGAACTCCTTGCGGAGCCGAGACAAGAACTCATAGATGCGTTGAAACTCCAAGTCCGAGCGCACCGTCCGACAGCACGGACAGGTACCACAAACCGCAGTGCGAAGAGAGTCAAGCTGATGCCAAATAGCAGCACTCTGGGTGTAAAACTCATCAATAGTAGACTCGCCCGGCTGAAGAGCATAATCCTGACGAACCACAGACAGATAAAGAGCATCCCCGGATGGCTGATAGCGCTGACGAAGATGAGCCCACATGTCAGCAACAGTAGGAAGACCCATAAACTCAGAGGCAAACTATGGCAAAACACTAGAAGTAAGAACAGCTGCAGCACGAGCATCCTCATCCAATGCGACCAAAAGACCGATCTAATGGAAGAGACTAGACAATACATTTATACTTCAACACTCCCCCTCACGTGTGGCTTCCTCAGGCCTAAACATGGACCGAAAGTGTGCTGCAATATTTTTATTTTATATTGCGCCAGTGGGGCTTGAACTCAAGACCTCTTGGCTCTGATACCATGTTAGGAATACACAAGTTGTATTCCATAGGGGCTAAAGGTCATATATATATACATGTACAGTGCTAATATGCAGGAAGCCCCCTAACAGGTGGGGAAAATACAATATATAAGTATACATCTAACAGAAATAACCATCCGCCTTACAGAGACAAACTCTTTGGCTCTCCGCCACGAAATAGATGCAAGAGAAGTTTTTTTAGGACAATCTGCTAGGCTTTACTAATCAAGAACAATGTTTACATGAATTGTGTCAGAATATGAAATATTAAGCCACATGTGGCGTCCTACTCGAAAAGAAATCATATGCCTAGCTAGACTATGGACTTCAAAGTTTGAAGCTCTATTTTCATGAGGGAAACTACACTCTCAGAAAATAGTGATCCATGATCTAATTTCAGATATAATCGAGCCATAGCTACTCATAGTGCCCTCCTTTATGTCAGCAATGACCGTCTTGCAATTAGAAACAACAAAAGATCGATCCAGGTTCAGATCTAAAGTCACATGACCTGTAACCCCTGGCCATCACTATTACGACAAAAGCCAGCTGCAACTCCACGCTCTTCGGTTTTTGAAACAACCCCATCAACATTAATTTTTGGTATTGCCTTCGGAGGAGGGATCCATTACACTACAAGGATTCCGGTCTATTGCAACAAGAATATTCGTTGCAATAAGTGGCAAATTGTCGCAATAGGTGTCTATTGCCACGACATTGTGTTCGTTGCCAAGCGTTGCAATATTAAGCATGGTAATAGGTTATTGCCACAAAAACCAAAATGTGGCAAGAAAATCATCTATTGCAACAAAGATGCCGGAAGTTGCCACATTTTTTCTCGTGGTGGCACGTTCTTGATGCCACGATTTCTTTTTGTGGGGATAGCTTCCCGCAACAGGCAGCAAAACCGTTGTGAAACCCATTTGTGGCGATATGTATTCGTGGCGATAGCCTATTTCAACACCACTTGTTTCGTGGCGTGTGCTCTTCCGTGGCAATAGTCAATTGTTGCAATACCTTATGGCAACAGTTCTTGACTTCGTGGGTATAGTTGTTTTACCACGAATCCAATGTTTGTGGCATTATCATATTGCAACATACTTATTATGGTGGTGACAACTACTTATTACACCAGATAAATATTTGTGGCAAAAGGCTACTGCGACAATGCAAACATTTTGTGGCAAAAGGACTATTTCAACAACAGTGAAATTGGTGGCACCAAGCCATTGTCACAACAGCAAAATATTTGTGGCGAAAGGATACCGCAACAATGCAAATATTTTGTGGCAAAAAGACTATTTCAACAAAGGTGATATTCCTGGCGCCAAGGAGTTGTCACAACGGACAAATTTTTTTGTGGCGGGAGGCTACTGCGACAATACACACATTTTGAGGCGAGAGGACTATTTCAACAAAAGTGAAATTGGTGGCATGAAATAGTTATCTCAACAAGATGACTGTTTGTTGTGACAAGTTATTACGACAATATATTGTTTCGTCGCAACAACCTAGCGCAACAAATTAGGTGGGCGTGGTTGCTTCACTTTAATGCCACACTAATTTTTTTTGTGGTGCAAACACATTGCAACCTTAACTAGATTGTGGTAATAGCATATTGCAACCAAAAAAAATACATGCATTCAAATATATAATTCAAACAATCCGTATATGAATATTATAGTTTGCATAGCCAATATCCATACAGAGAAATATAAATTACCACTTTTTTTGCAACTGAAAATATATTAATTAGCCATCAGGTAAAAGATCCTCATGGACCAAAGCAACAATTGTCTAGAATTGGTCCAGGTCATAGTACAAACCTGCGAACGACAAATATTTGCCAATAAATGGCTTACATAATTTATACCACGCGAAATATAAATTAACACTCAAATCAACATTTTGAATGTGCCATCCTAACTAAGAGCAAATACTAAACTTGGACGTATCCTGAATGTTCATTAGAAAACCACGTGTTGATGATCCCACTTAATTATTTTGACCCTGCAATAAAGAAACAAAAAATAGATGAAGTTACATGATAGATGCACAGATTAGAAACGAACAGGTCAAGGACAAGACGAAATAACTAAAATTGAGATGCTACTAGTAATCTTGTAAATGTTGTCCTCATTTAACAAGAAAAATTCTATAAGGAACATAATATATGCATCAGTACATGGGACACTATCAGGAATTGTTCTACAAGAAGGACATGTGTAAAAACAATGTGAAAGAAGTGATCCATTGGTTCAACTAGTCCATCAGTAAACTTGGATTCTTTGATATTATTTCATATTATGATGGGTTCTATATGCAATTAACATGCACTTGTTGCACACGATGATACTCAATCTAGTATGCTTCCTATGACATCTCTTGATCTCTACAATGAAAAATGTTAGCAAAAATCATGGGTTTTTAGTGGGAACATGATTATTATAAACAATATTTGTTTCACGCAAACAAACAATACTATGCTAATAGCTTTTCTCTCTACGACATCACAGCACTGTAATTTCAAAAATATTAATTGGTGCTAAGCTGCTTTAACCATTAAGAAAACATTATCGTGCCCATCCACCAATCCTTCAAAATTTAGGTAAATCATGTAAATAGGCTAACATTATGGATCAGAGGTAGTACTGTACAGTTAGAATCTATAACCAGTAGGATCAAGTTAAAGATGTATTATTTTACTTAAACGTTACTACTTCAGAAATCATAGACATTCATATAAGTAATATAACAGATCACCACCTAGCAGTTAGCACAATAAATTCAGGAGTAACACCTAGCAGAAAATCTATATGAGATATGCTGAAATAGGCTAATAGTAGCGGTTACATGCTATTCCATAGCAGTGTGATCTGAACACTTTGTGTTACGAATTTTACTGTCACTTGTGCGTAGACTATGTATGCTTTGGTGCAAATGATTTTGTACTACCACAACTCCACATGGTGCAAAGGCAAGCAATTTCAACCAAAGCTAGCACGCAGCCACCTCATGTAATGAAAAGTTCACAAGGGCAATTAGCCATCTGAAATCGATAATCCATTGGAATTTGAGAAGAGCAATTGCCACATTGATTGCTAATCCATGAACGTGAGAAACAGGTAAATATTGTGACTAGATTTCAAACTTTGAAATAATTAGGAATAAGTACGATTATAGGGCCTACAGCAAGCAGATCACTTGCTTATCAGAAAACAGAGCAACATTCAACAAGCAACTCATTTTTCTACAGTAGCAACTAGTGTGTCTGACAACTAGTGCCAACAGCAAAATGAAAATAGAAGCCAAGTTCAAATTTTGGTTCAGCTTACGGTGCATGTTTTTATTATGCCTCCAGCCAACAGACATTGTATGCACATTATGAGGGCTCAAATAAAGGTGAACATGAAGAGAAACCAAGGTTGTTGACTTACCATTGCTTTAAACATTCTGCTGTTCTTTGTTGATGCATGTATCAGCGCATTTGAAGAAATTACATTCTGCCTTACACCTAGAGCCCCAGCAGCGGTCTTTGGAAGAATATTTTGCAGGTTTGGGTTACTATTTTCTTTGCCAGAAGTTGTTTTCTTAGGCGTCTGCAAATAGAAGTGCACTTTTAGCAATGCATGTAAGCAAAATAAAACTTACAAGTTTGCAAGCATATGAGTACAATCACCTGATGTTGCTGCGCCTCTTTGGTTACCACCTGTTGGCTCAACTGTGCAAACTTTGCCATCATCATGTTCTCAAATTCCAGTCTCGATTTTCGCTCCTTTTCCAACAATCTATCCCTTTCAGCACGCTCGTCTTCCAATAATTTTTCCCTTTCAGCACGCTCTTCTTTTAACCTCTCCTCAAGGTTTTCTCTCTCAGCACGCTCCAAGTTAATCCTCTCTAGTGTGCTTTCACGCTCAGCTTATAACTGATCTTGTAATTCAGTGACATGATCTCTAAGCTCAGAGTTTACCTTTTGGGTCTCTGCTTGGGCACGGGCTTGATCTTCAAGCTGGGATTTAATCCTTTCAGCGCCACTTGGTGGTTTGGCCATGTAGCCATACCCACGTGGCTGGGATGACTTGCATTTCAGAGTGTCCTTATATGCAGTCTGGAAAATATTGCTTCTTTCTTCAGTTGAAAGTGGAGCTTGAGTTTCATTTTCTTTGTTTTGAACAAGTTGACATGCTTTGTCCTATATAAAACAAGTACAATCCCATCAGATGAAGAAGTATCCAAGGTGCACAACATTAAAGAACTAGAGAGTAAGGGGAATTTATTTTACTCACATAAACATCCTGCGACTCTTTGTTGGGACATGCTCCATTCTTCTTGTGGGTCAGTTCCCAAAGAGCGACACAGTCTGGCTCTTCTCCAGTTTCCATGTTTTTCTGCAAGTAGTATAACATGAGATGCTTGAAACATGAAAAGCATAGTTACCAGCAAGCCATACATATTATTAAGTTAAGACTCATACCTCTTGAAAACTTAGTTGTGAGTATGACTTTGATCCAACTCTGTGTTTTGTCTTCTGTTTCTTACGGTTATCGGAGTTCTTTTGGCTGATTTCCTATCCAAACATTAAAACAATGTATAACCGGTCAAACAAGCCCTTTCATCTAAGTTGCAGTTACCAAACAGTGAGATAAGAGATAACCTTAAATTTTGCATCTGTTCCAAAGTACTGAATCATCCATTCCCACTCTTCCCGTTGTAAATCTTCCGGCACATTAGCCAATCTAGCAGCATCTGTTTTGTATGCCTTGTAAGTGGAGCTTAGAGTTGATCGCCAGCCCCTATATCGCTCTTGCGCAATTTTGAGAACTTTCTCTTCATTTTCTGGTGTATCTTCCAATGCCCATCTATCCTGTAATGTGTAAAGCAAAGACATATACTTAATTACTGCATTATCGATGGTAAAGTAAACAACACATCTAAAAAATGATGAACGCACTTTCATATCCATGAAAATTTGTCGATGGATGGTCGGGTGAATGTCCGACCACTTTCTCACTCCAATGAGTGGTAACTTTCTTTTCATTAGGACTACTACATCATCCAGGAATGAGCGGTAGTTCATTCCTACTGGACCACCCAAATTTTCAGAGAATGTAATATTAAGCTTTTCTGCTCCATTGGCATAACGCTTCTTAGATGCTTTAAAACCCTTGAGAACACCTCGCCCTTTCTTCTTCTGTCCATCATTTTCTACAACCCAAATCACAAGAGAAATATTGCGTTACTTGATATTTGATTGCAATAGACTAGGAAACACATATGAACCAAATTGCATACCATTCTGTAGTAGTTCACGGTTGCGGCGAGCATGGGATGGCCATTCAGCCAGTGCACACATGTCATTACCAGACACTGGAGTGTTACATTCTTCTGGAGTTGCTGTAGAAGGTTTAATAGTTGTTAAGATTAAGCAATTCAGGAATTTCTGCATTATAGCAAATGGTAGAGACAGCTTCAAATTCAGAAAGTTTTTACCGGATCCATGTTCATTTATGTATGATGTTATACTTTCCATCCTTGTTAGGAGAACAGATCCTTTCTCTACTGAACACAAGAACAATAAATGAACTTAGGTCTATCAAAGTGCACCATTCAGTATAGTGATTAAGAACTAAGGAAGTTGTGTACCATGCTGAAAGGAGTAGTGTGAATCATCTCTTTCCTCTGAAGCTTGTACTCGGCGTCGGTGTATTGCCATCGGTCTCCCACCAGCACGGTGTTGCGTTGAATTCATTGTTGTGCCCTTGGGTATGTAATATCAGAAATATAGTTAATTTCAGATGAAACGCAATACTTAACGCAGGCATAAATAATTAGATGGCCAAGAGAAGTTGTATTATTCGCTACCTAAGACAGCAAAGTGGCAAAATTAAGCTACTGAATCAATAACAGGACCAAGTGGAAAAAGCAAGGACAGCAGCATCTGTAGTACTAGATAATACCCCGCGCGTTGCTACGAAAATTGTAGAAATAAATTTATTGAAAATAAAATTAAGACATATGAAAATTCACCACGGTGTACAATAAGTATAATAATTGGGTGTACATTCTCCGCAAAAACAAACAGTATATAGAAAGTTTATTCATGAGGTGCGACAAACACGACTTTCAAAATCTAATTACCATGACAAATAAGAAAAGAAATAATGAGTCCAACTTGGCCGCTAAATGCAATGTCCGCGAGAAAAACTTGAGAATCTGGTTGTGCTATATAACAGGTTGAACATCTAGTATGCTTCAATACAGGTGAACAACGGTAATCTAAGAATGATCAAACTTAATTAGGAATTAGTCATGTGAAAAATATATTGGAAATGATATTTCATATTTGAACAGAAAATACACAAATGAAGAAAGATTAGAAAAACTTGCTGAAGTGATATTAATCATGGGACAAATAGGTGCAGTTTCTGAAACATGGCAGAAGAGAACGAAGCACCAGGTTAAAACCATTATACCAAGAAATAACCACGGTTCATTACCAGGTTCAGATCATCGTCACACCAACAAAGTTTCGAAAGCATGTTCCCGAAAATATCAGGATCTTCTTTTCATGTTTGAAACTCTTCTAACATAGTGCAATTGTTATTAATCTAGACTGACAGGAAATTTAGGTTCGCAAAATGAAAACATTGGAAAAGGAGTGGGCGTGACATACCAGAAAAAAAATTGACACCTAGTTTTTGTGCATGTTAAAAAAAAATTAGCATGCTTACCACAGGCTTGTCAAATAACTTAATCAAATGTTAATCTACAAAAGCTTCAGCAGGTTAGTAGAATTTGAAGAAAGGGTATCCTGTAGAAAGCGATGAACTGCGACGAACTAACCATCATAATTATGAAGAACCGGTGTTACCATTCACTGACTCGTGCGATCTAAGCAGCCAACGAAAACCCAAATAAGTCAAACCCATGCCAGCCTCCGCAAGCATGTAATCACCGAAGAAGCAAATCAAATCGGGAAAAATCTCCTCTCCCTCACCCCGTATAACTGGCCAAAGCGCAATCCAATCAAGATCAGAAACTTGATTTTGCATGGGGATTGATCCCCGGGGTTATAGTTGGACGCCTCCTCCACTGCCGCCGCCGGAGATTGATCCCCGGGGTTATAGTTGGACGCCTCCTCCGCCTGTTCCTGCTCGTGCCGCGGGGGCGGGTCGCTCCGATCCGTGGCTCCCTCCGGCGGTGGAGCCTCCGCCGCCGCCCGCCTCGGGGGCCGGTGGGGCCGAGCGCGCAGACGGCGGCGATCTGCGCCCGCCTGCTGGGCACGCCCAGTGCCAGGCCGACCATCTGCCGCGGGATGCCGCATCGACGGGGGAAGAGAAGCAGCATAGGAACGCTGGAGGCGAGAACGACGGAGGGAGGTAGAGAGCTAGCGCGGGCCACGCCGGAGGCGATAACGACGGAGGGAGGGTTCTATGGGAGGAAATAAGTGAGCAGGAAGGAGATCGAAGGATCAACCTGTGTCGTCCGTTCGGTGGACTCCGACGCATGCCTCATCGTCGACGCCGCCGTCATGACGCCGTGAGGACTCAGATCCAATCACGGTTTAGACAGAACATAATGGAGACTCTTTATAGCAGGAAATTTTTAGCGGGAGTTAAGCGGGAAAAGCAAATAATTGGTAAAAAGTTAAAAAAAATAGATGTTAGCGGGTGAATTTAGCGGGAAAGATACTAAATACCTCTAGTACACGATTAATTTTAGGATGACAATTAATTTGGATCAAATAGGAAATATATGTGGTGTTAAAATAAAAATACTGCTAATTTTGTTAGTAAAACATTATTTTGTTGTATCCATCATACGTCGTGGTCTATACCGCACCCGATAATTGTCGACGAGCGATCCGGCACCCTCCCCTCTAACATTTGTCGGTACTGGTTGTAGCTACTCTTTATCCTCCATCGACCATCGTACTGAGTTGTTTATGATAGCAATGAGTCTGAAGCCGGCACACGAACATGAGTTGAGTTGGCCAATCAAGCGCGCACTACTCAAGATCAATGTCCATGTTGGTGCCAACCGGACAAGCCTATAGTCGGCACACGAAAATAATGAAGAGTATTTATACCTGGAAATGTTAGCGGGAGTTAAGCGGGAAAGGCAAAAAATTGATGAAAGGTTAAAAAATTAGATGTTAGCGGGTGAATTTAGCGGGAAAGATACTAAATACCTCTAGTACACGTTTAATTTTAGGATGAGAATTAATTTGGATCAAATATGAAACATATGTGGTGTTGAAATAAAAATAGTGCTAATTTTGTTGGTAAAACATTATTTTGTTGTATCCATCATACGTCGTGGTCTATACCACACCCGATAATTGTCGATGAGCGATCCGGCACCCTCCCCCTCTAACATTCGTCGGTACTGGTTGTAGGTACTCTTTATCCTCCATCAACCATTGTACTAGCCGAGATCGATGTCCGCGCCATTGCTAATCATATGAGCATGTAGTCGACACATGAACAAGAGCTTACCCCACCGGGATAATGGAGGTGGTGCGGGCTAAGCTCAGTGATATAAACCTCATGGGACCCCCACCCTTATTTAAACTACTTCTAGGTTATATTGTTGCTTTGTAACCCAAGTATATGTCCGTGCCATTGCTAATCATATGAGCATGTAGTCGACACATGAACAAGAGGTGACCCCACCGAGATAATAGAGGTGGTGCTGCCTACGCTCATTGATATAAACCCCATGGCACCCCCACCCTCATGTAAAACTACTAGGTTATACTATTGCATTGGAACCCAAGTAGATGTCCTAAAAAATGGATAGGGTAGCCATAACAACGTCCTCAAGAGGGTCACGACACCCGCATGCGTCGATGTCGTAGGACCGAAGCGCTTGGATTTCGCCCGAAAAAACCCTTGCCACTCTTGGTACCTTTAACAACTAGTCATCAAATTTATGTCATGACAAATGTAGATCAATTCTCCTCAAAGAAACATGTAATTCCAAAAGAAGTTCTACCCAAAGTTGAGACACATATAGTGATAGAAATAGCAGTGCATAAGACCCTCGGCCGCCATCTCGCTTTGCCGCCTCCATAGCCTATTCTTCCGCCGTCGCCATATAGATGGTGAACGTCGGTCTGGATGTCGCTTTACCTCTCGCCGTCACCAGTTGTGAATTACACTACCAACGGTCATTCATGCACAAATACCGGGATGTTCATATCATTTCGAATGAAGAGATTATATTCATTTGTGATAAATAACTTTAATATGATATCTATGCACTATTTCAATAAATTGTTTAGAGCTTGCTATGTAAGTCCAGTACTCCATTTATACATTTTTTCTATTTTTCCAAGATATTGGATTGTTTGCTTATATCAGAATATTTTCCACAATTCACACCCGTTTTGTACTTGCGAATATGAGTTGCCGTAAATATTTGATTCCATGTAAAGAATTTGTAAGGCAAAGACAAAAGAACCATAGTTTAAATATACTTACCTCTGCCCCATACGAGAATTTCCGATGCATGCTCCCATTCTTTGCAAGTTCTCTAATTATATATGATGTCTATCTTCTACAATTTCTTCCACTCGAACAATTTGAGTTTGTATGGGTAAACAATTGTTGTATGAAAAAAATAGGAAAAACGTAGTCAATGCGAAGTCGTCGCCCCGACGGCCCGGCTCCTTATCTCCTTTCCATAGCCCTTCCATTCCCCATCTCGGCTTCCAATCTCACAATCTCGCGACGATGGCAGCCCGATTTCTGATTGTAATCCATGATGACAGCGACGACGACGAACGAGTAAACGATGGTAAGCCTGCGCCTCTGTCCCCTCCTCTGTCCCTTTGCTCTGTCCCTTCCTCCGTCCGTCTGTGACTTCTCCGCCCGACGCCTCTGTCCCCTCCTCAGTCGGCGCGTCCGTCGCGAGCGATATTGGGCAAGGCGTCGGTCGCTGGAGCACGCAGGCGTCCGTCCCTGCTCATCCTCCCACTGAAAAATTATTCTTGCATGTAGATGTGGTCGGACAACATGCTGCCGCCGCCATGGATTTCTGGAAGAAGAGGGGTTGGCAAGGCGCTGGCGGATCGACGAAGCCTGGATCGTCAAAGCGCCCACGCGAACTAGCTTATTCCTCTAGGACGGAGGATTCGGATCGTTTCGCCATGTCCGCTGGCGGAGCGACGAAGGCCGCTAGCGGATCGAGGAAGGCCACTGGCGGAGCGAAGAAGACCGGATCAAGGAAGGTTTTGTCTATGAACCGCTCTCTTTGGCTGAGATTAATCAAATGAGGCATTTCATAATAACAAACTGTGAGGAAACCGAGCCATGGATCGAGTAAGTAAACCTTTGTATTTATTAGACATCATGACGTGCATTAATTATTTCAGTTCAACTAATAATCATTTATATCTTTGAAGTGAACATCTTGAGGAGCTCAGAAGGAATAATTCTCGAAATCCTAATAAGCAACACAATGAAGAGTTTGTTGGCTGGTTCGAGAGACGGGTAAGTTCCTTTCACATTTTCACTAACGTTACTCATAGTATGTTCATGATTCATACATATCCTCTTCCATGAAACAGATCACAGAGCTCCACAATGATGGGAAGGTCAACAACCTTATTTATGCACTTGCTAAAGGACCTGATCACCGAGCTCGTGTTTACAACCGTACAGTTCTGAATGGATATTTCTATCGGAATTCGTATATTGAGAAGGACTTGAGTACCCAAAATAGTGGTGTCATAGTCAAGGGCGATGACAACATAGGCAACATTGATTATTATGGAGTGATCAAGAAAATAATATTTCTTGACTATCCTCCTGATAAGGAGGTCGTTTTATTCCAATGTCACTGGTTTGACGTGCCTCCGGCCCATAGATCTCAGAGTAGGGGGTATAAGAAGGACAAATACGGAATTATTGACATTGACACTACTCTAGCCCGATTCACTGGAGACCCTTACATTCTAGGCCTCCAAGCTCAATAGGTTTTCTATGTCAAAGATGTGAAGAACCCTGATTGGGCAACTGTGATTAAAATGAATCCACGCAATTTGTTTGCTCCTTCTGCTATAAATGGCGTAGGCCTTGATGAACCTGCTGAAGCCGACGAAGGTGAGGCAGACGTGCAGGATGTCGTCGACACATACATTACAGTGCCAGACATACCTGAAGATATCACTAGTTGGTGCAGAAATGATGTCGAAGGATACAACATTGATGTTTCGGTCATCAAAAATATAAGACCCGCTGAGTTTGAAGAAGTTCAAATCGAATCCGATGATGATACGGATGACGATGAAGCTTACGTAAATGATGGCCATGTTGCTCCTTTCGGACAAGAAGGATTGGATGACGACGAGGGGTTCTTTGTTTAGGTTTCGATCTTTTGGTAAGTTGCATATTGCTGCTCATACCATCTTTCTGTATTGCCTGGCACATGATACTGCACTCTTGCAAGCAGCAAGCTTGATCTCTGCATGAGTGGTCATAGGCGGGCACAGGCTTATTCATGGGTATTCAGCTGAATACCTATTATTTTGGATAAGAAAATATCATGCAGTATTCAGCCAACCTAGCATAGTAAAATTACCTATCTTTCATCTTCACTAGTTCACTGAATGAGCTTCTAGCCCAACAAAATCTAGTCATTCTGTAGTATGCGTGCAGCCTCCTATTACTTAGTAGTACTACAGATTGTTATTCATCAATGTCCTAGCCTTATACTTGCTCTTGATCTTCAACATAGCTAGTCTGCACTTGCTTATTTATTTTCCTGATGGCCTACACTAGTTATATATCAATTAATAGATGCATTGTATTGAAATTTCAGTTTGGCATCTGCGTGCACGCCGGATTGGTTCAGAGGATGTTCGTACGTGGAGTTCCAATATCAATGTTTAGTAGTTAATTGCTTCTACACTTCACAATTGATAAAGTCTGATGGATGTAATGTGGATCTTTGCAACCTTTATTACATAGCACCTGGCAACAAGTTTTTAAGATACAGATAGCACCTGGCACTTGTAAGATGGCATCAAAGTTCAGTTTGACAGTTTGATAAGAAATTCAAAGTTTACTGAAAAATTCGAAATTGCAGTAATCAAGCACACGTATGTAAGCTATCTGGGAAAGTTTCATTCGTTTTCAATGATATCTATGTGAGAACAGTCGATTTGAATGTAGACTTCCAATTTTCGACCGAAAATTCAAAGTGTCCAGAAAAATTTGCAAAAATTCCAGTAATTCAAATACATGTATGTAAGCTATCTGGGAAAGTTTTATTCATTTTCAATGAGTCATTTCAGAGAACGGTCCATTTGAATGTATAGTTCCAAATTTTGACCGAAAATTCAAAGTGTCCAGAAAAATTTGCAAAAATTCCAGTAATTCAAATACATGTATGTAAGCTATCTGGGAAAGTTTTATTTATTTTCAATGAGTCATTTCAGAGAACGGTCCATTTGAATGTACAGTTCCAAATTTTGACCGAAAATTCAAAGTGTCCAGAAAAATTTGCAAAAATTCCAGTAATTCAAATACATGTATGTAAGCTATCTGGGAAAGTTCCATTCATTTTCAATGAGTCATTTCAGAGAACGGTCCATTTGAATGTACAGTTCCAAATTTTGACCGAAAATTCAAAGTGTCCAGAAAAATTTGCAAAAATTCCAGTAATTCAAATACATGTATGTAAGCTATCTGGGAAAGTTTCATTCATTTTCAATGAGTCATTTCAGAGAACGGTCCATTTGAATGTACAGTTCCAAATTTTGACCAAAAATTCAAAGTGTCCAGAAAAATTTGCAAAAATTCCAGTAATTCAAATACATGTATGTAAGCTATCTGGGAAAGTTTTATTCATTTTCAATGAGTCATTTCAGAGAACGGTCCATTTGAATGTACAGTTCCAAATTTTGACCGAAAATTCAGAGTGTCTAGAAAAATTTGCAAAAATTCCAAAAATTCAGATACATGAATTTAAGCAATCTGGGAAAGTTTCATTCATTTTCAATGAGTCGTTTGAGAGAACGGTCGATTCGAAAGTACAGTTCCTAATTTTGACAAAAAATTCAAAGTGTCCAGAAAATTTTGAAAAAATTCCAATAATTCAAATAAATGTATTTAAGAAATCTGGAAAAGTTTCATTCATTTTGAATGAGTTGTTTGAGAGAACGGCCAATTTGAATGTACACTATGGGAAGAATATTTCTCATACCAAACCCAACATCATCGTACACAACGAAAGCCCCGCACCAGCCTGTGACTACCGTGGGCCTTACTAGGGAATTTACAGTGCTAGCCCATATATTACTCGTCTATTTAGCCCATGCACATATTACCTCGGATATACAATTTGTCGCAATATGTAAAACCTATTGCAACAAAGTGAAATCGGAGCAATAATTTGCTGTTGCAACCACGTTGGCTTTTGTTGCCATATGAAACCAGGTTTTTGCAACGACATCTGCAGGTAAGGCAACATTAATAAATTGTTGCAATATGTATGCGGTTATTGCAATGGTGCTTTATTTTGTTGTAATATCTAACCTCTATTGCAACAAGATGCCTTATTGGTGCAACGGAGCTTAATCGTAGCGATAATGTTACTATATTACAACGCCCATGTAGTTCGTTGTAATATGTGGACCCTATTGCAACAAAATATGGGTTTATCGCATCTAACCTAAGTTGTGGCAATATGTGGGCCCTATTACCACAAATGGAAAATTTGTGGTGATATTGTGCCTTGTTGCAACGAAATATGGTTGTTGCAATAAATTTTGTTGCAATAGACCGGAATCCTTGTAGTATGTCTTTGAAGGTGTTTGCTCCAGTACAACCCCCTCCCCCAAACTCAGAAACAAGAATGGCTGAGATCGCTAGATACCCCTTCAAAATTAAGGTTATGATGGTCTTTGAGAATAATTAGCAATAGTTAAGTTTATACTTAGCCCTGTAGAGAACCCGTATGGCCCAATTATTTTTTATGGATTTGTACACTTATGTATATATATACGTAATAGGCATATCCGCAGGAGCTGTGCCGTGGCGGAGTCGCTGGCGCGAAGCAGGTCGGACTGTCCGGTTCAGTACACACCGGCCACGGGCGCGACGCTTGCACCTTGGTCGCACTTGGTGAGAGAGTGCGGTGCACAGCCGGCGTGCAAGTGAGACATGCAGCTCGGTGGTGCGATCGTCGTCTTCCAACTTTCCAAGGCCACTGGATCTGCGTCGGCGTCGCCGTTGCTGGTTGGGCAAATCACAGTTGACCGATCAATGGATGCATATTGTGCTATGGAAACTTGGAGTACTGCCGTGCGTGTTGAGAAACCTGCTGACGATGAGGCTTGCAGATGGCGGGGGATCACTTAGTGGACGGCGGCTGCAGCGGCGTTTGGCGCCGACAAATGCGAGCTGTTTGTATGTGTGAGAGCCTGAGAGGCTAGAATACGGTATGTCTATACGTAGACATACATGGTTTTGGATATGGGCTTGGATGGGCCTGTTTTATTTAATCAGTTATTTAATTAATTAAAAACTAATTACCAGTTTACCCTTAATGTGCTTGGAGAGGAGGGTTGTACCAGAGCAAGGCTCGCCTTTGAATAGGCGGAGCCTGTACTCTCGTACCAGTTGGGGCTTGAACCAAAGAGCTTAACTCGCCAAGATATGAATTGATGAAACCATGAGCGGATAGAGGTTTCTTCATGAATAGCTTTCCGCTGAGCCGTCCATATCGCCCACAAGGTGACCGTCAAACGTGTGAATTGCGCATGAGGGAGGGACTCCATGAGGTTGAATAGCTAATTCTTTGCATTTGTCTCAACAATAGATTGCATATGTTCAACCATCATTTCATCAGACAGAGCCCAAACATTAGTCTCCATGTTGCACTCGACAAGCGAATGTCTCCATGAATCGGCAGTCCCACAAAGCGTGCATACACTAGATCTAGCCATGTGTTGGTGCTCCAGAACATCAGCAGTGGGAATTGATTGTTGAGCGAGCCTCCATAGGAAAACCCTAATTTTTGAAGGCACCGGTGTTTTCCACAAGGAGGACCAACCTTTTGCCTCGGATTTAGAATTAGATGCCCCCGCGTTGACCTCTAAGTAATTTTCTCTACTGATCTTTGTGGACACCATCATCCTGTATGCCTAACACACCGAGAATAACCCTTTTCGATCAAAATGCCACGCCCAAAAATCAGTTTGACGCCTGGTACATAGTGGAATGCTCAAAATGGTAGCAGGGTCCGCCGGTAGAAATAATTCATGAAACAATCCTTCCCAAGTTGTTGTGGTCTCGTCAATCAGCTCACTTACCATGGTCAGTGGGTTAATTTTCAGAGATACAATTGGTCTCATACTACTATCTGAGGCATCCAGTTACCTTCCCAGATCCTCATTGTCCGGCCATCACCAATTCTACGAATGAGTCCCTGAGTCCCTATGTCAGCACATCTCTGCTAGCTATGCTGGAGCACCAGATTTGAGATGGATGAGGCCATAGCTCAGCTGACAATATGGTAGAATCCTAGAAGTATATAGCCTTGAGTAGCTGAGGGCTCAAAGAATTTGGCTCTTGCAATATTCGCCATGACTCCCGGGCAAGTAGGCACAAGTTAACATTTTTGATATCACGAAATCCTAAGACACCCAAGTGTTGTGTCTTAATCATCTCCGCCCACGCCCACAAGACCCAATGAGCTTTGCATTCTCCTTTCTTACTGCCACACCAGAATTGTCGAATTAGAGAGTGATATAATTGCATAAACCTCTCGGCAATTGGAAACATACCATCAAATATACCAAAATCTCTTAAAAGTAGCATTCTTTGAGTTTCCAGCATCTGTAGGCATCCCGAGGTAACGCTCGTTCATTACTAACATGGAGGACGTTTTTCACCACATCACGTGTAGCTTGTGTGCACCCCTTTGTAAAGAATATGGATGACTTCTCCTTGTTGATCCGTTGCCCTGTACCTTGGCAGTAGACCTCCAGAAGGTTACACAATTCTTCCGCTCCTTCTCTACTCCCCTATAAATATAGCACGCTATCATCCGCGAGTAATAAGTGGTTAACCAACAGAGCCGATGGAGCCACTTTAATTCCTCCTAGGAGCGATGATTGATCATTAACTTTTAGAAGGCAAGGAAGGCCCTCCTCTGCTAATAGAAAAAGATAAGGTAAGATAGGATCACCTAGATGCAAGGGAAGTATTAAATCTTTCCTGAACTGATGTGCATAAGCCTCGGCAAAAATAGGAAGCCCATCATGCATAGAATTCTTATCATTGTCGTACGCCGGGATCTTGTGCCTCGTTGCGTCTTTAGAGACTACAAATAGGGTTTAGCATGCATAGTTATCATATAGACAAGCTATCAAGCCATTGAGCACTATCAAACTCGTCCATTTCATATGCGACTACAGGGTGAATGGAAACAAAATATTTTTCCTTGCTTTTGAGAATTTTTTCCCGTTGAACATAGACCTAGTTTTTCCTTTTATTTTTATTCCTTAGAATCTTTTTTTGTCTTTCCGGTGGTATCAAACAGCCGCTTAATACCTTATCTGCCTCTTTAGAAAATCGCTGGAAAATATTTTGAGTTATGTATTGCTTTTTTGCTCTTCACTTGTACTCGTCCACCTAGTCGACTTCTAGTATTTTTTTTTGAGTTGTGTATCCATTCCAATAATACAATTGTCAAAGTATCTTTAATTTATGGAGGAAGATCTTGGCAAGATATGCATGCTTTGAAAGAATGCAAGGAATCACTAGTGAATAGTCCCTTCATAAAATGATCTAGGTCTGATATCAACCAATATTCAATTGATGCACTAGACGACTATTACAAAAATCCGAACTCATGGAAAGAGGTAAGATAATATATTTTTATTCTAACACCCCCCCCCCCCCCCCCCCCGCTCACGTCTAGGTTGGTGGGATTCTTTTTTCCTATTCATGGGCCCATGATATGTAAGGTATTCGTAGGGATTTACTTTTAATACCGCGTTGGCCAAGATCTGAATCAGTACCTCTGGTTCTAACATCAAATTGAATTGATGCTTTCAAAAGTCCAAACCAATGGAAAGAGCCCGAGCTAGGCAATATATTTTATATTCTACCAGTCAAGACAACATGATCATTACTTTGATGCAGGGGCGAATCTAGGGGATTAGCATTGGGTTCACCTTAATGTAATGGTGTCATCTTCTAAATATGAGCAACAATGAATGCAATGAATGGTGATTTTTGAAGGATTTTCCAAAAAATTATTGGTGTTAACTAATCCCAACACCTACACATCAGCTCTTGACCATGGTATTCGTCACCATATTGAAGTTGTCAGGTAGGGCATTCACTAGTGGAAAACAGGGCATCAGTCCCGGTTCGTTTGGGCCTTCAGTCCCGGTTGCGCAACCGGGACTAACCAACCGGGACTGATGCCCAATCTTTAGTCCCGGTTGCTATACGAACCGGGACTAAAGAGAGACCACGTGACAAGGGCCAGGCACTCGTGGGCGTAGGATCTTTAGTCCCGGTTCGTGTTACGAACCGGGACTAAAGTGTCCACACGTGGCAGCGTCTGCTGCTTCTTTATTTTTCTGGATTTTAATTGTTATTTAGGGGTTTAGGGTTTAGGGTATATTTGTATTTTGCTCCATTCAATTGTTTGATCCATTTCAAACAAGTTTTCTTATATACTTATTCATACAGCATTACAATATAATATATAAACCGATACATATATAATATATTTGGTTCACCGAGCATATACATGCATACAAGTATATATACAACTTGTTCACAGACATAAGATCACGACTTCTGTTTAATTATACACATTGTCTAATCGAAACTGACATGAAATTCACCCTTTGGGTTAATGACATGGTCAAGCAGAAATCCGGCTATTTCCTCTTGAATTCCTACTATGCGTTCAGTCGGTGAGAGCCGATTCCGCTTTGCTTCGAACTACGAAGAAGAAGAACAATATGAATATGAATCATCATAACAAAATTGATGCCAATAAAATGAATTTGTCAGTATATTGTTTACTTACTGTTTGAAAATCAATTCCTTCAGTGACCTGCGCACGAAGGTTCTCGCAAGCGTAGTATGCACATAGATCAGTCCCCGAAGGCTGCCTCGCACACTTTACGAGAATAGATTTTAGTCAGTGACATATCAAGATTGATATACTTAATGGTATTTGAAACTAGAATTAAAGGGATGTGTGGACCTAGCTCGTACGACTTACCTCGATCTGACGGTAAATCAGCTCATTTTTCCATTCACCTTTAACTGTGCGTATAAACCGTTTCCAAACACTGTCGAGCAAATAAAATGAATAGATGAGTTATAGATGAACGAAAGAGACCGATATAATGCCGTAATGATTGAAATTACCTATCCATCATATCAATGATGCTTTGGTATTCATTAAGTGGTTTATTCATCGAGTCAAAGATTTGAACCTTTCCATAGTCAGGTTCAATCTTTAGCAAAATCCAGTGGTAACTGCGTGCAAGTTTAATTATATAAGTTAATAAACTCATCAATTACACTTATAACATAGAGTAAGGAAAAGTAACTATGTATAAGATAGTAACACTCACCTGATGTTGTATGGAAACAGTATTCTAGCTCGGTATTCCTGCGTAAGTAGGAACTCTAGCAAGATATCCTCCGTCTCCTTGCGTTTCCTCTGTATCATCGCTCCGTTAACTCGATTTGGATCAATGAATTCAAGTGGAGGTTATTCCATTTCTTACATTCCATACTCTTCATTCTGCATAATAAACAGCGTAGTGAGGAAAATTACATGCAAAGAACGAGTTGAGCTAGAGACTTATAGAAATAATGAATCACTTACAGAACATAGGCACTGACGAGAGATATGTCGAGCGCGTCTTGATTGAATAGCTGAAAGAATTCATCAAACTCAATATGCACCAAGTCTTCACCTAAGAAATGGTCCTTTGTGATTTTCATAAGGAGAAAATCTTGCGTGCCCTTTGCGGCTTGCAGGTACCACTTATGCAATTTTCGCATTTGTGTTGGTAGATTTTTTTCAATCTCAGGTGGGATCAGACTCTTCCCCTTTTCATATTGCCGTGCTATAGGCGCCTTTGGGGTGATATCTTCATGTAGCAATTGAGAAAGAGTCAAACCAGCTTCTTTAGCAAAGTCGGCGGGATTGGGTTGAGCAACACTCCCACCAGCATCACTAGCAAAGACCTTTAGTGGGGAGATCGATTTTTTGATCTGTGCTCCAAGCTGGGCAACGTCTCTTTTCCCTCTTGCAGTTGCGCTTATCTTATTAGCTTCTTTTTTTGCATCTACCTGCTCATCCAAACAAAGCTTGTAGTCATCTGGCTTACGCAATTCATATTGTGAAGGTTGGGTAAGCATATCAAAGGCCCACTCCTTCTGTTCCAGAGTATATACCTGCTTCGGTGTAGGGGTCGAGCGTAGGGCTGTGAGCTTCCTTTTCACTTTGGCTCTGTCCTCCGCCTCAATTTCTTCAGCAGTCTTCTCGATAGGAGGAGGCGGCACCGCCTTAGCTTTCTTGGCCCGTTTCTTCGGAGAGACATTGCTAGTGGACATAGCAGCGGACTTGCCACAACTCTGGGACTTACGAGTGGGCTGAGGCGGCGGAGGTGGCGGAGGCGACTGACATTAAGGTGGAGATCGATGTGGACTCGGGGTATGGTGGTAGTCGTCCCTATCGTCGTCGGGAGGTGGTGAATTGCGAGGACTTAGAGGAGAGGGTGGCCGCCTTGGCGCCGAGCCTGGAAACACGATGTGTTTATTATCCCAAAGAATTATACCACCCAATACTTCTCCCAGTTTTTCCTCCTCTTTAGGTCCAGCGACGTCAAGATTGAGGGACTCATACCCCCTTTCAATTGCATCCACCCCGACCTTAGCATAGCCAGATCGAATCTCACGGCCATGCCAGGTTTGTCCAGGTCTAGATGGCAACACATAGCCAACCGCCACCTTCATCGATATGTTCTTCATGGGAACATGCAGCTCACAGTCTATCTTCTTGGTGATATCATCCACGGGGTAGTGAACCATCGGTACCTCCGTGGAAGCCACGCTGCTTCTCCGCTGAGATCGGTCGCCTGATGCATGTTCTAGGTGTTGCTGATGCTGAGTTGCCCCTTGCGACTTTAATTCCTCCAGTGCCTTCTGCTGCAGTAAATACAACTCTCTCAGCTCAGTCTGTTGCCTTTCTATGCTCTCTATCCGTGAGGCCTCCTCCTGCGCCTTCCGCTTCTTTGCTCTCTCTCGGCTTCTATAAGTCTGGCTCTCTTCGGCGAACCCAGACCTCCACGGAATAGCAGAACCCAGACCCCGTGTTCGTCCTGTGTGTTCTTTGTTCCTGAGGGCCTTTGTCTGCTCGTCGTTCTCTCTGTCCGGCTTGAACGTCCCCTCTTGAACCTCGGCGATTGTCTTGACAAGTGCTCCCAGGGGTTCAGCAATTTGTTTCTTCTCTTCAACTAATTTCCCTGTTCTCTCATCATAGACAGCTCCATGGGCAAGTGCCCAATTTCTTGACCTTCTGGGCCATTGTTCTGTTTCTGGTTCGATGCCTTTTTCTCGTAGGGCGGCCTCTTGCATATCCCACTTAGGCTCGGCCCTTTTGTAGCCACCTGGACCCAACTTATGGTGATATTTCTTTTTCGCGGCATTTGCCTGATTTTTCTGACTCCTTAGCTTACCCAGCTCTGACTCCTTGTACTCCACAAATGCGTCCCAGTGATCCCGCAGGAACTCATTGGGGTCAGTAAATTCTGGAGCTTGTCGATCGGCGTTGACATAGGCGTTCCATAACCTCTTCTTGTGGTTATTGAACTGTGCAGCCATCTTCTTGAGATCCCACTCCCTGACTTTCTCCTTTTGTTTCTCTGCTTCTTCCAGGGACTCGGTGACCGGCAGATTGAAATGTGGAATGAGGGAATCCCAAAGTCTGTCTTTCAAGACCTTGGTGACATAATTGACTGCTGCACCCTCTTCTGGCTCTGGCTGTGCTGGCTCTCCCTTTGCCGCCTTGGGCTTATACCAATACTGAATGCTTATCGGCACCATGTCCCTGACAAGACATCCACATTGACTAGTGAACGCATTTGCGACACTCTTGGGTTCCAACGGTTCGCCTTCATTTGAGAGACGCCCAATCGTGTAATGCTGATTCGATGCCAGCCGTTTGGCCGGGCCTCGCTTCTTTCTAGAAGATTCAGAGGTCTAAAATAAGAAAACACTCGTTAATATATATACCACATAATGCATCGTCATCTACTGATTCATGAATAGAGCTAGTCTTCATATATATATATATATATATATATATATATATATATATATATATACCTCGCTGGACCGTGTTATTAAGTCACGTCCAGTCCCTTGTGAGCCGTCCTCGCAATCATCATTTTCCGATTCATGCGGCTGCTCCTCCTCCATTCCGTCACCCGACTCGTTCAAAAATTCTGAGCCGTCTCCTTCTGCACGGGTGGTACCCTCTTCTTGTGCACGGGTGGTACCCTCTCCTATAATATTCAATATCTCTTATTCACCTTCTCTTCCGGCGCCGAAATCCATAACTGAAATCCATAACATATAGCATTTCTATTTCTAATAAAATCTAACCTAAATAAAATCTATATAGCATTTCTATTACCTAACTAATAGCATTTCTATTACCTAACTAATAGCATTTCTATTATCTAACTAATAGCATTTCTATTATCTAACCTAAATTGCATTTTACTAACTAGCATTTTACTAATAATAATAGCATTTCTATTACTATTCATTTTTATTACTATTACTAATAGTAATAGCATTTCTATTACTATTACTAATAGTAATTGCATTTTACTAACTAACATAAATAACATATTTTCTAACATAAAATCTAACTATTTTTCTAACATAAAATCTAACTAATAGTAATTGCATTTTACTAACTAACATAAATAACTTATTTTCTAACATAAAATCTAACTATTTTTCTAACATATAAAATCTAACATAAAATCTAACTAATAGTAATTGCATTTTACTATTACTATATTTTTCTAACATAAAATCTAACTATTTTTCTAAATGTTTCTAACTTATTTTCTAACTACATTTTTCTAACATAAAATCTAACTATTTTTCTAACATAAAATCTAACTATTTTTCTAAAAAAAAATTCTAACATTATTTTGTAATTTTTTTTTGCAGGCCGGCCGGCCAGCGGGGTGCTGCTGCATGCTCACCTACGCGCGGGGGCGTCTCGGGCGGCTCGGCGTCTCGGGGGCGTCTCGGGCGGCAGCGGCGGCGTCTCCGGCGCGGCGGCGGCGGCTCGGACGGCGCGGCGGATCGGGCGGCGCGCGGCGGCTAGGGCGCGCGGCGGCGGCTAGGGCTTGGGCGGCGCGCGGCGGATCGGGCGCGCGGCGGCTAGGGCGCGGCGGCGCGGCGCGGACGTCTCCGGCGCGGCGGCGGCGGCTCGGCGGTCACGGCAACCGGCGACCGCAACGATCCAGAGACCCTGCTCCTCCGCGCGCGATGAATGGAAACGGCTAAGTGTCGTGGGGAAGAAGGAGGGGGCGGCGCGGGCCTTATATACCCCCACCCCCCCTTTAGTCCCGGTTGGTGGCTTCAACCGGGACTAAAGACCTTTGGGCGGTTCGCGCCCAGGGCCCAGACCTTTAGTCCCGGTTGGTATTACCAACCGGGACTAAAGACGTAATAAATGCGCGCCAATGCTGCATATTTTTTCAGATTTCATTTGAATATGAATTTTGAATTTCAATTTGAATATCTTCTATATATTTTAGAATTTGATAAAACTTTGAATATGAAAAGTGTTTGAAATTGAATAACTAATTCAAAAATATTTTCTATTTTCAAAATTAATTATTCTAACTATTCAAACAATTAACTATTTTGCCATTTTCAATTAAAACAATATTGATTAAAATTCTTTTAGCATATTTTAGAATTTGATAAAACTTTGAATATAAAAAGTGTTTAAAATTGAATAACTAATTCAAAAATATTTTCTATTTTCAAAATCAATTATTCTAACTATTCAAACAATTAACTATTTTGCCATGTTCAATTAAAACAATATTGATTAAAATTCTTTTAGCATATTTTAGAATTTGATAAAACTTTGAATATGAAAAGTGTTTGAAATTGATTAACTAATTCAAAAATATTTTCTATTTTCAAAATAAATTATTCTAACTATTCAAATAATTAACTATTCGAATTTGAATAACTAACCCAAAATCATACATTTACATAAAAGGTTTAATACATTATTACACATCACCAACATCCCCATCTAGTGTTGGGGTTTCTTTCTGCACCGTAACCATGGAGTATCTTCTTTGTTTAAGAGGAGGGTTGGGTCAGTGTTCACTCTGAAGGGCGGAATTTCATCAAACTTGTTATAATCTTCTGACATATCTGTCCTGTCCTCCACTCCCACAATGATTCTTTTCCCTGAGAGAACAATGTCTCGCTTTGGCTCATCGTGTGATGTATTCATTTTCTTGTCTTTTCTCTTTCTCGGTTTTGTAGACATATCTTTCACATAGAAAACCTGAGCGACATCGTTGGCTAGGACGAATGGTTTGTCCATGTACGCAAGATTGTTGAGATCCACAGTTGTCATGTCGTACTTTTGGTCTACAACTACCCCGCCTCCTGTCAGCTTGACCCATTTGCACCAAAACAAAGGGACCTTAAAAGACGGTCCATAGTCAAGTTCCCATATCTCCTCTATGTAACCATAATATGTGTCCTTTGTCCCATTGTCATGTAATGCATCAAAACGGACACCACTGTTTTGATTGGTGCTCTTTTTATCTTGAGCGACCGTGTAAAATGTATTCTCATTTATCTCGTAACCTTGGAAAGTCAGTATAGTTGAAGATGGTTTCTTGGCCAACATGGACAGCTCATATCCAATAGTGGCGTCATTTATGAGAAGTGTTTGCAACCAACCACCAAAAGTCGCCATGTGCAACTTTGTAATCCAGGAGTTAGACTGCCCAGGGTTTTCCGAGCGTACAATATTCTTGTGTCGCTCCATAAATGGCTCCACCAACGTGGACTTTCGTAAAACTGTGTAGTGTGCTTCACTCAAAGAATGTCCGTCCATACAGTATGCTGATTTCATTCCTAGCGTGCCTTTTCCACTCAGTCTCCCCTCATGCCGCGATTGAGGAAGACCAATCGGGTTCAGGTCAGAAACAAAGTCAACATAAAACTCAATGACCTCCTCTGTTAGATAGCCCTTTGAGATGCTTCCTTCTGGCCTAGCAAGGTTATGCACATATTTCTTTAAGACTCCCATGAACCTCTCAAAGGGGAACATATTGTGCAGAAATACTGGACCGAGAATGGTAATCTCTTCGACTAGGTGAACTAAGAGATGCGTCATAATATTAAAGAATGATGGTGGGAACATCAACTCGAAGCTGACAAGACATTGGGCCACATTATTCTGTAACCGTTGTAGATCTTCTGGATTGATTACCTTCTGCGAAATTGCATTGAGGAATGCACATAGCTTCACAATTGGTACTCAAACATTTTCCGGTAGAATCCCCCTCAGTGCAACCGGAAGCAATTGCGTCATAAGCACGTGGCAGTCATGAGACTTTAGGTTTTGGAATTTTTTCTCTGCCATATTTATTATTCCCTTTATATTTGATGAGAATCCAGATGGGACCTTGATACTGCTCAGGCATTCAAAAAAGATTTCCTTCTCTTTTTTGGTAAGAGCATAGCTCGCAGGACCCTTAGAATCCTCCGGATGCATGCCGTCTCTTCTTTTCATACGGTGCTGGTCCTCACGTGCTTCTGGTGTATCTTTTGTCTTCCCATACAAGCCCAAGAATCCTAGTAGGTTCACGCAAACATTCTTTGTCACGTGCATCATGTCGATTGCAGAGCGGACCTCTAGGAATTTCCAATACTCAAGCTCCCAAAATATAGATTTCTTCTTCCACATGGGTGCATGTTCGCTAGCGTCATTCGGAACAGACAGACTGCCAGGACCCTTTCCAAAGATTACTTCTAAATCTTTGACCATATCAAATATATCATCACCAGTATGGCGTTTAGGCTTGCCCCGGACTTCTGCCTCGCCCTTGAAATGCTTGCCTTTTTTCTTCAATTGATGTTTGGGCGAAAGAAATCGACGATGCCCGAGATACACCACCTTCTTACTTTTATCCAAATATATACTATCGATCTCACCTAAACAGTGCGTGCATGCATTGTATCCCTTGTTTGTCTGTCCTGAAAGGTTACTAAGAGCAGGCCAATCATTGATAGTCACGAACAGCAACGCTCGTAGATCAAATTCCTCTTGTTTATACTCATCCCACACACGAACACCTTCAGTCTGCCACAGCTGTAAAAGTTCATCAACTAATGGTATTAGATACACATCAATGTCATTACCGGGTTGCTTCAGGCCTTGGATAAGCACTGGCATCATAATAAACTTTTGCTTCATGCACAACCAAGGAGGAAGGTTATATATACATAGAGTCACGGGCCAGGTGCTATGACTGCAGCTCTGCTCCCCAAAAGGATTCATGCCATCTGTACTTAGACCAAACCTCAGGTTACGTGCGTCTTCCGTAAACTCCGGGAAATCTCTGTCGATTTTTCTCCACTGCGACCCATCAGCGGGGTGTCTCAACATCTGGTCACTCTTACGGTCTTCTTTGTGCCACCTCAACAACTTGGCATGCTCTTTGTTTCTGAACAAACGTTTCAACCGTGGTATTATAGGTGCATACCACATCACCTTGGCAGGAACCCTCTTCCTGGGGCGCTCGCCCTCAACATCACCAGGGTCATCTCGCCTGATCTTATACCGAAATGCACTGCACACCGGGCATGCATTCAAATTCTCATACTCACCGCGGTAGAGAATACAGTCATTAATGCATGCATGTATCTTCTGCACCTCCAATCCTAGAGGGCAGACAATCTTCTTTGCTTCATACGTACTGGCGGGCAATTCGTTATCCTTTGGAAGCATCTTCTTCATAATTTTCAGCAACTTTTCAAATCCCTTGTCAGATAAACCACTCTCTGCTTTCCATTGCAGAAATTCCAGCGTGCTTCCTAGCTTTTTCTGGTCGTCTTCACAATTTGGGTACAAATCCTTTTTGTGATCATCTAACATGCGTTCCAACTTCTCCCTCTCCTTTTTACTTTCACAATCAATCTGTGCATCAACAATGACCTGACCAAGATCATCAGCGGGCATATTTGATGCCCGTTCTTCACCTTCTTCTTCTTCATTATCTTCCATTGCGGTATCGGTGGTTTCAGGGAACTCAGGATAGTTGTCATCATTCTCTTCTTCATCGTTGCCTTCCATCATAACCCCTCTTTCCCCATGCTTGGTCCAACAATTATAGCCGGACATGAAACCGAACCGGAACAGGTGGATGTGAAGGGTCTTTGTGGAGGGGTAATCCTTCTCATTTCGACAACCATCGCATGGAAAACACATAAAACCATTCCGCTTGGTTGCCTCAGCCACCTTGAGAAAAGAATGCACGCCTTTAATGAAATCTCCAGAGCGTCGATCGGCGTACATCCATGCTCGGCTCATCTGCATTATATAAGTACATATCAAACGTAAATCAAATATACAATTTCCATTTCTATCTCTAATTTTAGTTTGATAAGTAAGAATAAGTTAACAAAACTTTAGTCCCGGCTGGTGGGTACAACCGGGACTAAAGCGTGTGGGTAACCTTTAGTCCCGGCTGGTGGGTACAACCGGGACTAAAGCTGTTGGCTGGATAAGGATGCGTGGGTGGATGCACTGCTCGATGAGATAAAGCATGTAGCGCACGACGCCCATGTCGGAGGAACAAGACAAAAGTAGAAGCGGCGCCGTGCCTATAAAAGGAGCATTGATACGCCATGGCAAGCACAACTCGAAGGCAGGGAGAGTTTCATCCCCATGGATGGAGGAAAGGGTTGGGAAATCTCCCGTGGCGGAGTTTCTCGAAGATGTAGTTGGTGCTCACTCCCTATGGCATCTTCGGAAGCTCCGCCTCGGAAAAATTTCCCTGCAAGCCCGTGAAAGACTCCATCTCCTCTAACAGTGTTGGGTAAAGGGTTGGGAAATCTCCCGTGGCGGAGTTTCTCGAAGATGTCGTTGGTGCTCACGCCCTACGGCATCTTCGGAAGCTCTGCCTCGGAAAAATTTCCCTGCAAGCCCGTGAAAGACTCCATCTCCTCTAACAGTGTTGGGTAAAGGGTTGGGAAATCTCCCGTGGCGGAGTTTCTCAAAGATGTCGTTGGTGCTCACGCCCTACGGCATCTTCGGAAGCTCCGCCTCAGAAAAATTTCTCTGCAAGCCCGTGAAAGACTCCATCTCCTCTAACAGTGTTGGGTAAAGGGTTGGAAATCTCCCGTGGCGGAGTTTCTCGAAGATGTCGTTGGTGCTCACGCCCTACGGCATCTTCGGAAGCTCCGTCTCGGAAAAATTTCCGTGAAAGACTCCATCTTCTCTAACAGTGTTGGGTAAAGGGTTGCAAATCTCCCGTGGCGGAACTTCTATTTTTATTTTTAATTCTATCTCTATCATCTCTCTATCTTTATTTTAATTTTCTATTTTATATTTTTATCTATATCTCTATCTCTATCTCTATTTTTACCTCTATCTTCACCTACTTCTACACATAATCAAATGAACATCTAAATAATTGCTCCCATAAAAAAATCACAAATCTCTCTACTTCTAGAGCATTAAATGAGCTAAATTACCAATGAAAGATAAAAGCACAAAGTTCCTCACCTTTTAGTCCACTTAGATTGAAGTGGGGACACCAATTTGTGACAAAAAATGGTGGTCAAAGATGATGAACTCGAGCTAGCTTGTTGCATGAAGAACACTTGGAGAGTGGAGAGGGGGGAGAGTGGCTGGCTCGGGGAGGAAGAAGAAGATTTTTGATATAGGAAACTCATTAGTCCCGGTTGATAATACTAACCGGGACTAAAGGCTGGCTCTTTAGTCCCGGTTGGTGTTACCATCCGGGACTAATGAATCTGACAACGGTCGAATTCGACCCCAGAGTCATTAGTCCCGGTTTATATTACGAACCGGGACTATAGGTTCAAAACGAACCGGGACTAATGAGTTCTGGGGTCCTGCGGCCGAAAAAGCGGTGGGGCCTGGGGCATCAGTCCCGGTTCAAACAGCAACCGGGACTAATGCCCTGGAATATTAGGCCGGTTTTCTACTAGTGGTTGAGTCTCACACATTTTCTAGTGGTGGTTGTGGAATTGAACATAGTCACTCATGAGGGGATGACCTCGGCCATGTCCTCGGATAAAGGACTTAGGATTGGGGGAAGAGGTGCGCTGGATGAATTTGAAGGTTCAGACAAATAAGGCGAATCTAATTGTATTATCGAGATAGAACTAGGGTTTTACAAGATCAATCTCAGGATGTCCTCCGTCGGCTCCTCCCAGCCCCTTACATAGGTGGTTGGGTCCCAAAGTCTTGGTCGGGTGTGATATATATTACATCTATGTCGGTTTACAATAGAGTTTTCATATTCAGAGTCTTTCTTCCATCGGCTCCTTGCTTGGGCTGTAATCTTCAGGGCCTTAACCCGAATATAAACTAGGGGTACCAATGCCATGGGCCCTGGCAGACATACCCATGTTAGTCACTCTGGATCAGGCCCGTCTCCAGGATTTGGGGCCCCCGGTGCAACTCGTAAAATGGGACCTTAATTTTTGTGCAAACTCAATAACTAGTAAAACAAAATCATATGTTTATTTCATTATATAGCTTTGAAATGTGTTATTTCGTACAATGTTCAAAAAATCATTCTAAAATAGTAAATATATGGTTAAAGTAATAAACAAACCTCATGATCTACCAAAAAGCATCATTCGTCGGGTAGTTCTCGAAATAAAATGTTCAATCCTATTGACACTTTTTCCTATTTCATAAATTAACAAAAAATTTCAACATGACTAGGTATGTTTGATTTGATTGATGTGTTTCTTGGAAAAACTTGCAGTACATCCGTACGTATAAAAAGCTTGGAAAACTTGTAATATAGCAGTACACATGAAATAATAAAAAGTTCAAAAACTTGAAGTATGAAAAACTATTCAGGCGCTAGATGGCATTCTGCCTTGACGCCTGAACCTAAGCGAATCAGAGGCCAGTACCTGGGGCTATGCGCCTATGCCACTACGCACCAGATCGCCGATCACCGATCACCAGCCTCGCACCGTCGAAGGGCGAAGTTGGAGGAGACTGGGGAGGAAGGCACGCCGACAAGGTCCAGGTCCAGGTGGGGGAGCGCATGCCGCACGCCGGCGCGACGCAAACCTAGCGAAACGAAGCGATATGGGAAGCCGGATGGATTGGAACTGATCGTGAATTCTTTATTTAGAAAATCGATCGATGCGACGACCGGGTGATGCCTGATTTGAGTGATCGTCGCCTGCTAGCTTCTGGCCTGGACTGACGAAATCTGAACATATTTGTTAGAATAAGAGTCCGTTATGACTTGTTTTAGAGTTTGCTTGTAATTCAAGTTAGGGTTAGCCGCCGACTCCTCATATATACCCCTTGTAATCTTCAAATTATGCAATCAATCAAGAGACAAATATTATTTTATATGGTATCAGACTAAACCGATCTAGGGCATGTCGCCGCCCACCCCGCCACCACCGCCGCCGCCCGGCTACTTCGAGCGGCGCGCAAAGCTCGCCACCTCCAAACTCGTCGCCGCTATGGCCCAATCCTCCTGCTCTACCTCCACCTCTATCCCCACCCAAAACCTAGCAAATCCTACCCCACCCACCATCCAATATGCCGATACAATTCAAGATATTAGTCCTTTTATCCCTGTTACTTTAGATCTTCCCAAGCACAACTACTACCATTGGCGCCACCTCTTCGAAGTTCATCTAGGCCGCTGCAATCTCCTCGGCCACGTCGACGCCAACTTCCGTTCCCCAGCCTTCGGATCCTCGCTCGGTAAAGGACGACCTCGCCATCATCCAATGGATCTACCAACGGGTGTCCACCGAGATCTTCAATCTCGTCTTCCGCGACGCCTCCAACGCCGCCACGCTTTGGGCGGCCCTCCGTCAACTGTTTCAAGACAACGTCGACGCCCGCGTCAACACCCTGCACACCGAGCTCCGCAACACCGTCCAAGGTGACTCCCCCGTGGGGGTTTATTGTCAGCGGCTCAAGTCCCTCGCCGATGAGCTCCGCGAACTCGGCGACCCCATCGACGACCGCCAACTCATCAATGTTCTTCTCATCGGACTTGGTGAACGTTTTGAGAAGCAAGCCTCCTTCATCTCCATGATGCGTCCGCGACCCTCCTTCTCCGAGGTCCGCTCCATGCTTCAATGGACAGATCGCGCCATCACCACCAAGGAGGCTCGTCCCCAAGTCTTTGCGGCCATCCAACGCCCTCCGGCTCCAGCACCACCACCGCCGCCTCCTCCTGCACCGGTGCATTCACCTCCAGGATGGCGGCCCAGCCCCAACTACCGTGGCACACGGCCGATCTACCGACCTTCACGACCCTCGGCACCATCGGCTCCTTCAGGCGCGCCACCAGCTTCGGCTCCTCCACCGGCTCCAGCACCTCCAGCATCGCCGAACTACCGCCCACCCCATGACCCGTGGACCGGCCTTGTGCAAGCCTGGCCCATGCCCTGGGCGGCTCCGTCTCCAGTCGGTGCTCCACCTGCTTACACCAGCTCCTGGATGCCGGGCATGTGCCCGCACACCGGATCCCCCGGACTACTTGGTCTGCGCCCTCCATCGCAAGCCTACGTCGCTGCTCCATCCTACTATCCCTACAGCGCACCGTCACCAATGAACTACAACACCTCAACAGGCGGCAACTATCCGATGTACCAGCTTCTGCCGCCACCGCTCGCTTCAGCGCCGCCAACTGCACCAACCTCGTTTCCTGCGACAACCCCTAGCTAGGACCACGCGTTCCTCTAGGCCATGAACAACTTTGCTGCTCAAGGAAACTCAGGTATGGATTGGATTTTCAATTCTGGTGCATCTAGTCATATGTCTAATTCGCGTAATATGCTGTCATCGTGCACTTCTTGGAGATGGCTCTTTAATCCCTATCCATTGTGTTGGTCAAACCCATATTCCATCCACCACCAAACACTTCTTCTTCGCGATGTTCTTGTTGCCACTGCCCTAATTAAAAACTTAATTTCCGTTCACCAATTTACACGTGATAATCCTGTCTCCGTCGAATTTGATCGTTTTGGCTTATCTGTGAAGGATTACATGACCAAGGCGGAGATCGTACGCTTCAATAGTTCTGGAGACCTATACTCTATCAACAGCGCACCCACCACCGCTCAGCCCTCCTCCATGGCTACTTCGGTGGATTTATGGCATCAACGACTCGGACATCCTCAAGTTGCCACACTATCCACTCTTCTTAATGAATTTTCAATTTTATGTAATAAAGATTCTCATGATACTTCAGTTTGCGAGTCATGTCAATTAGGCAAACATGTTCGTCTTCCCTTTAATACCTCCCAATCTTCTAGCACTTTTCCCTTTGAATTACTACATTGTGATTTATGGACCTCTCCACATGAAAGTTTTTCTGGTTTCAAATACTATCTTGTTATTCTTGATGATTTCACACACTTTATTTGGAATTTTCCTATGCGCAACAAATCTGATGTCCACACAATATTTCTCAATTTTCAACGATATGTAGTAACTCACTTCTTTTTGCCTATAAAATTTATTCAATGCGATAATGGTAAAGAATTTGACAATAATCGAAATAGAAATTTCTTCCTTAGTCATGGCATCCTCCTTCGTTTTTCCTGTCCCTATACCTCTCCCCAAAATGGCAAGGCCGAACGAGCTCTCCGAACAATTAATGATATTATTCGTACACTTTTAATTCACTCATCTATGCCTCCTAGATATTGGGCTGAGGCCCTACGCACTGCAACATATCTTCTCAATATTCGACCAACTAAATCCAATCTCCATAACACTCCCTATTTTTCTCTTTTTAAATGTCATCCCGATTACTCCGAGCTTCGTGTTTTTGGTTGCCTTTGCTTCCCTAACATGTATGCCCAATCACCAAATAAACTAGCCCCCCGATCCATCTCCTGCGTGTTTCTTGGTTACTCCGATGAACATAAAGGTTTTCGTTGCCTTGATCTCCTCTCTGGCCGTATTCACATCTCTTGACATGTCACTTTTGTTGAAAATGTTTTTCCTTTTTCACAACGTCCCACGTCATCCGAGACTGACACTTCTACCACGATTCCTCACCTCGCCGACCCACCTTCAATCCTATCTACATCACACCAAATCCAACACCGCCACACTCCCCCCCGACCCCTGCCGCGGCAGCCGAAACAGCTGCAAATTCTGCCGCGGCAGCATGCGATAACACCGCGGCATCGGGCTCTGCCACGGCAGCCGATTTGGCCGAAAACGCTGCCGCGACAGACTTTCCTGCCGCAACTCCCGACCCTGCCTCTCCAATGCCTGCATCCTCCGCTGCGCCGGGCAATTCTTCCCCATCCCCTCTTCAACCTCCCGCACGTGTTGTTCCTATCACTAAACCCACTAATGAACATGTCATGCGCACACGTGCAAAATCTGGATTTAAATTGCCTACTCAAAAATTAAATCTTAATGTTACTCCATCTATATCTCCCATTCCCAAATCTTATAAATCAGCTCTTCTTGATCCCCACTGGACTTCTGCTATGCGAGATGAATTTCAAGCTCTTATAGATAATAAAACTTGGCAACTCGTCCCTCGTCCTCCTGGTGCAAATGTTGTTTCTGGTAAATGGGTTTTTCGTCAAAAATTTCACTCCGACGGTTCTCTCTCTCGTTATAAAGCTCATTGGGTCTGTCGAGGCTTCTCTCAACAACACGGTCTTGATTATGATGAAACCTTTTCTCCTATAGTTAAACCCAGCAAATTCGAATAGTTCTTAGTCTTGCAGTCACTTTCTCTTGGCCTATTCATCAACTTGATGTTAAAAATGCTTTCTTACATGGATCACTCAATGAAACTGTCTATTGCCAGCAACCTTTAGGATTCAAAGACTCCATTAATCCAAATCATGTTTGCCTCCTTAAAAAATCTCTATATGGTCTTAAACAAGCTCCTCGTGCATGGTTTCAATGTTTCTCTACTTTTATTCTCACCATTGGATTTCATGCTTCACCCTCAGATTCCTCTCTTTTTGTTTATCACAACAACTCTCAAACTGCCTATCTTCTCTTATATGTCGGTGATATAGTTTTAACAGCCTCTTCTCAACAATTTCTTGATCACATCATCTATTTACTACAATCTGAGTTCTCCATGACTGATCTTGGACTTCTCCATCACTTCTTAGGAATAGTTGTCACTCATGATTCTCATGGTTTATTTCTTTCACAACGTCAATATATTTTAGATCTCCTCACTAAATCTAGCATGCTTGACTGTCAACCTTCTAAAACTCCTGTAGAAACTACAACTAAGCTTTCTTCTTCTGGTGATGTCTTCTCCGATGCCACTCTTTATCGTAGTATAACTGGTGCTTTACAATATCTTACTCTTACTCGCCCAGAAATTTCTTTTGCTGTCCAACAAGCCTGTCTATATATGCATGATCCTCGAGTTCCCTATTATAATCATGTCAAACGTGTCCTTCGCTATCTCAAAGGTACCTTAGACCATGGTCTGCACATTTATTCATTATCTCCACACACTTTGACAGCATACTCCGATGCCGACTGGGCTGGTTGCCCGGATACTCGTCGATCCACATCCGGATACTGTGTTTTTCTTGGTAACAACTTGATTTCATGGTCTTTGAAACGACAGGTTACAGTTTTGCATTCGTCTGCAGAGGCCGAGTACCGTGCAGTGGCACATGCTGTCGCCAAAACGGTTTGGTTGCGTCAGCTTCTCTCGGATCTCAGTTGTCCTGTCAAGCAGGCTACTGTGGTTTATTGTGATAACATTTCCGCTGTTTATATGTCCAGCAATCATGTACGGCATCGACGGACCAAGCATATCGAGATTGACATACATTTCGTTTGGGAGAAGGTGGCTCTTGGACAAGTTCAAGTTCTATATGTTCCTACTACTGCGCAGTTTGCAGACATCTTCACCAAGGGGCTGCCTACATCATCGTTTACCGACATTCGTTTCAGTCTCAACGTTGGCAAACTTCACGTTGACACTGCGGGGGGATGTTAGAATAAGAGTCCGTTACGACTTGTTTTAGAGTTTGCTTGTAATTCAAGTTAGGGTTAGCCGCCGGCCCCTCATATATACCCCTTGTAATCTCCAAACTATGCAATGAATCAAGAGACAAATATTATTTTACAATATTACTAGGCTGCAAGAATTTGGAGGCCCCTAGAATTTGGGGGCCCTGTGCGATGGATCACTTCGATCCTGCCTATCGACGGGCCTGCTATGGATGTTAAGTACTCACTACTCTTGATCTCAATTTCTTAGGAATTTTGGGGATACATATGTAGCAATTACGCAAATTGGAGTTTGCTTTATGGCACAAGATGAACCAGGGGGAAAAGAGAGAAAGTAGAGAATATCGGGGAGCCATTCACCATGATCAAAGCCCAGATAGTTTTGTTGTCGTGTCTTGCTTCTCTTAAGTATTGGTGCACCAACGATGACAGAGTTGGCTCACCCACTCCTCGCTAACAAACTTAGAGTTGGGCTTGGGCCGCCTCTTAGGCCTTAGCCTCGGTTGTGCTAGAAATTGTGAGGAGTTGCACCAGCATGCTAACACCTTCGGTTCTTCATTAACAACATGACCACACGTCGGTGCATTAGGATATTGAGCTTGAAGATCGCCCATGTCTTCCCCTATCAGCTAAGTGGTTGGGCACCCCGGCCATTGAGTCAGCACTTGACACGTCCCCTTTTTGACGCTAGCGATGATCTAGAACCTTAACATGAACCATGAGACCATCAATTGACACCAATAAGGTAGATCAGTAGGTGGTGCTAATGGGTTCGTAGCATGGAAAACAAAAAAAATTCTACGCGCAAACCACTAACTAACCAAGATTATATCTAGGAGATGGTAGCAATGGGTGACTCGCCCTCGAAGACCGAAAGAGGGGATTACGTTCCCGCACAAATGTTATCGACACTACAACACAACCGGACCTACACCAACACATACCTTGCAACGGTGCTAACATGTGTATCTCCGATCCACCTCCCACGTTCCCACTTCCCAAGCCTGGTCTTTAACTACTGTTCCCCATTCTCTGCCAATCCACCCCGTGACCGAATGTGCCGCCACAAATCAAGCCGGCGAATAGCACTTCTCCCTTTCATATCCGACTCCACTTCTCTCCAAGTCTCGATCGCTCAGATCTGATTGACCCCTCCTCTATCGCTGTTCCTCTCCCCATCAGCTTGAGCCATGGGCGATTTCCGGCTGCACCTCCGTGGTCACGCACGAGGAAGGCAAGCTGCACCATGGAGTGGAGGAAGGGATCCAGATCGGTGGGTCTCCGGTGCGTGCAGCTCTCCATGGATGCCCACAATTCCAAAGGTCGATGTCAATGAGTCATGGTGGGCTGACTCCCCGCAGCACATCCCATCTCACCCCGTTGACACACAGGTTTGAAGAATTCACATTTGTTTTCTCTTATTATTAGCATCGCATCAATCAGTTTGGTGTGGCTGCGACCAAACTATTAATTAGCTATTGTTATGTGAAGACAAATAAAGTAATCCAGTGCTAGAGCTGCAGCCAGCTCGCTTCCAGACCGGCGAATCCATCACGGGATCTGCCGCCGTCGCAAGCCGTCCTCGCTCGCCTCTCATGGTCCTCTCAGACATATAGTTCGCGACATATCTTCACGTTCGCCTCGGTCACACCACGAGTGCCAGTCGTCAAGGTAACATGTTTTTTCTTTGAACTTTATCGATTTCTTTGTTCTTACATGTCCTCCCTATGCATGCAGAGACGATCCTGTAGAAGAAGGCCAGATGAACACAAAGATAAAAACTTCTGAGCGGTAATTATGATCAACCCATGATTGACAAATCCTTGGTCGATGCTGCTGTGATTCCACCTGATGTGCTTTCTTTTCTGCAACAACTGTTTAAGATTATAGATAGGAAGGTAGTGAACTGTAGCGTCTGGATTCGACAAAGAAAATATACATCTTCTTAGTTGTAGTGAAAAGCTTGACTCGCTGAAATCTAAAGTAAGTCCAGATCTGCCCAAATTAATAGGCCAGCACCTTATATTCTCTTTCTCGGATAGCTTGATTAGTTATTACGAATTAAAATGAGATATAGTGGAAGTAAGTATTTTGATCCACTCTTTATTGTATTTGTTTCTCGACCTTTAAGCATCTGGATTGTTATTATTCTTTTGAAAAATAATTATCATGAGAAGCAACCTGTTTTCCGCAGCTATGTGTATGTTAACTTTATGTTTACTGACTACTGATTTTTTTCAGGCGGATCTTCCATTCTGATAATGCAACACGTTGAACAATTAATCTCATAGTCTTGGTACTTTATTTATCTTTAGCCGATGCAGAAACTGAGCTGACAAGATAAAAGCCCATACCCCATCAAGATGGCTCTTCGGATATTCTACATCTTAGGAGAAGGCATATAATATTAGAAGGAATATATGTTGGATTAGTTAGAATGTCATATTTTGATGTAAGATTGTAAGATTCTTCTCAAAAGAGATTTTTCATGTATGAGATGCGATTTTAATAATCAATATTTAATTGTTTTTATTGCATTCATATTATGTGTGGTTTCGTACATATCTTAAGAAGTGTACATACTCTTGATACTCTTGATGACGAGAAAAATACTACCATATTTTAAGCGATCAAGCCTCTCAGCCTTGTATATAATTTTTATTTTTAAAATAAATCATGAATCAGTGTATGTTATGTTCCAACGGATACAACTGTTGCTCGACATCAGTTGCCACTTTGCACGCTCTACGAAGTGGTTACCAACGCTTCTATATGCGTTGCATTATACTTTAGCAACGCCCAAAAACGCAACGCATACAAAATCCGTTGGTAGGGGTGCTAGCAACGCCTATATGGCTGTTTAGGTACAGATCCATGTGTTGCTATAGGGGGGATCCTGTTGTAGTGCGATAAAGATGTAGCCGATCACGCGTGGATCAACATCGTGAAGACAAGCGCCGCAAAGTGCACACTTTTGTTCTCGATCACACGTACGACTCGATGAGGACCTCTGTGCCCTTGTTCTAGCAGGGCAGCGGAAAATGGGATCCGTGAGAACTCCTCCTCTCCACTTCTCCAAGTGTTTGTGGTGAAGAACTATTTCAGTAGGGCTTCGCCACTAAGCCCTTGCCATATCGATGGAGCAGCAGGATAAGGAATGGGAGAGGGAATCAAGGAGCAAGGAGGAGAGGAGCACCACCACCCTTTATATAGGAGATTGGGGGAAGCATCCCCTAGGGAGGCGCCGACTCCTAGAGGGTGCCTCCAACCTCTTCCCTCATCATGTGAGTGGGAGCTCCACTCACCCTTTAAACCCCCACCAGAAATCCACTCAAGTCCTATTTAATTGAGTGGACTTTCAACTCAATGAAATTACACTCAAGTCTTTAATAAAACATTTTTATTTATTTAATATTTTTTTAATTCATTCAATTAACTAACATTAATAATAACCCCTTTAGTTATTTTGATATTTCGAAACAGTTCTGGCGCTTTTTGAAATAATCCCTATGTTGTCCATTAATACTTCCAAAGTTTAGTATCCACTCAAATGCGTCAACAAACTGTAAGTGTGTCACCCTACGGTTTGTGAATAATGTGGATACAGCGGAATCTGGAGATCCGTAATGACTCCCACTTACTAAACGATGAATCTTGTGATCGCGTGAACCATAAACGTTGTACCCAATTCCTTTTTTCTTACAATATGTTACTTGTCCAAGATCCGATCATCAGTATAACAATACCTAGTTTGATCTTGTTACCGAAAAACACTCTTTACTCATTCTGTGATATGATATTGATGTGACCTAGTCACATGCTTGCAAGTGGTATCAATATAATATCACCGAGAGGGCCCAGAGTATATCTCTCCGTCATCAGGATGGACAAATCCCACTCTTGATCTAAGAGCCTCAACTAATACTTTCAGAGTATCCAAATGAACCTTTATAGTCACCCTGTTATGGTGTGACGTTTGATATCGTCAAAGCACTTTTTGGTACGTGTTAGTGATTGACATGATCTCATGGTCTAAGGATTAGGGCTACTTCGTATGAGTTTGATATAGCAATAAAACTTAATGACTTGATCGTATTGTTATTCCTACCATGGGTGTAAATGTTTATCACATTATTTTTCTAATGACGTGACCTCGTTATTAACAACATTCAATGTTTATGATCAGGAAATCTTGATCATCAGTTAATCAACAAGCTAGTTAAAAGAGAGGCTTCACTAGGAATATTTTGGTTGTTTATTAAACACACAAGTATTAATGTTTCCGATTAATACAATTCTAGCATGAGAAAGAAACATCTTGTATAAATATGGAAGAAGATAACAACAACTTTTTTGCCTCTCAGGCATATTCCCTTCCGGTGCATGTGGCGTTTACTTCATCCTCGCTGTCGTCAGTGCCACCACATAAAGGCGCTATATGCCTTTTTCTTTCGTAGTACCGATCCAGGGATGACCACGCGTGGAATAGTTCCACTGGGTGGGATTGATGTTTTTATCCCCACGATTTGGACGGGATTTGGGAGGTTTAAACCGTGGTGGGATCTAGATCATCTTTAATTGAACACATTTCTTAGCATGGTCAGCAATTGATTCCCTGCTAAGCCGATCCCGTCTAACCCACGAGGATTGAGTTTAAATCCTGGCTGGGGCGAGATTAACCGAAGAAGGCCTCAATGTGCGAGCATCATGGAAATACTCTAGCCAAACTAGGCCTCAATGTGTGAGAATCAATATGAAGAGGCCTCAAAGTTCCCTACATGAGCAGTATTGGCCTAGAAATTCCACAATATGTTTACATAGAAAAACAATGACTGAATGTGATAAGAAAAAGTCACAGAAAGGAATAAATTGATAAATTTCTAAACATAAGGAATAAGGAAGTTAAAATTTCTTGAATTAAAAAAGGAACTTTTACAAAATGTTCGTGTTTTATTTTTCTCACTATTGAAATTTCAAGGTCTTAAATTTTTTATATTGGAATTCATTTGAATATGCAATATATATTTTGCAAAATTTCTCTCAATTTGAACGTGCTTTTGTAGGCGTGTAAAAATGGTGCTTTTTAGTTCAAATGTTCAATAGTGCATTTTAATACCTTACATATTCTTCCGTGTCCGAAAACTACTCATGTAGCTCGGGTTATATGTAGGCTGGTTTTTTGAAAAATATTGAAAACAACAATTTAGGGTTCCAAATAAATTTAAGAAAATATCTAGATGGTCATAATGATGTTTTCCACCAACCTTCAAAATCTCAATTCAAAGCACCTTATAGTTTGGGCCACACAAAAATGACAAAATCTGACCGTTTTTATAGGTTCAAAGCTTACACTATTCACTACTTCAGATTTCAACGTTTGCTATTTTTGCACAACCAAAAATATTAATTATTTTGAGTATTTTTTTCACATTTAAAGAATATATCGTTACTAGCACAAATACCCGTGCGTTGCTACAGGTCAAATTGCATGACTATAATAGCACAATCAGAATACCTTTTTATTTTTCTCTGTTTACATATCCCTTACCACTCTACCAATACAAGTCAATTCATATTTTTTTTGTTCATTGGCTACATTATACTTCCTCCGTCCCAAAATATAAGCTGTTTTAGAGAGCTAACTTAGCTATCTAAAGAGCTAACTTATAGCTCTCTAAAAAGGCTTATATTTCGGGACAGAGGTACTAATAAATAATATGATCCTAAGCAATTCAATAGAAACAAATAAATATTCAGTACCGCACGACCAAGAAATAACAATTTGCACGTCATGAATAATAATTATTCCCTGAAACTTCAGGATTCTTACAAATGCAAAAAAGAAAGATAAAATCTTGATTTTAGAATAATTAGCAAATTGCTCATGGATCGTATGTTGCGGTGCACCCGGAAGGCTGACATTTACGTGGCAAGCTGCAATGTTGCCATGAATGTAAAAGCCAATGACCCACATATCCGCTAAAAATAAGAATATTGTATTAACTCCAAATCAACTTGATTTTGGGGCTGGCCAAAGGCAGTTTTTTTTGTTTTTTGTTTTTCTGTGCAACTGAACGTGCTAGGAAAGTAACATACACTTGGGTAAGGTCACATTAGACACACAGTATCCAAGTATGCATACAGAAGTGTGTTCATAGTCACAAGAAAATCTGTGAAGGTTATATAGGATATATCCCCAATATGCACAGAGTCGGCTCAAGACAAAGAAAACAATTTCGTGGTAGATTAGTTAAAGATGGCAATAGAGTTGGCTGCGTAACAAATTAAAACAAAGCTCATCCTGATGTTCTTGCAACTAACCTGAAACACAATCCCGTATGAACCTCGGTTTGTTGAGCCATGTACCTCACAGTCTGCCGGTGCATTCAGGAACAACATATTATTATATTAAAAATGAGCCACGTAAACTGTAAAGGACAATAAACTAATTTTAAAAAGCCAGAACAGAAGGGATTAGCAAGAATACATGCACTTTGAGCATTTGGCACACACATTAGGTTGTTGGCTTCTTAAGATGGAATCACGTGTGGAGAGTTGCAGACAAACAACAAAAGGCTGGTAATCGCAACACCGCCCTGAGCTACCCCATCTATTTTAGGGAAAAAGGGCCTTGCCCCGGCTTTTTAGTTGCCTCCTCTCAAATCGTTGTAGCTGCAGCCATGACCATCCAAACTGAGACACGGAAGAGGCAAATCGGATTAGACAAAATATCTGAACAAGCAAATCGGCTCATCCTCGAGCTTCACCAGTAGCAACCTCCATCTCAACTATGGCTGTAGTCACCGGAATTAGGAGATCGGTCGAGGCTTCCGACATGATGAAACAACAGCCTGGAAACGCACTGGCGGCCAGGTGAGGTCGAGGCCCGTGAAGTCGCCCCACCCTCGTCACACCACTCGGACGTTTTCTTCCTACCATGACCTAGACGAGCGTGATGGACTCCAGGATCGCTAGGATGCCGGTCAGCCAACCTCTTGCTTGCCCTTGAGGATGTGTTTTGTTGGAGAGGTGCTCTTGTTAATGTTGATGATCTTGCCTACGCCTTTCTCCATGAATTTCGTCTGCCCATATCGATTGTCTTTCCTGGCCTGACGCTCCACCGCATGTCACCGGCAATCCGTCACCTAACACCGCATGTTGTCGCCATCCCTGCGTGCTGCTCCGAGCACTGCATCTGCCGCCGTCCCATAAGGTTGCTACCTTTTTTCAGCACAGGTAGGGGTAAAAATGGAATGGATTATTTCCGACCGACTGAAGGCTTACGGAACGCTAAAATGGATTCGGTCGGATAGTTGTCGGATACGGTCATGGATACGGATAGTGATTAACGGATACGGAAAAGGATATGGTTTTACTAATATCTGACCGTATTCGAAGATATACCATATTTCACGGTTATATCCGGATAATATCCGATAAAATATCCGGCAATGAGTTGTTGAGTACGTGACTCGGGAGAGAAGATAAAAGAGAGTTATACATTTTGTCTTATGGTACATAAACACCACCATGCAAGGCACAAGATAGTTTTATATGAACATATATTTATGTATGTAAAAAAATTTACAAGCTAATTTTATTTTATTATTAACGGGGAGATCTGACAAATTGTTTATCCGCAATCGAACCATATTCGCTCCATATTTGGTCCGTATTCGTTACCGATAGGCTCCGATTCCGTATTCATATCCGCACACTATCCACTCCGATTCCGAATCCAAAAAAAATACGGTAACAAATGCGGTTTCACTACTATCCGTCCATATCCGCTCTGTTTTCACCCCTAAGCACAGGTCCCGGCGAACCCCTCACCCCGACGAAAAGGTCCCGACCAGCGAGACCCTGGCTAGAGCTCTTGGCTTCCGCACCGAATCCCATCCTGTGAGATGCTCCACCGTCGTGCTCGCGCCAGCGCTGGAAACTCTAGAGGCAGATGTATCGCCCCGATGAAAAGCTCCCGACCAGGAGAACCGACTGGAGGTTTTGGCTTGGACGGTCTAGCTCCATATACGCTTTAAACAGTCAGGTTAGTTATAGAGTTCGTTAGGAGTTACGATACAGGAACGGATCGACGAACAAAGAGTCAGAAATTGTTACGATAAAGCGACGGACGAAACTAAAAGCTGTGGACGAGACGAAACGGACCAAGAGAGAAACCAGTAACGGTTCGGGACCATAAGCTGTGGGAAAGAAAGCGTATTTAGGTGGATTGAAAACGTACTTGCGAGCCACGGATCATATTAGATATTTACATCTAGAATTTTTTTTTCAGAATCTTTTGAATCTTGAAATTGTAATTTTCGAAATTTTCAAAAAATAAAAAACCCAGAAACATTACAACTAGTTACTCTATCCCCAGTTTTTCCCCATTCGCGGTCTGTTCGTCCGTGGTTTCTCCAATTTGGCCCGTTCTTCCGCCGCTGCTCTGCTCGTGTAGGCTTGCTGATCTGGTAACTGATTTGTCCTCTGGTTCTTCTTTTCTTGAGCGATTTTGCAAAGTTTTGTGCTAGTTTTTCCTCAATCGCAATGTCCCGTCTCCTTAATTTGGCAGGAAAGATTTGGGATTTGTACCACCGTGAGATCCAGAGTCAGCTCGAGCGTGCAGCAATGGCGGCCGCCCCTGATCTTCGGGCGCTCAAGAGGAAGAAGGAGCCCAGCTGTCGGGAAACCTCGTCGGCGACTGCAGGCTGGTCCTCTCTCCCGCCGGACCTCGTCCGCCTCATCGCCGACTCCTTCCTCGCCACCAACGACCTCGACCACTACATGCACTTCCGCGCCGTCTGCCCCAGCTGGCGCGCCGCCACCGACGACCCCGCGAACAACACCTCTGACCCCCGCTTCTACGCGCGGACATGGATCATCCTCGACGAGGTCTTCCAGCGTGCCGACGACGACGACGGGCTGCTCCTTCTGAACGTCGCCACGGGCCGCCTCCTCCGCAGAAAGCGGCCGGTGCTCCGCGACTACCACGCCGTGCCCAGCACTCCCAGCGGCTTCTTCGTCCTGGCGGAGAGGAGCCCTCCCCATGCAGCCAGCCTGCTCAACCCTCTCACCGGCGTCCTCACCCGTTTCCTGGCACCCTTGCCGCCCGAGGCGACGGTCGCCAATGTCATCTGTACCAAAGACACTTTGCCCAACATCCTTCTGCTCAGTGACTCGTCCCGCGAGATCTATGTGGCCAATCCGGACAGTGAATGTTTCGCTGCTAAAGACTTTGAGCAAGGAGTTTATAATTTCTTCCGGAAGGCGGTTGTAGGTGGTGCTCACTCACACGTCTCTGCGTCGTGGTTTGTTGATGTGGGTGATGCGCTATTTAATTTGCTAAGGTCTGTTCATCTGGATCCTGTCAAGGTTTTCTCTACTGATTATCCTGGAGATGCAGACGGCGACTGGTGTTTTATAGTGGGATTGGCTTCAGATATAGTGTTTTTTATGAAAGCATATGGAACCCACTTTATGTTCAAGGTGAACACCGAGACAGGTGAGGTCGAGTTTTTGAAGAACATCAGCAGATTTGCCTTCTTCCTTGGTCACTGCAGATGTCTGTGTGTTGATGCTAGTAAGTTCCCAGGCATCGAGGCAAACTGCATGTACTACACAGAAAACTTGGGTTTGTCTGCTCGCATCTGCAAACGCAACCTTAAGGATGGCAAAGAAGATATCATATCTGAAGCGGCTGAATTCTTGAAGCAGGACAAACAGTTTGTCCTCATCGCCGACCGTCCTTTCACCATCATCCACCTTCTCTGCAGCTACACCATCAACATGCCGGATTCTCAACTGGCCTTACAACAGATGTCGTAAGGTGCCGTAAGTCTTGTTCCAACTTTGGACATGGTGATCTTGGTGACTTCAAATGCTATGATTTTCCTAAGTAGCCGTTCATGTTCCCTCCCTAGTCTTTTGTTTTGTTAGTTCGGTTATTTCTTGACATATTCCAGGCAAGAAACATGCAGTTTCTAGGTTAGCTAACATGTGGTGGAACTACCGTAAGACGTCTTGATTAGGACATGGTTCCAACCTAGTTTTAGTCTATTGGGTGTATCGAATTATTATTCTCTTGTACTCTTGTATACTTCTTAGTAATGTGATATGGTGCTTAATTCGTGGCAGTAGTAAATACTGGCCCTTTTTTGCCAACTTATTACTTTAGCTTCTGCAAATGGATCCTTGAACATGTACTTGTACTCCTTAGGCTTAATTTTATTTTGCTATGTCATTCACTGAGCAAGAAATAGGTTTTGGATTTGCTTACTAGTGGTCTGTTGAACCCCTGTGCATTGAGGCCAGTGCTTAGGACAGGGTATGGGAAATATTGTTTCATCTGTTCTTCTAATGCTCCCTGGCGTCTATGCTTTGATTCCTTTTACTAGTTGCATTTGCAATCTGTTCCTTGTATTTCTGGCATTACTGCCGGAATCTTATTTGTAGCATGATTGCTGGTCAAGAATTGAAGATGTGCTTTGCAGCTCATTATTCCTGTAAAGAACTTAAGATAATCTCTGTATAAATAGTCTTTCATATTTTTTCTGGGCAGGTGGTGTATTGATGCATAGGTTGCATCCTGTTTAGAGAACACATGTGTTGATTGGGTCGTTGTGTGGAACCTAGTATTTCGAATGAACATTGTAATGGAAGTATAACTGATCACTGAACTATAGAACTAAAATCGGTTTCAAGAGCTCACAATGTCCTTGTAGAAATTGCTGCAATAATAAGCAGAGAACATTAGTTGGAAGTAATATGAACCAGTGGGTGAGCTCTTGAATAGCAGGTATATGCAAAATTCTCTCCGTACCTCTATTAATTCTTCGTCTACTCGAACTGCTTCATCAAGTCTCCGTTTGTTCTCTGAAAAAGGGTTGAGTTCTTGTGAAGCTGTAGGTCACAATTTAGTGTCAATCCTTTCTATCATAGCAGAAATTAAGCTTGGCTGGAATTAGTTCAGAAGCATGTGTTGATTGGATCATATCAAGCAAAGAAGTTTGAGATTGAAGATGATCATGGAGATGTAACTAATCACATTGAAAATGTGCCCCGTAACGGAGGAGTAAGCATTGAATTCAGAGTAGTAGCTGGGATATAGACCAGTTGGTGAGAGTTGCTAGTGATCCGTGGAATGCCAGTTGCATGCGCAGCTACTTGTTTCACTGCAGATCTATAAATTCTTCACCTCGAACTGCTGCATGAGTCTTGATTTGTTCTCTGAAGAAGGATCATGCATTGGTTTTGTTCTTGGCAAGCTGTAGTTTGCATTCAGCAGCAGTTTCTGTCGGCGGAATGGATCTGCGTGGCCCTAGAAGACCAGGTTGGGGAGGCCTACAGGATTTGGTCCAGTACCACCTAGAGAGCCTGGATTTCCGAGTGGCCCTGCCCCTAGTTCTCGGGGGCTCAGTTTGGTAGCTTTTACAGATCCTGGTAAGTTAAATCCTCTGCTAACTGGTGGCGATTTAAAGTTAGCATTGTGCCACTTAGATATCAATTCATTCAGTTATCATCTAAATTTTTTTTAATTTATCCAGTTAGATAAATTAGTGGCTCATGGGTTAACTAAATCAAGGTGCAATATATAAGCGATGAACATTAGTCGTTGAGTTTTCTTCCTTTGAAGTATTCCTTTCCTTTTTGAGATGGGTAGCATACCTCTGAGACTCTTAACCAATGCTTCTTCTGCAGGTTCTACCTCCCCTGCACTGTTGCCTGCTTAAAGATAATTGTGCATGTTCGTCGAACACATGTGCCCGGGTGGCCTGCATAGCATGCTGGTTTTATCTGCCACAAAATATAACGCACTTAGTATTACAGTCATTGGTTTAAACATTTGCTGAGAATTCACTTGGCTGAACATTTTGGTTGTTGGGAATGTCCATCGCTACAGTATAGACACTAACAAAAACCATTGTCATATCTTTTGGAGTTCGTTGTCTGCAGTTTTTGGTCTTGTTTCGGTCTTGAACATGGGCATTTGGCTCTCGGGCACATTTTCTCTCCTTCCAGAAAATTCGAAAAATGAATTCAATGGATTAAAAGTATCTAAACAATTCTGGTGTTTAGATTACTGGTGTGAGTCAAGTGTCATGAAGTTTTTGTGAAAAAAAAATTAATTGTAGTCTCGGTGAAAACAAAATAAAATGAGGAGGTACAATAGCATTTCCTGGCTGTGAAAAAGGGCTTGGTTTTGGTTTCACAGCTCAAAACCTAGTTGTGATTTTCACGAAACTTTGAAATCTGGAGTCATTTACATGTGAGGGTGTTTCTGGATGAGTGCAAAATGTTTTGAAAAGGGATCAAATGCTCATGAGATTCGGTGGGGGTTTTTGGTCTTCCCTAGTACTAATGTTATTTCAGTGACTGAGTGCAATGATCAGACACAATATGTCGCTGCTGTTTCTAGATGGTTTTTGTAGAGTTCACCAATTTTTGCTGGCAGGTGGTTTACTTTTACATACATGTATTCTGTTTAGAGGATAAAGGTGTTAATTAGATTAGATTAAACCATCCAATGCCATATAGTTAATTTATCAACACATTTTTACCTGTGCATACCTTTTTTTTGGTTAACATGTATGGCGTACAGGCCAGGGTTTGCATATTTAGCCCCTATCTGTCGTTGTGCATCGACATACTATTGTTATGCCGGTATGTTTCTACACGAGAAACGGTGATTAAAATTTACCGATGAGTCTGACTCATATTTCATGATGAACCATTTCTTCTTCATGTAAGCAGTGCACTATGGTTTCAGGCCTTGCAGACATTGAAGTGTACTTCTGCGGGTTCGTCTTCCACTTGGAATATGTCCGTCTCTTTTGGTTTGTACTTCTAATCCACTCTGGCATGTTTCTTTTGGGAGCCTCTTCAACTAATAAGAGAATAGCGAACTGCACAATATGTTTCCGTTTCACTCTAGAAACTGACATATTGGCAATATTCCTCCTTTCACCTTTTTAAATTTTGAGAGCGAAAGAGACAGAGAGAGATAATTTGTACTGAGCCAGCCAACTGCAAAATTATGTTTGACATGCTATAGATGTGGTACAATGCTAGATAAAAAACCTTATATGCCAAATGTAGTTTTGAAGGCATGCACACTTATCTCATGTTCGAATCTATATTTGTTTATTTGCAGCTGTTAATTAGTTCATTGAGAACATGTTTCTTACGAAAGTTAGGAGTGCCAGATGGATATTTGAACTCCAGTGCACTAACCGTGCAACTTACTCTTTTTTCTTAGTTCTGCCGCAGTGGAACATTGCTTAATGCCATCAGCACAATCCAAGCTAACAAGGTGGCTGGAAATGAGGGATCGATGATGCCAGGATTGATCATTGATGGTCTGCTGATTGGAGGGGAAGCCCCTAAACTGAAATTATAGGCTGTGAGATTGGATAAGCAATCTTTTCGTAATAGAAAACTAGTGATGTGGCTAACTTCTACGTAGAGACCTTGCCGACATGATCGAGCTGGCAGTAGAAAATGTGTACTCAATTTGTGCCCATTTGTGTATTCATTCCTGCAAGTGAGTCTCACATATACTCTGCCTTGTTCTTCTTACATTCTGTTAATTCTGCAATGTCTCTTGTTCTGTGCAAGTTCCAGGTTTTAGATTTGCTTAATGTTGGTCTATGGAAATGATGTACGAATGTTTCATCTTGTTTTCTATCTGGCGTCTATGCTCCTGTAATTGTACTAATGGCTCTTGTAATATGTTCATAGTTTAATCTTTGGGCGCTACTTTGTAGCACGACTGCTATTAAGAACTTAGGTTGTGCTTGGCATAAAATAATTTTGGACACAATTTGTAGTTACTATTTACAGATGGTTTGTTAGATTCAGATGCTTACCTATTTTTGCTATGTAGGTGTTGTACTTTTACATTTACTGTATTCTGTTAAGATTGTGTTGACTGGATCATACTGCGAAACAAAGCTTCTTAGAATTGGACTAAATCTCGAGAGCTCAGAATTACCTTGTAATGGAACAGTAAGCAGAGAACAGTAGTTGGAAGATAGACCAGTCTAAGCTATTGAACAACAGATACATGCATGACTACCAGTTCTCTCCGTACCTGTATAAATTCGTTTTCACCTCGAATTGTAGTATACGTATCAGTTTGTTCTCTATGGTTGAGTTTGTAGATTATTTTCAGCAAAAGTTCAGTATCTAGTTTAGCAGCAGTTCAGCTTTGCAGGATGGATCAGCGTGGGCCTGGAGGACCAGTTTAGGGAGGTCTCAGAGGGTGGCCTCCGGTTCCACTTGTCGGCCTTGGGTTTCCCGGTAGCCCTGTTTCTTGGGGTCTGGGTTTGGTGGCTTCTTCGGATTCCTAGTAAGTTGACTCCTTCCTCAGTTAACTGATTAAAATTCTAAGTCTGTATTGTGCCATTGAGATCATCAGTTTATTCAGTTGGTGTATCATTTTGTTTCTTCCTAAAAATTCAGTCTTCAACATCAGTCCATTCACTTGGTAGAGAAGCAGTGGTTCAGGAGTCAAGTGTAAACAAATTTTAGCACAATCTCAAAGTTCAATCCCAAGCGATGAAGCATGTACTAGGCTACTAGCTGTTTAATTTGTAGCTCTGAAAATCTCTTTTGTTTTTACATTCTGAATAAAATGGTTCTTTTGCAGCTTATACCTCTGCTACTGCTGCCTGCTCCAAGATTGGTGTATAGCGACTTTCGTCGACTAATGACTGAGTCGCAGGGTTGGCAACTCAAAAACCTTGGCATTGGGTTAGAATCCCTGGGTTAAATATTCGCTGAAGAACTCACTTTGTTGCATCCTGGGAGTTTTTTTATTGTACTTTGAGATTGCTCACCACATGTGCCATGTGGTTGGGAGTTTCTCTTGCTACCGTTAAACAGTACTGAAAACCCATGGTCTTATTATTGATTGGAGATCATTGTATGCAGTTATCAGGGCTCTCTCTAACTTTATACCTCGTTGCTGCATTTCACAGATCAACCAACCCCAGGGTAAAAGTCTTACAATTTCACTTTAACTGCTAAAATGTTTATGTCACTAATGCTTCATGTGACGTTTTATCTTAACATAAGTTGAAGTATTAGAACTTGTACTGGTAAGGAGAAGAGCTTTGTCCTTTTCAGGTTCAGGTCCCAGATTGTGTTCTTCTTTAGACAATGTAACTGCCAACCATTTTCATTTTCCTTGGCAACCGAGCAAGGCCATCATGTAGAGTACCACTGATCGGAAGTAGATTATCTCAAACAGGACAGCACCAGGACTCATGAGGCAAACTGGCAATAGTCTGTAAATGTAAGTTCTCATCACTTCGATCATTCAAGAGTAATTGCCCAGCTTCTCACATTAAGCTGTTGGGTACCCATGGTCAATTTCTGGCATCTGTTTGTGTGGATTAAATATACATACGGGCACAAAATATTTGGAGTTTGCCACTGTCGACTGAATATACACGTTCAACACCTTAAAAATACATTGCAGTTTGTCTCCGATCTGAGATATAGTTAATGGTTATGTAGAAGTAGGTGTTATACTGACTATAGTTGATTTGAGATTAGGTTAAAATTATATATATCGGATTGTGTGTTTCATTGCTATGCAGAAGATCTTGCTATACTTCCTGATGTGGTTTTTAATGCATGTAGAGTTATTTGTGGACCAAGTGCAATTCAGTGAAGACTACAAATTCTACCGCCCCAGGGTGAGTTAAATCCTTCCTCGGTTCCCTCCGTTTCATATTAGTTGTCGCTGATTTAGTATAAAATTGTGCTAAATCAGCCACAACTAATATGGAACGAAGGGAGGACTTGTCAACCACTGTTGACTGCATCATATGCATGGCGAAGCTAGACAAAGAGCAACCAAGGTTTGCCAGAGTGTTTGTGATCTAAGGTGTATATACATGACCTGCACGTAAAATGCTCCGGCTGCTACTTACGTAGGTGTGTTTTTTCCGATGGAAGTCATACTGTCAGTTAAGAGATTGCACACCAAAATGGGTGCATCGCGCACTAGTTTCATACTACCTCCGTTTCAAGAAGTAAGGCGCACGCGCATTCCAAAGCAATTTTTGATCGAATAAATAGAATAATTAAAACTTGATTATATTGTGTAAAATTAGTATCGCTGGATTTGGATTGAAACATACTTTTCAATGATGCTAATTTTATACCAACATTCTTTATATATTTAGAGTAAATCTTGGTCAAAGAAAAAACACATAAAACGAGGACGCCTTATTCCTTGGGACGGAGGTAGTAATATATTAAAATACTTCATGAAATTAGGTTTAGTTAACATAGTATAATTTTAATAAAAACATACTAAAATAAATATATATTCCACTTTATATTAATATTTTCATAGTTGTGAAAATTAATTGTTCGTGTGTGCCAAAAAATGTTGTGCATCAAAATAGAATATTCAAGCAACTTTTGAAAATAAATTACGTATTTCGCTAGAAAAACTATGTCAAAACCCTAAATTAAGCCCAGCCCAAGTCCATTAAGAAAATGTATAGAAAAAAATATTTTTTTAGAGAAAAAAATTGTTCTGATACAACTCTTATGTCAAATCCCTTAGCTATAAGCCCAGCCCAAGTCCATGCACGTTGTTTCCCCAAATCACCACAACTCCTCTCGTTCCTGGGATGAAATCCTGGACGGCGACCATCGCGAATAGGGCAGGAGCGATGACGCCTCCCCTAGGCTGCCTCCCGGAGGAGATCGTCGTCTGGGAGATCCTCGTCCGCCTGCCCCCAAAATCCTTACTCCGGTGCCGCGCCGTGTGCCGCTCTTGGCGCCGCGCCACCTCCACCCGCGACTTCCTCTCCCACCATAACCGCCAACCCACCCTCCCCATTATCCGGGGTCAACCCGACCGCTCCGACGACGCCATCTACGACGACCTCCTTGCTTTCGATCACCGGGCCGCAGACGCCCAGCTCCAACCCATCGCTCGGCTTGATGATCATGAGTCCTACTGTCTGCAGGCCTCCTGTGACGGTCTCCTCATCCTCCGCAAGCGTGGTGACGCGACTAGCACCTGCTTCTCTATCTGCAACCCAGTCACTCGTGAGCATGCTCCCCTTCGTATACCGTTGGGCTTCAGTACATTCCGTGTATCGGGGATGTATTTGCACCACCCTACGGGCGAGTACCGGCTGTTACTGCACGGGAGGAGCCACACGCCTAAAGTTACAACTGGATGCTATGGATGCTATATCTTCGTGTTGGGATCCGACCAGTCACCGAGGTACATTGAGGGTCCGGAAACAGTAACATTCTACTTCTACACACCTGCCCTAGTCCGTGATTGTCTGCATTGGTACCCAATGGAACATCCGGGCGAGAATAGGCTGGTACTCGTATTCGACACCACAACCGAGTCGTTCCGACATATGCGTGCTCCAGCTGGTCCTAACAACTCATGTATCTTTGAGATGGATGGCAAGCTTGGCATCAGCGTATATAATGATGCCACGGAAGTTCTTGATTTATGGTTGTTGCAGAATTACGAAGACGAGGTTTGGGTCCACGGGTACAACATAAAATTGCCGGTCGCAGGATTCAGGGAGCCGTTGGGGTACTGGAATGACGATTCGTTTGGCGATGTTGCATCAGTAGGTGGAGATCTCCTCTTGCTGGTCAGCAATGGTGGGTGGATGTTTTACGTCGACACTGATGGCAAACTGGTTGACAGCTTCCATCGTTATGGCCAGCTAATTTTTGTTTCCGACTTTCGTCTCAAGCAAACTCTTGTTCCACATGATTTTCTCACGGCACTTGAAGGTCATGCTGTGAACACGTCGCCTTTCCTTTGACAGCTGTTGTGGAAGGCGGTTCTTCTCAAATGCTTGTATTTATATCCTCATGAGATACAATGTATATGAATTGGATCAAGTATGATCCTGCTAGCTTTTTTTTTGTTGATGTGTATAAAGTTATGATCAGAGGGTCACTGCTATGTGGTTGCATGAAATCTATGTTTTTTTCCATAGCCGTTTGGGCTGAAGTGACCACTGCATGTGTTGGTGATAAAATTACCAAGTCAATTTGCTCTGCTTTTGGAATACTTACTGGCTGCTCTGTCTCATATCTCTATATTCTTGGGCTGAGGAAATGACTTTGCTTTTATTTATTTATCTAGTGGTTTTAGTAGTACTCAATTATTAGCAAACGATACGCCTCATGCCCCTATTCTTGGGCTAAGGAATTGGGTTTTCTTTATTTTGTTTATCTAGTGCTTTTTCTTAGTACTCAATTGTTAGAAATCTATATCCTCATGTCCCTATTTCCTTGAAGTGATGAATTATTGGTTTTATCTTTTTATCTATTGTTCTTTTTAATAGTCAATTTTTCCCTATTTCTCTACCCTTTGTTGTAGATGATGATTAAATAGGGATTTCCTCTTTGTTGACTTGCAAGCTGCATCTGATTTTTTAAGATGGTTTGAGCACTACTTGTTAACTGAATTGGTTGCATCACAATTCAATTTCTCAATGAAAAGCTCTGTGTTATAATAATGATTTCATCGCATCTCGTTAGGTGGGTCTTGTGGACACTAACCAGCATGTCTCGCTCCAAGGAGTTCTAGTATACTTGTAGAATAGTATACTGCAACCTGAAAATTCTAGGATTACTTTTTTTGTGTGTTTCCATCCCGGCAAACTTTTTCTGTTAAATTATTTGGGATGTTCTCTTGTTATTCACTTTACCTGCTAACTATTTTATTAAGGGTTAATGCTTATAAGCACAGAGAAGGTTTGCCATGATCAGTCTAAGGTCCCACATTGCATTCATGTCTGAAGCAGGGACATGCATCAGACCAATTGTGTGCTAATAAAGTTGCAGATGCATGCAATCTGATCATTTGTTACTGCATAATGTACTATGTGTCATTGCAGTGTGCTCAATTTCTCACATGTAGGCTTGCGGAGACTAATAAGCTCCACACTGCATACTGTATTAGCCATTACAGTACAACCTGAACATCTCGGAATACTTTTTTTTTTGCTTCCATCGTATCACCGTTTCATCTGTCGCATTTTTTGGAAGGATCTTTTTGTTTTACTTCACCACCTAACCATGATGTTAAGGGTTAGGGGTCACCGGGTCAGCAAAAACTGACACCGTGCAAACCGTTCAAACCAGCAACTAGGGAGCTAGTTCATTTTCCCTCACAAACTCAATTGGGACTACCAATATAGTTATAAAAAATGAACTAGCTAAAATCAGCTAAGCCGGTCAAACCGTTTTTGCCCACCCCTATTAAGGGTCAGTGCTTCCTATGGATCTTTACAAAAGTTTGAGAAACAAAATTGTGTGTCTTGAGCAGGACAGCACCATACCAATTATGTGACAATACAGTTGTAGAAGTAAGAACTATGATCATTTGTTACTTGCTTACTAAAATCTCCAGCATCACAATTATATGCCCAGTATCTCAAACACTCAGATCAACAAAAAAAACTTGTACTAATGAGCAGAAAAAATGTTTATCAAGGTCTAACTCGGGTCCGAGATTGTGTTGATCATGTCTCCGTTAGCAGGACAGCATCAAGCCAATCGTGTGGTTACAACTGTACAAGTAAGTTGAAAGTCACTTGATCATTTGCCTCAGACTGTAGAAGTAGGTTGTAAAAGTAAGTTCATCTTCGAGATTAATTGATCCAGTATGTTTGTATGCGATATGAAACATACGACCAAGAAGTTTTATCACCTGAAACTATTTTGGTGTGTGTATTCTCAAACGTGTCCTTATAAGGCAAGAGTGAGCAGAGAATTGAGGATAGTAGTTGGGACATAGACCAGCGGGTGAGAATGTCAACTGATCAATGGAATGGCAGTTGCGCTCACAGCTACAAGCTTTAACTGTACATCTAGGATTTCTTCATCTCAGAGAACTGCTGCATCAAGTTTTGGTTTGTTTTTTTTTTGAAAGGGAAAGGGTGGCAAAAGACTTGCCACCATTCATTAATTAAGAAGGAGAGTTTAACAAGCACGAAGTCCGAACTAAAAGAAAAAAAGCGTTCTACGGGATTACTCTCGCAACATTACAAGACTCAAATTCTTAGCAACCGCGGCGATCCAAAGACGCACTTCACTCTTTATGAGCTCGAGAAGGACCGCCGTTGGAGCGGCCTTGTTATTGAACACTCTCGCATTGCGCTCGTTCCAAATAGTCCAACTCACAAGCATTGCAATAGAGGCAATAGCCTTGCGGTTAGGCTTGGCAACGCATGCCAACCTCGTCCACCACTCTTCAATCTCGATTCCGGGCACCCAATCTTGGGTATGTATGTTGGCAATCCCAAGCCACTCGATAACCAAATTCCAAAGCCTTTTAGTGTAGCGACATTGGGAGAAAAGATATGCCACCGACACTACAACAAATGTGTTGACTAGTGACCTTTTCTTCATGACCCTAGAGAAAAGTGTCATAGATCTGTGACGATTTTGTATCACATCGTCATGGGCTGATTGGGGAGGCCAAAGGCCATAAGAATTACGACGATTTGAAGCAGGAATGTCATAATCCAGTGGGCACCAAATCATCATAACCTATTCGATAAGGTTTAGGACCTTATCTGAAGCCGTTTACGATGAATTTAGATCGTCATAGTCGCTAATTTAAAATAGTTGGACTGCCATCTCAGCGGTTTCACCAACGTGTTGTCCATGTGTCCTTCTAACCCTGATATGTCGTCTCCACGTCACTTCACCCGTCATATGACATGTGGCCCCACCAACCTGCCAATCAGACCTGATAGTGGTTCCACCGACACATACGGGGCCCGAAGACAACTTGTTGGAAATATTCACAAAAAGATAGGGAAGGGGGATTCGATCCCAGGACCTCCTAGAACTGATACAAGACGCAGACCGGCCAGTCTACAATCACCTTATGATTCAAGCCCGCAGAAATTTTCCATATACTTACGAAGCCTCGAACTGGGCCTGGCAGTATCGACGGGCCGGTCCAACGGGCGGACCTGACAAGCGGGTCCGACAAGCGGATCTGACAGATCGGTCCCATGGTCGGACCTGACAGGCGGGTACCACGAGTGGACCTGAAAGGCGGGTCCCACGAGACCACCTAATAGGCGGGTCCCATGAAGCTGGGCAGGTCATCTCGGAATATCTTTACTATTGGTTTTGAGTTGGTGAAGCCACTTTTGCTATACATCATTTGATTTCCAATTTTACCCCTACGAGCCAGGAGATATCACAGCCTCGACCACCGCCAAGCTATCAGTGTACTGAAAAAACAGGGGCATTTTATTTTTTGCCCCTGTTTACTTAAGACCTCTATGATTTGCCCTCCATTACTTTGTAGTATATTTTTTGCCCCATTTTACTTAGGACTTCTACAATTTACCCTTTAACACATTAAGCCCACGTAAAATGTCTACTCTGCCCCTCACTCACCTGCCAATCGAGCGACCCTGCTCGTTTCATCCCTGATTCCATCTCCCCGGAGCCGGCGGCGGCGGGCGGCGATCTGCACTGCACAGAAGCGGAAGCCCTCAACCGACCCTCTGGGTCGATTCATCTCCCCAGCGGCGAGAGGGGCATCTCCAGCTGCGGCTCGTCGCCGCACTGCTTGTCCCCAGGGAGCAGGGCCACCGCTTCTTGGTGCTGGATTCCTTGCTACTGTGTGCTCACCTTCTCCGCAACCTCCTCGTGGACGCCCTTGCCTGCGTTAGAACGAGGCAGTGACCACCACCGTCGGTTCCCACTTGGGGAGGCGACTTTGGAGACCAGCCGGGGCGCAAGGCAAGAGCATCGGCGGCAGAGGGCGAAGGAGAAGTGGGAGAGCAGCCAAGGCAGAGGGTGGAGGAGGAGCTGCGGCGGAAGGCATCGCCGTGGCTGAGAACGAAGGACGTTGCAAGGGGATTTTTTCAGGCTGGGCTATTTTGGTCCACGATTCTTAGCCTTATCCTCATATGGAAACAAAATAATTTAATTTAACTCACAAATGGCAAATTGTAGAAGTCCAAAGTAAAGAGGGGCAAAAAATATACTGCAAAGTAATAGAGGGCAAATTATAGAAGTCCAAAGTAAACAGGGGCAAAAAATAAAATGCCCCGAAAAAACAAACCCTAATCAGCCGCCCGACAGAAAAATTCCCCACGCCCCAGCCACCCTTCCGCAGCGCATCCTTGGACCTCCGAGTAGATGGATTCTTGACCACCGTGGAGCGTCTCGTCCTGATCGGATAACCACCGGCTCGAGCAGGACCTAGGCATGGATACCGGAGCCGCCGTACGATTTAGGCGAGCGGAGCAAGATTGCGCAGGAGCGCAGGCGGCCGAGGCGCCGTGGCGGCAGTCGTGCAGAGCGAGCGCTGGAAGTGGCAGGGCGCCGGCGCCCGTGCCAACGAGGAACCATGAGCTGGTCCGGCGGGCGCTGTCGCCGCCGGCCACGGGCATGCGCGGCGCGGCACTGAGGAGATGGAGCTTCCGGCCCACGCCGAGCCGGCTATGAAACATGTCTTGCTTTGTGTCCACGGGCACGCCGTCCCCTGCATCCCCTCGGCCATCCTGATTTCAGGTTCGGATTGGTGTAGGCACTGTAACATTCTCGTGCTTGTTGAGTTTCATTGGTTGTTTTGCTGTCGCTGCCGCTGCCTCGCACCACCAGGATGCCAATCGTTGAGCTCTCTAAATATTCATATATCTGATCCTTTAGTGTACATTGGAACAAGCAATCCAACAAGTTTTCGCACCCGCAAGCAGGGATATAGTAAGGTACTCGTTCCACATCTTCATATATTCCACAGGATCAGATCTGTTGAAGTAGGTGACCACGAGTCCATGACCCAATAACCAGCCCAAACTTTATGTGAAAACAAATCGGTAATCAGGTTCGATTTATTTAAAGTTGTTGAGCATTCATCGGCCTATTTCTCTTACTCCTTGTTTCCTTTAGTGTTCATCTCTGTGCATAGAGGATGTGTCAACGGCAATGGTGTCCTAACTCGTTAGGATATCATGCTAGATATTGTTACTTATCACTACTTTCTCTGAATTACATTTTTATTTGAGTTTTTCATGGCAGGCTTCTATCTTTCTCTTAGTTTTTATTTCTGCTGACATGTTTATTATTTTCTCCAAACTGATCTTGAAGAAAAATTTGAGTCTCTGAATAAGGGGAAATCTAAGGCTGGCGTGAACCCCACAAGAGTTGTGCCTATGCACCGTCCAAATTCACTTAAGAGGTGTGGTTGGGAATTTCTAATATCCTGAATCATTGCATATGTGTAATTTTTTCTGTACTTACTGCTCTTGTAGCTAAACTTGCTGTAAATGTTTCTTACCTTCTCACCAACCGGATGTACTACTACCGCAACTTTATTTTTTCCTGGTGTGAGCATAGTGCAGTATGAGCCATATTAATATCTATTTTTGTGCAGACTTTTCTACCTTTCTTAGAAACTTTTGGAGCTAAAAATAATAGTGTAAGGGATGGATGATCCACAGTTCTTGACTACCTCTACTGAAAGCAAAAAATGCGGAGGGCTTTCCAAAGTAACAAACTATGCATATAGCAGTATTCAACAAGAGAAATAGAGACCTGAAGCTTGAGCCATATTTCTCCATATCCAATGAAATTTCTGTTATCTTATTGTTTTGGCAGTACAATCTTTTAATGGTAATCTGCTGGATTTTCATATTATTAAATTTTAAGTAGCCTATGCATGTAAAATTATTTCAGTACTCAAGTTTGCACAGTAATGTGATTATTCTGTCAAAATAAATAACTCTGAGAAAAGATAGAAGCCAAGCTCGATGGAGGGGAGGGAGGCTCACAGAGTTGCAACATGTGCATTGCTGATTTACATGAGATGAGACGCGAGTACATGTAAAGAATTGAAACTTTTCCATGATAGCTCGTAATCAAAGGCGCAAGGTAAATTTATTGTCTACATTTTCCATGATAGCTGCTTTAACGCTTGTTTGATAGTTGGCACTTGGTACCGTGCTAGATGAAAATGTATCTTTCCAACAGTTTTTATTATTTTTTAAACAGTGTCTTTTTTCTTTTGAATGATTTTGAATTAATGAACTTCTGCAGGGCTCTTATGGAGTAAAGTCGCTTATTCACTTGGAGAAATCATATATTCTGAAATAAGCATGCTTTGTCTTACTCTGCGATTTTGAATAGAGAAGTGATTATCATGGAGCATGAAGAAAAGATCAACAAACATCGGGCTATGTTAGGCCAATAAATCCATGAAAATTAGAGCTGACACCTGGTAATCTATGTCGGAGTGAATGCAGTGAGTAAACTTATTTACATAATACTCACAGTTAAAAGATGAGGTAAGCTCTTCCGAACGCATAGGACAATATATTAATATATGAAATCATAGCATCGGACAAGCACTCTGGCATAAATATACTCGCATTAGATTTCAGGTGTGGAAAAAATTTGTGGCAACACATTTCTTCTTCCGGTCTGATATTAGATAGGTATGAAAGATCAGGTGTATTTGGTGCTAGATTTCTGTCCAGGTTCAGTAAAATACTCACAAGGAATATGCAACTACGTTATTTCGCATACCTACATTGCACACCATGATGTTCGGTCTGCCGGTCTGCCCTGAAATCATGTTGTGCTCACACCATGATGTTATTTGACATATGCTGAAGTTTGTTTGTGCTTTTCTGCAGGCTGAACTATATTGGGGCCTACAAAATTTGGAATTACGCTTTTTATATTCAGACAAGACCTTTAATTCGTCGCCTCCAGCCAGTTTGGCAAGTTGCACACTCACATTTCCGTTCCTTATTATGTTGTCATACTGGAGGATATCTGATCATGCAATAACGTGTAGTTCTTTGTTGATGAACCCAAAATACTTCTATTTTCTCCTGATTGGAGTTCACTCGAGACTCATTGTATATCTTCTGGTCCATGGTTAGTTTTAGTAATTTGACCACTATTTCATTGATGCCATGAATCTAAATTTTTGGTATCATCAAAGCTCTGCCCCAGTTAAAGGTGTTCAGTTTCTTAACTAACCTTTGATTGGTAATATGATGTTTTGTATTTAAGACCATCTACTAAAGCCAAACTTAATTTAGTATGCAACATATCTGATGTTTTATTTATGTTTTGCTCAGCTTGACTGTAGGAAAAAACCATGTTAGCTTCAATATATTTGATGTGTGGACTTCAGATAATATTATGTATTTTTGTGATTGGTTTGCAATTCTTATAAGGAGATAAACGATGCTACCGATGATTATCTCATTGTGCCTACTCAGAAGGAACTCCAACAAGGGGAAATGGGAGGGAGCCATGGAGATCGCAAATTTTATGTGGAAATGCCACATGATCCAAGATGAGTTCTTGACTCGGTCAAGTGATATTTTTCACGTGTAATATTAGAGAGAAAATATTTTTTTTGGCAGTATTTATGTTTGTGCACCCTTGGCCACTTGGTGCACACCATTTCCTGTCGCTTGCTTACTGAATGGTGATGTTTGGTGGACCTTTTAAGTGAATTTGTTTTCTAAGAGAGATATGCCAAATTGTGATTGGATTGTAATAGTATTGGTTTGCAATTTCAGAAAATTGTACATTTTAAGGGGAAAAAAAGGAACCTTATGTACTTTGGGACATTTGTATACAAGTGGAAATAAATGAAATAATAACCTATATCAACTTTGTGGTGATTACACTTCAATATTTTCTCTGATGTGGTTTGCAAAGGCTTAGATAACCCCATTCATAAAAGTACGACATATACTTGGGGACAGTCTTTCTCTTCCGCATCAATGCTATCTTATGGAAAGATTGGTAAAATATTTGAGGTATATAAACGCTATAAATAAAAGACTATAAGTCGTCGTGCGTGGATATCCTAGCAAAATAAGATCACCCTTTTTTAGATCTTATTTTCCCGTGGCAACGTACGGGCATTCAACTAGTATAGATAAGTGGCAAAATAATGAGGAGAACTTGGGGGGTCGAACTCACGCCATTACGTACCAAAAGAGCCAACCTAGACCATCAAGGTAAAGCAACACAACTGATGATGTAACACGCTACGGCCATTTTAAAGATAGGAGTTTCGTATGTTGGGCCTGGAATAACACTTGGCCACTTGGGCCGCTATGGATAAATATTCTCCACGATATATTTTTTTCCTCTTTGTCTTTTTCGTTTCTTGTAAGATTTTACCATAAAAGATTTAAAGAAGGTTCATAACAAGGCCAAATGAATTCAAACAATCTTTGTAAAAATTATTACATATATAATAACATTAAATCTTTTTGTCCACAAAATAAATATAGAAAAAATTTAATTACTAGAATACCATTATGGTGTATTCAAAATACAGCCAAAACGGTCGGCGTGACCGCTCCTAGATCGAGATAGAATATTGGAAAACTCTTTATGGATCTCTGATAAAATAGATACTTGTGTACCAAAAAATGATTTTTGAAAAAAAACATGAGCAAACTATGAAGCACTTGTAGTTCAATTTTGACCCGCTTCCAGCTGAATCGGCAGATATTTGTCAATTTCTTGAGGGGTTTCTATAAAAACTTTTTCATGCAAACAACTTGTGATTTGGGCATAAAATATGGTATAATATGATTTAAATTTGTGGTGGTCCATTTTTGGAACATATTTTCGGTAGGTGTTTCACAAAAAAACCCATTTTTAGCATTAAGAAAATGAAAAATGAATTTTTTGTGCAAAGAAAATTAAAAATCCCCAAAGCAACTTTATTTGACATCCCTAGATGCACACATGTGCACAATATGGGGTCATTTGAATAAACTATGCCATGATTATGGCCATAACTAGCTCATCTGGCTTTAAAGCCATGAAACTTCGTACAAGGTAGCTTTTTTTTGTGAACACTTTTTCAAAATATTGGCAATATTCAAAGTTTGTTATTTTTCCTAGCAACTAGGTCACATAACATGATACAACGCGAAGGGTTTGTATTTTTTTGAATTTTTTTGAATTTCTTATGTTGATTTTCAAAATGCGGCCAAAACGGCGGGCGTGACCGCTCCTATGACGGGATAGAATCTTGCAAAACTATTTATGGATCTCTGATGAAATAGATGCTTGTGTACCTAAAACTGATTTTTTGAAAAAAACTTGAGCAAACTATGAAACACCTGTAGTTCAAATTTGACCCGCTTCCTGCTGAATCGGCAGAATTTTGTCAATTTCTTGAGAGGTGTCTAGATAACTTTTTCCATGCAAAAAAATGATGAATTGTGCATAAAATATGGTATAATATGATTTAAATTTGTGGTGGTCCATTTTTGGAACATATTTTTGGTAGGTGTTTCACAAAAAAACCCATTTTTAGCATTAAGAAAATGAAAAATGAATTTTTTGTGCAAAGAAAATTAAAACTCCCCAAAGCAACTTTGTTTGCCATCCCTAGATGCACACATGTGCACAATATGGGGTCATTTGAACAAACTATATCATGATTATGGCCATAACTAGCTCATCTGGCTTGAAAGCCATGAAACTTCGTACAAGGTAGCTCTTTTTTATGAACACTTTTTCAAAATATTGGCAATATTCAAAGTTTGTTATTTTTCCTAGCAACTAGGTCACATAACATGATACAACGCGAAGGGTTTATATTTTTTTGAATTTTTTGAATTTCTTATGTCGATTTCAAAATGCGGCCAAAACGGCGGGCGTGACCGCTCCTATGACAGGATAGAATCTTGCAAAACTATTTATGGATCTCTAATGAAATAGATGCTTGTGTACCTAAAAATGATTTTTTGAAAAATACTTGAGCAAACTATGAAACACTTGTAGTTCAAATTTGACCCGCTTCCTACTGAATCGGCAGAATTTTGTCAATTTCTTGAGAGGTGTCTAGATAACTTTTTCCATGCAAAAAAATGATGAATTGTGCATAAAATATGGTATAATATTATTTAAATTTGTGGTGGTCCATTTTTGGAACATATTTTCGGTAGGTGTTTCACAAAAAACCCATTTTTAGCATTAAGAAAATGAAAAATGGATTTTTTGTGCAAAGAAAATTAAAACTCCCCAAAGCAAATTTGTTTGCCATCCCTAGATGCACACATGTGCACAATATTAGGTCATTTGAATAAACTATGCCATGATTATGGCCATAACTAGCTCATCTGGCTTGAAAGCCATGAAACTTCGTACAAGGTAGCTCTTTTTTGTGAACAATTTTTCAAAATGTTGGCAATATTCAAAGTTTGTTATTTTTCCTAATAACTAGGTCACATAACATGATACAACGCGAAGGGTTTGTATTTTTTTTGATTTTTTTGAATTTGTTATGTCGATTTCAAAATGCGGCCAAAACGGCGGGCGTGACCGCTCCTATGACGGGATAGAATCTTGCAAAGCTATTTATGGATCTCTGATGAAATAGATGCTTGTGTACCTAAAAATGATTTTTTGAAAAAAACTTGAGCAAACTATGAAGCACCTGTAGTTCAAATTTGACCCGCTTCCTCCTGAATCGGCAGAATTATGTCAATTTCTTGAGGGGTGTCTAGATAACTTTTTCCATGCAAAAAAATGATGAATTGTGCATAAAATATGGTATAATATGATTTAAATTTATGGTGGTCCATTTTTGGAACATATTTTCGGTAGGTGTTTCACAAAAAAACCCATTTTTAGCATTAAGAAAATGAAAAATGATTTTTTGTGCAAAAAAAATTAAAACTCCCCAAAGCAACTTTGTTTGTCATACCAAGATGCACACATGGACACAATATAGGGTCATCTTAGCAAACTATACTATTTTTGCAGCATATTTTTGATATACAGATGATTAAAAGAAACCACATTTTTTATGCTACCCTCTTTTCAGCCAATCAAATATCCAGGAGAGGCCTCCCACGGATCGTCCTATCAAACGATCTAAATTGTTGAACCGCAGCATCCGACGCCCCTCATTTCTCAGAACAAACACACAGCAGAAAGAAGACCCTACTCCCACGGATCGCGCCGCCCCTAGCCAAACCCTAGCCATTCCCCCCCGCTCGCATCTCCCTTCTCGCCCCCCTCTCTTCTCCCTAGCGCCGCCGAGATCCAGATGCTATTCTTGTTCCCCTCTGCCCGGATCCCCACCACCTCGACCCCGCGTCATCGTTCCCCTCTGCCTAGATCCACCCCCTCTGGCGCTGTTCCGATCCTCGCAGTACCACGGGCTGACCACGAGCCGCGGCCACCTGCATCTGCACATGCGAGAATAAGCCGAGGGAGGGCTCCTCTGTGCTCTCGCACCCTCTTCGACCTCGGCGCCGGCCGATGTGGCTCTCTTGGTCCACCGGGTCGCCGGCATCCAGATTGGTCCACTACAGACCACAACTTCACCGAGGTAGGTCATCTTCCCCTTACCCCTAGGTCATCTCCCCCGGGTCCGACTAATGTCCACGTCTCTGGCCGCACAGGTGAAGGACGAGGCGGCGGCATCGAACAAGGAGTGGATGGGCAGAAGAAGGCTTTATGCTTCCCAGGCAAGTCTGGCCGCCTCACGGCCCGAGTCGGCCAGATCCGTTTCTCCCGCTTTCCCGATGACGACCTCCTTTGATAGCGAGATCAACAAGCAGGTATAACTCTGCCGGAACCCTATAGGTGAAAACGTTTCTTTGATTCTCAATTGATTTGTATTGCCCGGGAAGGTTATGGTCGAGATATTTGATACTGAAATTTTGCATGGATGTAGTATGCACTTCCAGATTATCACATTATTTGAGAGATGATTTTGAAACCTTTGCACCAAGTATTTGTGTAATTCGCTGATTTAGACCATTATACAACAGGTTGTTTACTGCATCTAAGTTTATAACCATTAAAATCAACACTCTGTTAGATAGGTCAGTAACGGTTCTCAGATTATGTATCCTTCCAGTTCCAGTTAAGGCATAGTGTGTCTGAGCTAATGACGTTTCAGCAGTATCAGTAGTACATTTTTTAGTCGAGCTGCTTTACTTCAGTTAAGGAATAGTGTCCCTGTGAATGTTTCTTTGACGAAAATTCACCTATGAACTTACTAAGCTGCTGGACTCGAGATGCTTTATTTTTTTAATGTACTGATCCTACTAAGCTGTTGGACTCAAGATGCTTTATTTTTTAATGTACTGGTCCTACTAAGCTCGTTTCCTTACCGTTGATTGACTGTGTGTGCTAGAGATATTCATTCTATTTTGTAGGCTCATTCATGATTCTTACTAATAAGATAATAGCTGAATTTCTAGATGTAGAATCAGTTAGTCTCTAAATAATTCTTAAATCATTTCTGATGTGCATGGGGGTTTCATTATAAGTGCACCTTGGACACATTAGTTTAAATGTAGTAGCTGTTTTGGTCCAATGGTTATATATGCTGCTGTGTATTATGTTCTGCTGTTCCTGATCGCTTTTATCCGTGGTGTAGGTTGTGTACGTTGAAGGGGAATGTGAGCTCCTGTGGTGGTGACATCAGGTCAGTGCTTTGGTGAAGATGGCCAAAGTTCTGGGTGTGCTCGGTATTATGATTGCCACAAATCCTTTATGTTGGAACATGCAAAATCAGCACCAACTATTTAATCTAGCAGTCAGTGGCTGATGTTTAGTCCTTGGTAGAAATTTGATTCTATTAAATTTGTCCTGAAGAATCTTACCTTGCATTTCCAAAGTTTATATTACTGCTGTTGCTATCTCTGTCTGTGTTCACTATGTCAGCTAACCTTATAGATAGCACTGTTGATGCATGCTGACTATTAACATGTTCTTGTATCCAAAAATATTTGGCTATTCATTGTGTGGTATAAGCAGAATGCAATTTGCTAATGCGTGTACTTGAATAGCTAGTGCTTCACTCTGGCTTATGCAATATCTCGTTTAATCTGTTCGTTGTCATGTTTGTTTGTGTGCATGTTTGAGCGTCCAAAGTTGATTAGAACTGGAGGAGTTGATGCATGCTTAGCAATGGATGGTTTTGCATGCGGTAAGGATCAGCAATGGATGGTTTTCCTCTTTGGTTACTATGTCTCTGTGACTTATGCCATAATAATCTGTTACTTGGTAGTCTGGATTATTTGTAGGAATGCTTCATTTAGATGTTTTGTATCCAAGTGCCAACTGTAGTGGAAAAATAGCAAGAGTAGTTAATTCCAGATGCAACTTTCTTGCACAATGACTTCACATGCAGCCTAAAATGCTTGCAAATAGTTTAGCCAGTCTGATTCTTAGTGGTGGTTGTTTGTGCATGGGCCTGATGTTTTGCCTAGTTGCATGCTGCCTCAAGTTAGAATGCTTGCTTTTAGTATTATATTGTATATAATTCTACATCTTTTACTTTGATGCTTAAATGTGTAGCTGGCGGCTGGGATGCGATGGTGGAGGGAACGGTGCACACTGTGAGAAGTCAGCAGGTGGTGGGTTGGAAGGCATCATGGACCTGGAGATTGGGAGCCAAGTCTGATCGCCTAGAAGCACATGCTTTGGGTTCAGTGATATTGCATTTGGTACAGTTGGAGTATTATTGATGGATATTGTATGCTGTAGGATATGGTCATGCGGTGGATTTACATGTTCCAGCCTTGTATATATTGTACTCCCTCCGTTTCAAAATATAAAATGTTTTAGTTTTGTGAAGCAAGTGTATTTAGACATCTTTTAGTGTGTAGGTTCATTTGAATATATACACTAAAGCATGTCTAGATAATTTGCTTCACAAACCTAAAACATCTTATATTTTGAAACAGAGGGAGTATATATGTGCCTGTGAAAATTTTGTTATGCTTGTGAAAAGAATTTTATCTATTCATTGTTTCTTATCTGGTATTTAATTGTTGTCAAATTGTGGGAAAATAATACCTCACAAATGGGACCAGTATGAAAATACGATATGACAAGTGGGACCTATGCGAAAATTAAGAACTGACAATTGGGACCAGCCCAGTAAAAAATGGACTGTAGAAAATAGAAAAAGGATATAAAAAATCTATATGGCCCAATAGAGATATTGACCAAAAGAAGGCCAAGGCCTAGACAAAAAAGGCTAGACTTATTGGGCTTGGCCCATATAGAGGACCGGGCTGATTTCGATTTACAAGTCTGCCATGTGTATGCCACGTGTATTCCACGTTGGATTGCTGATGTGGCCTCCTGCCACGTGTATGCCCCGTCGGATTGCTGATGTGGCCTCCTCAAATTGCCCATGACGATACTGAATCGTCATAAGCGTTATGATGGTCCAATATCGTCATAGACGGTTATGACGATCTCAATGAATTCGTCATGTTCGATCATCAACGACGCCCCATTTTTGACGATCAATTTTTTGTCATAAAATCGTCATAGATCAACCATTATGACGATTTAGTGACGAAATTAGAGGGTCGCTAGTCAACACATTTCTTGTAGTGCGATTCTTGCGTTTGCTTACAAAGTTGGCAAAGGCCACAATTGTCCCACCCTCTCCTCTCAAGGTGGTCCGTCGTCCAAATCCTATTTTGAATAGCCAACCAAGAAAAGAACTTGACCTTCGGAGTGGCCCAAGCTTTCCACACCATCTTGTTGAAGTTTGTAAGAGTAGCACCAAAAAATGGAGCCTCATAGGCCAAGACCGATGAATACTCACCGTTGGGGGTAAGGTCCCAAACAATGGTATCCACCCTCTCCTCATGAAGGATCACATTTTGGAGGCACCCCCAAAGCCTAATGTACTCATGAATATGCTGCACCGTCAAGTTGGCATCCTTCTTGATGTTTAGGATCCAACTTCTGGAGACCAAAGCTTGTGCCACGGTGCACCTTTTCTTCTTAGAGACCTCATAGATGAGAGGAGCAATGTCCTTAGGCTTTTTCCCTCTAACCACGGCGAGTCCCAAAAAGGAGCAATCTTTCCATTACCAATGGTAATTGTGGTTGCACTATAGTTTTGGTTTGTTCTCTTAAGCAGGATTGTGTCCTGGTTGAGTTCGCATGATGCTTGTAGTTAGCCTCTAGGGGCAGTTTCTGTTGGTGGAAGTAAAGCAAAGTGCAGTACGAAGTGATGAAGCATACACTAGCCGTTTAGCTCTGTTTCTCTGATTCTTGGTAATGATGAAATGTGGCAGGTTGCCCTCTCTGCTGACTTGCAAGGTGCAACTGATTTCTGGAAGAGCTAAGAGCAGTGCTACTTGAATTAAATTGTTCCATGGGCAATTTTTGTTTGTGAATTCACTGCATCTGGTTTAGTATGGACAATAAGCTAACCATTATAGCGAGAGTCCACATTTTTTCGAGACAACACGAAAGAATTTGTGTTTCTTTTCATTGCATAGAAGAGGTTTGTTACAAGCCTCCAAGGAGGTGGATTACAGTTTAGTTACAGGGCTTAGTGGCAGTGCACATCCTAGGTGGATGGCAAGATTACTCGTAAATCATTGGCTCCAGCCTTTTTTTTTTGGAATTTAAGGAAGGTAGACAAAGCTACCTTATGTTGCAGGGGGGTGGCCAACGGCCAAAGTAAAAAAAGGAGGGTGGGGGTGGAATAAAAGAGAGACTAAAGAAAGAAAACTATATATCTGTAAGTAGGAGGAAAAGAAACAGAAAACCTAGTCTAGCCTCGAAATAGAAAACCTAGTCTAGTCTCGAATCAGCCCTGCCCATAGCATCAACTCATCTTTCAGTTTTGGCGTTATGCTGGACCAAAGTGTTATGTCTTGTGCAATAAGCCATTGCAACTTCCTCCTGCTCGCACTCTTGTTGTTAAAGATTCTATCGTTTCGCATTTTCCAAATGTTCAACATACCTGCGACGAAGCAGATAGGCCATGCTTCGGCTGCCACCCCTTGCTTGCCTTCCTGGATCACCTAGACGAACTGACGTATGGACGTAGAGTGCAATGTCGCTTCATTTGTGTTCCACCTCTCCCAGACCCAGCTCGAGAACTTGCAGTGTAATGTGATGTGCTCTATTGACTCAACCGCTGGGCACAGATCGCATCTGGCGTCATGGCACCATCTCTTCCTCGTCATATTATCCCTTGTATTTAGTCTCCCGTGGAATGCGAGCCAAAGGAAAAATTTATGCCGGTTTGGCACCGTTGGAATCCATACCCATTTGTATGGCAGCCATCTCAACCCATGATCAGAGATTAGCTTGTAGTAGTCCTTTGTGGTTGGTTTCTTCTGCGTGGTAACCAACCTTCTGGCATCAGCAGCATCATTTAAGCTAGGGTGACAGGTCTGCAAGTAAGCAAGCAGGTTTTGTGATTGAATTTCTGCTGTTTGAGATAGCGGTGTGTGAACGTCTAAAGTCCAGTGGTTATCACGGTACTGAGATTGTACCGAGCGGGCTGTGTTGTTTGTAAAAGTGTAGAGAATAGGATAGGCTTCTCTTAACCTTCCTAGCTCCGTCCAGTCGTCATTCCAGAAAGCGATATCCTTTCCTGAGTTGGCTGTGCATCTTATTGTACTCTGAACCAGTTTGATGTGACTAATCATAGTCCTCCAGAAAGGTGTATCTTGCGACATAGCAGCCTCTGGGATTTGGTTTTGTAGGTACCAGCTTGTTAACCATCAAAAACATGGTCCCGTACCTCCCGTCAGTAGTTTTGTTGCTAGGTTAGCCATGAGGGTCTGATTGTGATTCAGAAGGTTCCGAATACCAAGTCCTCCCTGTTCCTTTGGAAGAATAACAGTGTCCCAAGCCAGCAAGCAATGCCCTCCGTTGATATCCGTCCTTGCCTTACTCCCTTTTCTATTTTGAATTTTTTACCCAGTTGTCCATTTACTAGGATTTGAGCCATGGAGGTTTGCAGTAGCTGTCTGACCCACCAAATCCATCTCTCCGGGAAACCCCTAGCAGAAAGGGTTTCAAAAATTGCATCCCAATGCACACTGTCGAAGGCCTTCTAGAAGTCAAGCTTCAGAACAATTAATTATTGGTCTTTTTAGCCTGTTGCTGCATTCTATCATTTCGATTGTCGTTGCAAAGTTTTCCACAATGGATCTTTCTTTTATGAATCATGATTGCATTTCATCCACTAGATGCTTCGTCCTTGGTTGCAACCTGTTTGCAAGCACCTTAGCCATTAGCTTAGGTATGGAGTGTTGAAGAGAGACCGGTCTGAAGTCAGGAATGCCCGTGGCCTCAGCATTTTTGGGAAGCAGCACGATGTTGGCTAACTTAATCCCATTTAGCGCAATAGTCTTGCTATAAAATTCTCCAAACAGTAGCATCAGGTCGTCTTTGCACTCCTTCCTATAAAATTTGAAGAACTCATTTGTGAATCTGTCTGGTCCTGGACTTCTGCTAGCAGGTTCTATCTTTATTGCCTGTTCTATTTCCAGCCATGTGAATGGGTCTCCCAAAGTCTGTAGCTGAATGTTACTCTGACTATACAGGTGATTGAGGTCAATGTTTGCAATCCAGTTCCTGTCCTCCTTGAATAACCTAGAGAAGTGATACGTCTCAAACATATCTATAATTTTTGATGCTCCATGCTTGTTTTTGCACCATTTGCCTTGTGTTTCGTTACACTTCATGGCATTTTTATGCGATTTCCGGAACTAACCTATTAACAAGATGCCACAGTGCCAGTTCCCTGTTTTCTGCTATTTTTGTGTTTCAGAAATGCTACACAGGAAATATTCTCAGAATTGGACGAAACAAGTTCCAGAACTCCTATTTTTCCCGGACGAAGGACGAGGACCGAAAGAGAGCCGGAGGGGGGCCAGGGGCCAGCCTCACACCAGGGTAGCGCGGCCAGCCCCTGGCCGCGCCCCCTATGTGGGAGGAGCTCCTGGCATCCCCCTGACGACGCCCCTTCACCAATATAAAGCCTTGGGACGGAAAACCCTAGGGGAGTCGGCGAAATTTCCAGAACAGTTCCGCAGCGCCGCCGTTGTCGTAGCCAAATTTCGGGGGATAGAAGTCTCTGTTCCGGCACCCTGCCGGGACGGGGAAGTGCCCCCGGAGCCATCTCCATCGGTCTCCATCGCCATCTCTGCCGTCTCCATCAACCACACCGCCATCTCCATCAACCTTGATGTCTCCTATGATGAGGAGGGAGTAGTTCATCCCCGGGGCTGAGGGCTCTATCGTTAGCTATGTGGTTCACCTCTCTCTCCCATGATGTGATCTCTATGTGATCGTGAGCTTTGTATCATGTTGAATAAGTAGACGCTACTCTTCATCATTATGTGTACTCTAGTGGTGTTATTAAAGTAATATATTCCTCTTGCCATGGTGTAACGGTGACAGTGCGTGCATCATGGTGGTACTTGGTCTAGGCTATGATTGTGATCTCTTATGGATTATGAGAATAATTATCACTATGATAGTATTGAAGTGATCTATTCCTCCTTTCATGGTGTAATGTTGAAAGTGTGTGCACCGTGTTAGTACTTGGGCTAAGTTGCAATAATATTTATCTTGAGTTGTGATTGGATTTGGATATCTCTATGAGCGGTGTTTGTCAAGAACTTGATGAACTTTAAGGGGTGCTTCTGTAGCCACTACGCAATGATTAGTGTTATTCAATAGGAGAGTAATTCAGAGTAGCATAGTGAAGAGATGTTATTTATTTGTTCAATTATGTTATATTTGTTGGGAGTGTGTCCACTAGTGGAAGTATGATCCCTAGGCCTTGTTTCCAAGCTTTGCACACCGTTTACTTGCTGTTTTGTTACTTGTTTGCTTACTGCCATTTTTATTCTAGATTGCATTTACTACTTATAATCATCCATACCACTTTTATTTCACTATCTCTTCGCCGAACTAGTGCACCTATACATCTGACAAGTGTATTGGGTGTGTTGGGGACACAAGAGACTTTCTGTATCGTAGTTGCAGGGTTGCTTGAGAGGGATAGCTTTGACCTCTTCCTCCCTGAGTTCGATAAGCCTTGGGTGATCCACTTAAGGGAAACTTGCTGCTGCTCTACAAACCTTTGCACTTGGAGGCCCAACACTGTCTACAAGAATAGAAGCGTGTGTAGACATCACTCGTCCTCGAGTAGGTAAGTGATAACAAAAGGAATAATTTTTGAGGTGACATGCACCATCACAATCTTGATAATATAGGTAAAGCATTGAGTGCCGAGATCAAAAAACTTAAAACATGGGCATGAAATACATGATCTTGACAATAAGAAACTTAGCAATCATGTTATAACATGAACAAGAACACAAACAAAAGATTATGAAAATGAAACCATGAAAGTCAAACGTGTGTTCAAATCATAAGGAAAAATATACAAATGGTTTTCAGCTTGTCCTTCATAGAGAGCAAAACATAAATGCATAGGACACCTTCAAGTTTAAGAGGGCGACTAGATACAAATAATTTGAGAACAAGTGAAACCAACAATATGAATCAATCAATGAAAACTTTGGGACAATGCACATTATACTCAGAATGACAACTATGCTCTCCTAATGGTGCATAAATATAGAAGGTGGTAACTCAACATAAAAGTAAAAGAAAGGCCCTTCGCAGAGGGAAGCAGTGATTAAACATGTGCTAGATCTTTTCATTTGTAAAACAGAGAGATAAAACTTGAATTTTGAGAGGTGGTTGCTTTTGTCAACGACTAGTAATGGGGTTCTTACTATCTTCCATACAAAAATGAAGCAAGTTTTTGAGAGAGATATTGGCACTTTTGTGCTTTTTTTATAAAGCTTGGCACTCCTCCCCACCTTTTTTTTCTTTCACAGACCATGGCTAACCGATTCCATTGGGTGCCCACCAACATTCACATTCCATGGAGGAGTGCCTTTTTTTTCTTTTTCTTTTTGGAATAAGTAATATGGAAGATAGCAAATCCGACCACTACGTCCACATGAGCTGAAAACAGTGTCACAAAACGAGAAGTGTTTTGAAGGTTTTTGAAAGGTAGCACATGAAAATTTACTTGGAATGGCTTACAAATACCATGCATAGGAATTTATAGTGGACACAATGGCAAACTTAGTTTTTAGGAGTTGGATGCACGAGTGGAGCTCATACTCAGTACAAGATGAGGGCTAGCCAAAGACTGGGAGCGACCAACTAAGAGAGCAATAACGGCCATAATCATGCAAAGCGACAAAGCGACATTAAAAGAAGCATAAGATGGCATCAAAAGTCAAAAACTAAATGATCATAGAAGCTATTGGCGACTTTGTAAGAGTCTAACTTGTGTGAGCATGCGCCAAGTCAACCCAAATAAAGCATCAAGGAGAAAACCAAAATAATGCTTCCAAATAATTAAAACAACGCATGATTTTTTTTAAAGGCTCATTAAGAAATCTCAGTTATTTGAGACAAGTCATGCTACAGCAAAACCACTAAGCATACTATCAAAAAGACATCAAGCATGACATGAAAAATCCTAAGCCGCAGTCTACACAAGCTCCTTCTTGTACCACTTTTTTGCATAAAGCTTTTTCTCTTTTCCAACACCATTTGAAATTTTTAAAGACACCTATTTTGATGAAAACCAATAAAGATCAGAGGCAAAAATACACCTTGATGAAAATATATGATAAGGTCTGAACGAAAATCAAGGCGAAAACAAAAACCAAAAGCAGTAGCAGAAAAAGAAGAACACTCGGTGAAATTGTAAGAATGAAAAACTGAGTGTTCTTGGCAAATGAAAAGCGAGTTCATCTCCTCCAAAAGAAACATGATGTGATCTAACCACTTATTGCAGCAAACAAAACAAAACTAATAATGAAAACTAAAACAACTGACGCTCCAAGAAAAACGCATAGTGCATGAAGTAATAAAAATATAGTGTTTTGAAAGGTGACCTAATTTTTGCCGATGAAGAAGGGGTGCCTCGGGTCCATCCCCAAGCTTTGACGCTTGTACTTCTTGGATATTTCTTGGGGTGATGCATGGGCATCCCCAAGCTTGAGCTTTTATCGATTCTTCAACTCATCTCATCATTCTCCAATCCCTACACTTGAAAACTTCCTTCATACAAAAGTAAACACAATTCTATTAGCAACATTAGTGCAAGCATAACATATAATCAACCTCTTTTTGCTTCAGGTTTCAACCCAAAACCACCACATATAAAGCATATACTACTTCAGCAACTTCCCCAAAAGTTCCGTGATCAAAAGAACTCAAAAAGAAAGCGATAAAGCGGCAAACACAAATATTGGCAGAAATCTGTCAAAACAGAACAGCTGACAAAGGTCGAATTTTTAAGGGGTTTTCTGTTGCTCAAATCAAAAAGTGTTCAACTAATGAAAGTTTGGATATAACCTGGGGCATATGCACAAGAAATTTCAGGTCCAAAATATATACAGAGAATTTTCACGAATATTTACGGTGCAGCACCGAAAACAGTTTCAGGACAGCAACATCCCCAAATCTTACCTCGCTCAAATTAGAGGCTTCTCTTGGCACAACAACGAAATAAAAAGGATAAGGAGAGGTTATTACAGTAGTAATAACTTCCAAGACTCAAATAAAATAAAAAGTACTGAAAATAAAACAATGGGTTATCTCCCAAGAGTGCTTTTCTTTAACGCCTTTGAGCTAGGCGCAGTAATTTGCAAAGATGCTCATGTGGGCGCCATATAAGAGCTTGAGGCAAAGGCGCCATATAGGAACTTAAAGCAATAGAGAGAATCAAAAAGCAAATGTGAAAAACATTTAAATCTAAACCACTTCCTATGAAAAATAGTCTTGTAAAGAGACAAGTCATAAAAGCGCAAAGCAAAAAGCATAGGAAGGCAAAACAAGTACAACTTCAAGAATTGCAACATAAAGAGGGGAAACTCTATATTGTTGAGATCCATCAAACCATGTTTCCCTCTCTCATAATAACTTTTAGTAGCATCATGAATAGAATTAACAATATAATTATCACATAAAGCATCCCTATCATGAGCCACATGGATAAAAGAATTAATACTCCCCACATGAAAAATTGTAGTAGGAGCAGATTCAACAGAATAATTATTCTCATCACCATAATCATCATAAATAGGAGGCATATTGTAATCATAACTAATTTTATCCTCAATAGTAGGTGAACTGGAAATATTATACTCATCATCATAGCCATCATAAACTAGAGATTTAGTATCATCACAAGCTAAAGAACAGCTATTTCGCAAAGCATATTCTTCAAACATATCATCATAAGAAGGAACATCACATATGGGAGATAAAATATTATCAGAACAAACTTTCTCCACTAAAGCTGGGGAACTAAAAATATCATGCTTAACAAAACCAGCTTCACCAAGCTTAGACTTTTCTATAGTATTAGCAACAACGGTGTTCAAAGCATTCATACTAACAACACTATTAGTATGCAAATTAAGCTCCAAAGGTTTTTCAATTTTATCTTCAAACACTTCATATCTAAACTCAGGAAAAAGACTAAAGAACTCACTATTTTCCATTAAGCCTAACTAGTGAAAATAAAAATAAGAAACAAAAAGATGTAATTGCAGAATCTAAAGGAAATAACTTCGAGCACTCTCCAGCAACTAAAAGACTTAGTAGCCAAAGGATGTGAGTACCTTTTACCTTACCTCCCCGGCAACGGCGCCAGAAAAGAGCTTGATGTCTACGCACTTCTATTCTTGTAGACACTTGTTGGGCCTCCAAGTGCAGAGGTTTGTAGAATAGCAGCAAGTTTCTCTTAAGTGGATCACCCAAGGTTTATCGAACTCAGGGAGGTTAGAGGTCAAAGCTATCCCTCTTAAACAACCCTACAATTACGATACAGAAAGTCTCTTGTGTCCCCAACACACCCAATACACTTGTCAGATGTATAGGTGCACTAGTTCGGCGAAGAGATAGTGAAATACAAGTGGTATAGATGATTATAAGTAGTAAATGCAATCTGGAATAAAAATGGCAGCAAGCAAACAAGTAACAAAACAGCAAGTAAACGGTGTGCAAAGCTTGGAAACAAGGCCTGGGGATCATACTTTCACTAGTGGACACACTCCCAACAAATATAACATAATTGAGCCAATAGATAACTTCTCTTCACTATGGTACTCTGAATTACTCTCCTATTAAATAACACTAATCATTGCGTAGGGCTATGAAGCATTCCTCAAAGTTCATCAAGTACTTGACAAACACCACTCATAGAGATATCCAAGTCAAATCACAACTCAAGATAGATATTATTGCAACTTAGACCAAGTACTAACACGGTGCACACACTGTCAACATTACACCATGAAAGGAGGAATAGATCACTTCAATACTATTATAGTGATAATTATTCTCATAATCCATAAAAGATCACAACCGTAGCCTAGACCAAGTACCACCTGTTAGACTATATGTACGGTTAGGTTAGATTAGGACTCTAGGTATCTTGCCTTGTACTCCAAGACTAGGTATCTTGCCTTGTACTCCAAGTCTCTACCTATCCCTTTGTACCGCCTATATATACCCCCACCCGGGTCAGATCAATATAACACAGAATTTAGGGATACAATATTTTCTACATGGTATCAGAGCGGTTAGTCTCACGACGCCGATCCTAGGTCCTTCCACCACTTCCGCATCGCGCCGCCCCCGGGGAGATTGATCTCCTCGGGGGCGCGGCACCCGATCTCGATCAATGATTGGATCGGTTCTTTAGATTAGATCCAATTTTCGAAATTCCAATTTCTAGTTCATAGATTTAGATCCAGTTTAGCCCAAATAAATCCCTACCTCCTGTTTCAATCCGGTGCAAATTAGTGCTAAGATTCGGTTCTTCCATCGGGCGTCCACCGGGGATTCTACATCATCGATCATGCCCACATGTCGTTGCTCCCTCGACGATCTACATCAGCGCATCGGCCGGCCGATCGAGCAGGCTAGCAGCAGCACTCGCTGACGCATGCCGACTTGCCGAGGGCCTTCGCCACAAGGTGCAAGTAACGGCGACAACGCATGACCCCTCGACAAGATCCAAGATCGCGTGTCCGGTGGCGCATCAACATGAGATCACGTGATGACATGCATCCATCTACTCCAAGGTTCCATGCAGGTACGGCTCACCAATTGCACGCGTGTGCACAGGACTTCAGCAAAGCTCCGTCCTGCGTGTCACAAAGCCGGACATCACCGAGCCAAACGACTTCATCGACATCAAGTTCTGCACTGCACTGAACCAATCTGCACCGACTCGAATATCAACATCAAGCTGTACGACTACATCAAGCTATGTCAAGATCATCGTCGAGTTCTACATCGCCAACAAAAACATCGCCAAGGTCTACATCAACGTGGTTTTTCGCCGCCGTCGACAAAAACCCCGCCGCCGCCGTGATCTTCGATCGCCGCCGCCTACGACAAGACCCGCCGCCGCCGCCGTGATCTTCGATCGCCGCCGCCGCCTACGACAAGACCCGCCGCCGCCGTGATCTTCGATCACCGCCGCCGCCTATAACAAGACCCGCCGCCGCCGTGATCTTCGATCACCGCCACCGCCTACGATAAGACTCGCCGCCGCCGCGATCTTCGATTGACGCCGTCGACTATGACAAGACCTGCCGCCGCTGCAGAACCGCTGCCGCCGCTGCCTAAAAACCTGCCGCCGCCGCAGAACACCTGCCGCCGCCGCCTAAAACCTGCCGCCGCCGCAGTAACCCTGCCGCCGCCGCCTAAAACCCGCCGCCGCCGCAGATCCGCTGCCGCCGCCACCAAAAACGCGCAATTTTTTTTGCGCCTCCGGCTACAACGACCACGACAACCTCGACCACGGCTACATCATGATCGGCTACCTCGACATCGACATCAAGAACACCGTCTACAGCAACTCAAGAACTCCAGTCAACAGCGTCCGCGTCGTCACTTGCGTCCACGCCACTCTCGCTGTGACTGCGGGAGGGAAGAGAGGAGAGACACTGAAGGCACCAGAGGTGCCGACCCATCAGAGACGCAGTTGATGATGACAAGGAGGAGAAGACAACGGATGGAAATGCATGACTTCAAATCGACTTCAAATCCAGTCGCAATCGTCCGCTTCTCTCCCGCTACGACTGAGGGGGAATGTTAGACTATATGTACGGTTAGGTTAGATTAGGACTCTAGGTATCTTGCCTTGTACTCCAAGACTAGGTATCTTGCCTTGTACTCCAAGTCTCTACCTATCCCTTTGTACCGCCTATATATACCCCCACCCGGGTCAGATCAATATAACACAGAATTTAGGGATACAATATTTTCTACACATGATGCACGCACTGTCATCGTTACACCATGGCAGGAGGAATAGATTACTTTAATAACACACTAGAGTACACATAATGAAGAAGAGTAACATCTACTTATTCAACATGATACAAAGCTCACGATCACATAAAGATCACATCATGGGAGAGAGAGGTGAACCACATAGCTACTGGTAGAGCCCTCAGCCCCGGGGGAGAACTACTCCCTCCTCATCATAGGAGACAACAAGGTTGATGGAGATAGCGGTGAGGTCGATGGAGACGGCGGAGATGGCGATGGAGACCGATGGAGATGGCTCCGAGGGCACTTCCCCATCCCGGCAGGGTGCCGGAACAGATACTTCTGTCCCCCGAAATTTGGCTTCAACGGCGGCGGCGCTGCGAAACTCTTTCTAGAAAATTGCCGACTCCTCTTAGGGGTTTCCGTCCCGAGGCTTCTTATAGGCAAAGGGGCGTCGTCAGGAGTGGCCCTAGGCCTCCTCACACCTAGGCGGCGCGGCCAGGGCCTAGGCCACGCCGGCCTAGTGTGAGGCTGGCCTGTGGCCCCTCTACTTCGCCTCTTCGGATCTCTGGAAGCTTCCGGGCAAAATAAGACTTCAGGAACTTGTTTCGTCCAATTCCGAGAATATTTCCTATGTATCACATCTGAAACACAAAAACAGCAGAAAACAGGAAACTGGCACTGTGGCGACTTGTTAATAGGTTAGTTCTGGAAAATGCATAAAAGTGCCATGAAGTGTAACGAAACACAAGGCAAATGGTGTAAAAACAATCATGGAGCATCAAAAATTATAGATACGTTTGAGACATATCAGTAATCAACACCGGGAAAGTTTCCCCTATGAATATAACAAGATCCAATTCAAGATGTTACAGCGGGATGGCGTGGTGATGGTGGAGATGAAGGTGGTGATGGAGATGATGATGATGATGATCCCGATGAAGTCCGGTGCGATGATGATGACGATGGCGACGATCTCCCCTCTCCGGGAAGGAATTTCCCCGGCAGATTTCTGCCTGCCGGAGAGCTTTTCTCTCTCTAGTGTTTTTCGCCCCGCAGAGGCGGCGGTGTCTATCTCTGAGCCCCCCTGACTTAGGTTTTCGGGGACGATGAAGTATGCGAAGGGGCGAGACCAGAAGTGGGCCAGGGTGGCCTCACACAGGGTCGGCGCGGCCAGGGGCCAAGCCGCGCCCCCTGTGCATGAGGCCGCCCCCTGGCTCCTCTCTCCTTCTCCTTCTGGCTTCCGGAGCCTTTTATTAAAATATAATTTTCTGGTATTTTTCTAGAATTTTCCTGATCTTCCAAAATATGGTGTCTTGACGGTCCTTTTCCAGCAGAATCCTAACTCTGGCAGCAAATCCTCCAATGATCATCAAACATGTAAAAATAGAGGAAACAACGTAAGTATCATCTCTAAATATGAAATATATCAATGAATAACAGTAAATTATGATGCAAAATAGTGATGCAATATAGACGTATCACGGCCAGCTGGCCTGCTGCCAGACCCCTTTAGTCCCGGTTGGTGACACCAACCGAGACTAAAGGTCCCGGCCTATTTAAGCTGGCCGCGCCCTCTCCCCTATTTTTTTCCTCCTAGAAGAGTGGTAGGGGGTGTTAGAATTGGTTTCCCCTTCTATGCACAAGAGATGTTTGATCAAATGTGTGAGTGAATTTTTTACTCCTCTATTCTTCACCACCGAGCTTTATTTTATCCACTATTTGTCAAGATTTCACGCGGTCCCATCTATTCAAGTGTTCTGAGAGGTTGGCAACTATAAGCTCTTGAGTAATTTTAGTAATGGACTAATTTTAGCATCGTGATTGCGTTTGATATACTTATAACTTGCAGATGAGCCATCCATGGATGTACGCTGACCCACGCTCTGCTGAATTCATTGAAGGCGTGCGTTCTTTTCTCAAAGTGGCCGAGGCAAACAAGCGGAATGGTATTATGTGTTGTCCTTGCAGTTCCTGTCGAAATGAGAAGGATTACTCTTGCTTAAGCACCCTTCACTTCCACCTGATTCGGTGGGGTTTCATGCTCGGGTATAATTGTTGGACCAAGCACGGAGAAAGAGGGGTTATGATGGAAGACGGTGAAGAAGAAGAGAATGATGACAACTATCGTCAAATGTTCCCTGAATACGGTGATACTGCAATGGAAGAAGAAGAAGGTGACGAACGGGCATCAGTTGAGCCCGCTGATGATCTTAGTCGGGTCATTTCTGATGCGAAGCGAGACTGTGTAACAGAAAAGAAGTGATTGCAGTTCGAGCAGATGTTACAGGACCACAAAAAATTGTTGTACTCAAATTGTGAAGATGGCCAGAAGAAGCTGGGTAGCACATTGGAATTGTTGAGATGGAAGGCAAAGAACGGTGTGACTGACTCAGGATTTAATAAGTTGCTGATAATGATGAAGAAACTGCTTCCAAGGGATAACAAATTGCTCGTCAGTACGTATGAAGCAAAGAAGCTTGTCTGCCCTCTTGGATTAGACGTACAGAAGATACATGCCTGCCCTAATAACTGCATTCTCTACCGGGGTGAGGAGTACGAGAATTTGGATGCATGCCCGGTATGCACTGCACTGCGGTATAAGATCAGACGGGATGACCCTAGAGATGTTGAGGGCGAGCCACCCAGGAAGAGGGTTCCTGCCAAGGTGATGTGGTATGCTCCTATAATACCGCGATTGAAACGTTTGTTCAGAAATGAAGAGCATGCCAAGTTGATGCGATGGCACATGGAGGACCGTAAGAAAGACGAGCTGTTGAGACACCCCGCTGATGGGTCGCAGTGGAGAAAAATCGAGAGAGAGTTCCCAGACTTCGCAGGTGATGCAAGCAACTTATGGTTTGGTCTAAGTACAGATGGCATGAATCCTTTTGGGGAGCAGAGCTGCAGTCACAGCACCTGGCCCGTTACTCTATGTATCTACAACCTTCCTCCTTGGTTGTGCATGAAGCGGAAGTTCATTATGATGCCAGTGCTCATCCAAGGTCCGAAGCAACCCGACAACGACATTGATGTGTACCTAAGGCCATTAGTTGATGAACTTTTACAGCTGTGGGCCAAACCAGGTGTACGTGTGTGGGATGAGCACAAACAAGAGGAATTCGACCTACGAGCGTTGCTTTTCATAACCATCAATGATTGGCCTGCTCTTAGTAACATTTCAGGACAATCAAACAAGGGATACAATGCATGCATGCACTGTTTGGATCAAACAGAAAGTATATATCTGGACAAATATAGGAAGAATGTGTACCCGTGGTATCGTCGTTTTCTTCCGAACAAGCATCCCTGTCGGAAAAAAGGCAAGCACTTCAATGGCGAGATAGAGATCCGGTCGAAGCCAACCCGCCGTACCGGTGATGAAGTCTTTGATATGGTCAAGGATTTAAGAGTAATCTTTGGAAAGAGTCTTGGCAGACAACCTATTCCAAACGACACTGACGGATACGCACCCATGTGGAAGAAGAAATCTATATTTTGGGAGCTTGAGTATTGGAAAGTCCTGGAGGTCCGCTCTGCGATCGATGTGATGCACCTATCAAAAAATCTTTGCGTGAATCTGCTAGGATTCTTGGGCTTGTATGGAAAGACAAAAGATACACCAGAAATACGTGAGGACCAGCAACGTTTGAAAGGACGAGACGGCATGCATCCAGAGCGGTTTCAAGGTCCTGCCAGCTACGCTCTTACCAAAGAAGAAAAGGAAATATTTTTTGAAGCCCTTTTCAGTATCAAGGTCCCGTCTGGCTTCTCGTCAAATATAAAGGAAATAATAAATATGGCAGAGAAAAAATTTCCAAAACCTAAAGTCTCATGACTGCCACGTGCTTATGACGCAATTGCTTCTGATTGCATTGAGGGGAATTCTACCAGAAAATGTTCGACTACCCATTGTGAAGGTATGCGCATTCCTCAATGCAATTTCTCAGAAGGTAATCAAACCAGAAAGTCTACCAGGGTTACAGAAGGATGTGGTCCAGTGTCTTGTCATCTTTGAGTTGTTGTTCCCGCCGTCCTTCTTCAATATTATGACGCACCTCCTAGTTCACCTAGTCGAAGAGATTGCCATTCTCGGTCCTGTATATCTACAAAATATGTTCCCCTTCGAGAGGTTCATGGGAGTTTTAAAGAAATATGTTCATAACCGTGCTAGGCCGGAAGGAAGCATCTCCAAGGGCTATGGAACAGAGGAGGTCATTGAGTTTTGTGTTGACTTTATTCCTGACCTTAAGCCGATTGGTGTTCCCGAATCATGGCATGAGGGGAGACTAGGTGGAAAAGGCACGCTAGGAAAGAAAACAACCTATTCTATGGACAGACATTCTTTTACTCAGGCACACTACACAGTTCTACACAATTCAACCTTGGTGGCTCCATATATCGAGGAACACAAGAATATTGTACGCTCCCAAAACCCGGGGAAGCCTGAATCCTGGATTAAACTTGAGCACGAGATGACTTTCGGTGGTTGGTTGCGAGTACTTCTCATAAAAGATGACATCACTATTGAAAAAGAACTGTACTTGTTGGCAAAGTCACCATCTTCGATCATATCGACTTTCCAAGGGCACGAGATAAATGGGCATACATTTTACATGATCGCCCAAGATAAAAAGAGCACCAACCAAAACAGTGGTGTCCGCTATGATGCAACAAATGATAATGGGGAAAAGGACACATATTATGGGTACATTGAGGAGATATGGGAACTTGACTATGGGTCTAATCTTAAGATCCCTTTGTTTCGGTGCAAATGGATCAAGTTGGCTGGAGGTGGGGTACAGGTAGACCAAAAGTACGGCATGACAACAGTGGATCTCAACAATCTTGCGTACAAAGATGAACCATTTGTCCTAGACAATGATGTGGCTCAGGTATTCTATGCGAAGGACATGTCTACCAAACTGAGAAAAAGAAAAGATAAGCAAACGAATACATCATACGGTGAGCCAAAGTGCCACATAGTTCTTTTAGGAAAAAGAAACATCGTGGGATTGGAGGACAAGACAGACATGTCAGAAGATTACAATAAGTTTAATGAAATTCCGCCTTTCAAAGTGAACACTAATCCAAGCATCCTGCTAAATAATGAAGATGCTCCATGGTTACGGCCCAGAAAAAACCCCAACAGAGAAAATGATGATGTTGGTGATGTGTAATAATCTATGTAATCTATGAAACTTAATGTCAGTAGCATGCTTCCCGATCATTCTAAATCGATTCTTGCACATTTACTTTAGCATTGTCATATTTATTGTACATCACATTAACTAGTTGACAACACACTTACAACTCAGCATACTGACACTTGACATAAAACTCAGCATACTCACAACATAACACTCACGAGAGGCGGGAAGACAGAGGCGGGAAGCGGTGGAAAGCGCGGGAAGAGAATAGGCGGGAAGTGGTGGAAAATAGGCGGGAGGCGGGAAGCGGTGGAAAGCGCGGGAAGAAAATAGGCGGGAGGCGGGAAGCGGTGGAAAGCGCGGGAAGAAAAATGGTGGGAAGACGGAGGCAGGAAGCGGTGGAAAGCTGTCGGCAGGATAAGGACGCGTGGGTGGATGCACTTCTCGATGAGATAAAGCATGTAGCGCACGACGCCCTGTCGGAGGAACAAGATAAAGTAGAAGCGGCGCCGTGCCTATAAAAGGAGCATCGATACACCATGGCAAGCAGCTCAACAAGCCAACCTAGAAGGGTACGGAGAGTTTCATCCCCATGGATGGAGGACAGGGTTGGGAAATCTCCCGTGGCGGAACTTCTCGAAGATGTCGTTGGTGCTCATGCCCTACGGCATCTTCGGAAGATCCGCCTCGGAAAAATTTCCCTGCAAGCCCGTGAAAGACTCCATCTCCTCTAACAATGTTGGGTAAAGGGTTGGGAAATCTCCCGTGGAGGAGCTTCTCGAAGATGTCATTGGTGCTCACGCCCTACGGCATCTTCGGAAGCTCCTCCTCGGAAAAATTTCCCTGCAAGCCCGTGAAAGACTCCATCTCCTCTAACAGTGTTGGGTAAAGGGTTGGGAAATCTCCCGTGGCGGAGCTTCTCGAAGATGTTGGTGCTCACGCCCTACGGCATCTTCGGAAGCTCCTCCTTGTAAAAATTTCCCTGCAAGCCCGTGAAATACTCCATCTCCTCTAAACAGTGTTGGGTAAAGGGTTGGAAAATCTCCCGTGGCAGAGCTTCTCGAAGATGTCGTTGGTGCTCACGCCCTACAGCATCTTCGGAAGCTCCGGCTTGGAAAAATTTCTCTACAAGCCCGTGAAAGACTCCATCTCCTCTAACAGTGGTGGGTAAAGGGTTTTGAATTAGTTATTAAATTTGAAACACTTTTCATATTCAAAGTTTTATCAAATTCTAAATTCTGCTAAAAGAATATTAATTAATATAGTTTTATTTGAAAATGGCAAAATATTTAATAGTTTAAATAGTTAGAATGACTTTTTTTGAAAATAGAAAATAGTTTTGAATTAGGTATTCAATTTGAAACACTTTTCATATTCAAAGTTTTATCAAATTCTAAATTCTGCTAAAAGAATATTAATTAATATAGTTTTATTTGAAAATGGCAAAATAGTTAATAGTTTAAATAGTTAGAATGACTTTTTTTGAAAATAGAAAATGGTTTTGAATTAGTTATTCAATTTGAAACACTTTTCATATTCAAAGTTTTATCAAATTCTAAATTCTGCTAAAAGAATATTAATTAATACAGTTTTATTTGAAAATGGCAAAATGGTTATTAGTTTAAATAGTTAGAATGACTTTTTTTGAAAATAAAAAATGGTTTTGAATTAGTTATTCAAATTCAAACACTTTTCATGTTGTAAGTTTTTTCAGATTCAAAAGTATGCAAAAGTTATTCAAATGCATATTAAAAAATATTTAAAATTCATATTCAAAATTTTGTGTCAGAAATCTGAAAAAAGCACAATTAGTCCCGGTTATCCCTACCAACCGGGACTAAATGTGTGGGTTTCGGCGCGAAACAGAGCGGCCACCAAAATGTCTTTAGTCCCGGTTGGGGCCACCAACCGGGACTAAAGGTGTACCCTTTAGTCCCGGTTCGTGCCACCAACCGGGACTAAAGACTCTTTAGTCCCGGTTGGTGGCACGAACTGGGACTAAAGATCTCGGGGTATAAATACCCCGTCTTCTTCCCCGGCTCGAGCCACCGCCCGCGACGCATCATATTTTCTCGAAGACCAGCTAGCGTAGGAGGACTCGCGACGCAGGGGAGGTGCTGCCGTCGCGCCGTTCAGAGGACCACGCCGGCCCGTTGTCGCCGCCGCCGCCGTTCGGAGGAGGCCCCACCGGCCCGCTGCCGCCTCGCTGTCCCTCCCCGCGTGCCCTACCACCTCGCCGCCCCGCGCCACTGGCCACCACCTCGCTGCCTCGGGCCCGCAGACGCGCCACCCCACCTCGCCGCCCGACATCTCCCTGCAGATACGCGCTGGTGAGGATGACCGAGATCCCTGCAGCAGATTAATTAGGGTTAGATTAATTAGGGTTAGATTAGGGTTAGTTTAGGGTTAGAGTTAGTTATTAGTTAGATAGATATGTTAGATGTTAGATTAGGGTTATATAGATATGTTTGTTAGATTGTTAGAGTTAGTTATTAGTTAGTCAAATTAGTACATATGGGGGCGTTGGCCGGGCGCCGACGCGGTGGGGGGGGGGTTTCTTCCCCCACCGTGTCGGCGCCCAGCCAACGCCCCCTTTTTTTTGCACATTGCTCATATGTACATATGGGGGCATTGGCCAGGCGCCGACGCGGTGGGGGGGGGGGGGTTTCTTCCCCCACCGTGTCGGTGTCCGGCCAACGCCCCCTTTTTTTGCACATTGCTCATATGTACATATGGGGGCGTTGGCCAGGCGCCGACGCGGTGGGGGCTTCCCCCACCGCGCCGGTGCCCGGCCAACGCCCCCTTTTTTTTGGACATTGCTCATATTTACATAGTTTGTGTCTATCTTTTGTATTAGTTAAGCAATGGATCCCTTCCGCGCCGGAAGAGAGGGTGAAGAGGAACTGTTCGGCTTTATGCGGACAGACGCCGATGGAGCAGAAACCGGTGGAGGAGAAGAAGGTGGAACGGAAGATGGCTCTGAATTTTTGAATGACTCCGATCTGGGAATGGAGCCGGAAGATGGCGATGACGGCGGCTCAGAACATGGCGATGACGGCGGGTCAGAAGATGATGGACCGCCAGAGGTATATTAAGCCTCTGGTGAATCACTGCATGATGCAATAATTATTATATATATATACACTAATGAAATGCTTCTTATGAATGTTTCTTCTTTTAGACCTCCACATCGACCCAATATTCTAGAGGGAAACGAGGCTATGCCAAAGGGTTGCCCTCTAAATTGCATCTTGTAATTCAGGCCATCTCTGAATTGGGCGAACCAACGCATCCCAAAGCGAACGCAACAAAATTTGTTAATGAATGCGGAGTTCTTGTTAGGGACCATATCCCGATCAGCACTCAGGAATGGCATGAGCCAAAAAAGAACAAGGGAGCTAGTTTTGTCACTAACGAAGAGAAAGATGATCTTTGGTCTCGCCTGCACAGAGGCCTTGAAGTTGAAAGTGAAGAAGTGGTCTCTTAAGAAGATGGCCCAACTATTCAATAACCACAAGAAAAAGTTATACAATTACTACATCAAGAAAAAGAAACCTCCAGAATTTACTGGCTCACTAGAGAAGCAACGGGATCACTGGGAAGCATTTCTGGAATACAAGGAATCGACACTAGCTTTGGAAAGATCGCGCAAGAATAAGGCAAATGCTGCCAAGAAGATTTATCACCATAAAATGGGTTCAGGTGGCTACAAGACTAGCGTGCCGGAGTGGGATAAAAAGGACGCCGCCTTGATTGCTAAAGGGGTCATTCCAGCTACACAACAATTCCCCGAGGGCAAGAAATTGGTTTTTGGGTCATGGTGGATACATTGACAAACAAACAGGGGGGTTAGTTGCACCTCCTGCTATTGCTACTCCCAAGAACAAACTTGTGAAAGCACTCAAAGAAGTTGAAGAGGGCAAGTTCATTCCTGACAGAGAGAGGGACGTGTTGACAAAGGCCCTCGGGTATGCCGAACACAGTGGGCAAACACGAGGACTAGGACCTAATTATCCATGGAGCATCGGGTTTGCCGAGGCTGTAGAGTCTTATAGAAAAAGGGAGAGAGGAAGGAAGCGGAAGGAGGAGGAGGAGGAGAAAGAGCGGATAAAGAAGTTGGAAGAAAAGTATGATGGAATGTTCATGTCCATGCAGAAGTAGATTCAAGAACTGCGGCAAACTCAAGCTGGGCCAAGTCATCAACTGCAGCTGGAAGCTCCTGCATTTGACAGTAATGATGGCCCATCGACGAAGAGAAGCAGTGTCGCTTCCACGGGGCTTGGGGCTGATGAGGCACCGATGGGTCGCTACCCCGTGGATGAAATCAAGGGCAAGACACATTGTGAGCTCTATCAGTCGATGAAGAACATCTCCATGAAGGTGGCTATTGGCTATGCTTTACCTATTCAACCTGGAGTTACTTGGCATTCCCGTCAGATTCCAGATGGCTATGCTCGTGTCGGGGTGGATGAAGTTCTACGCGGATATGAGTCACTAGAGCTTGACATTGCTGGACCTGAAGATGAGGCGACACTCGGAGAAATGTTGAATGGTGTCGTTCTATGGAAGAAGAAAGACATCAAGTTTTCAGGCTTGGCGCCACCGCCACCGCCACCGAGTCGTCGCAGGTCACCATCACCTCCAAGTCCACCCCGTGACTACGACGACCACCATAACGCGAGTCCATCTCGATCTCCACCGTCGGCTCAGCCATCGTCGCCACCGCTTGCGCCCACTAAGCCATCATCGCCACCGCTTGCACCCACTAAGCCATCGGCGCCACTGCTAGCGCCCACTGAGCTTCAGGGCCAAAAGCGGAAGAAGCGTACCACCACCTCAAGTACACAATCATCAGGAACTCAAGAGGAGCCCCTCCCAAAAAAACACACTCCGGAGACCGTCTATTGGGCTAAGAGCATGATCAATCAGCCACCCCAATATGTATTGAATGCGAAAGATGACTATACACGCACACTCAAGAAGCAATATGAGAAAAGAGACGTTCCCCAGCTCGGACAGCAGGAAAAACAATCGATCCCCCCTCCAGGTATATCCAGAAGTTCCCCAGGGGTTAGACATGGACGAAGCCGTGAGACTAGCGACCCAAATGAATATCACTGTGGCTGAATTGCTAGGTGGCGCAGAATTACCCAAGGCTCCTTTAGCACGGCAATATGTTTATGGACAGTCGTTGGTCGACGCCGAGAAGTTGTGTGAAATGCCAACAATGATGCGGAGATTCCATGACTGGTACATGAAGACGTCAGAGCGTGGTAAGCAAACAATGCTTGTGGCAAAAGTTGGATCAGAGTATTACTTCCGTGAAGACGAGATCCATATTGAATTTTCAGAATTCTTCCAGTTCATGAATCTGGACGCCCTCGACAAATTTTTCATGAGTTGCTATTGTCTGTAAGTTGATCAATTCTTTGTTTCTAAGTTGTTCAATTATTTGTTTCTAAGTTTATCAATTCTTTGTTTTGCAGAATGAAGATGCTAGAATGTACAAGGACATCCGCAATCAATGTTGGATTCATTGATCTAGATAAAGTTCATATACATACGCTACAGACGAAACCTAAGGAAACAGCGCGTAACATTCTAAAGTTTTTAAAGGAGCAACATTTCTGTAATAGCATATTGTTTCCTTACAACTTCGGGTGAGAATCTTACTCTCGATATTAAGTGCAATTGATAAGTTACTGACATATATATAAACATGTGCAGGTTTCACTGGATTCTGTTTAATATTGAAGTTGACAATGGAAGAGTTGAAGTACTTGACCCATTAAGGAGAGACATGGAAGAGTTCCACGACATGCAGAATATGCTCTAGGAGTAATTTTCAATCATTTTAGCACTATATCGGCCTCTTTTGTTGAAAAGCTGAGATATCATTTAATTCATAACTCATTGATTTTTTTTATTTCCCGGGCAGTGTTTGGGAACGGTTCAAAGGGGTGGTAACGGGACCATGGCGTGATCGGCTGATCTTTACTAGAGTCGACGTAAGTAGTAGGAGCTAGTTCCGCACATCTTTTTACTTCTAGTTTCAATACAATTATGATGCTTGATATTATTTTTGATTGAGTTCTATTCTTGTAAAGTGTGTGAAGCAACCACAGGGGACCAACTTTTGTGGATACTATGTTTGCGAGTTCATTCGCGGATTTACCACTGAGCGCAGGATATTAGCTATGAGCAATTTATCAATTGTGTTGAGTTTCATTCATAATTTTTGTTATGATAATTAATAAATTTATATTGATCTCTCTTTTATTATAGAATGATCGCATGCGGGAGAAGCTCCTACCACATCAATGTCTACTAGCAATTCAAGAGGAATTGGCGGGATTTTTGTTGAAAGAGGTCATATATGAAAAATGGAAGATTTCATATAAATAGGCGGAATTCTTAGATGATTACAATGATCTTCATGTAATAGAGGTAGCCTCTGTTTTATCGAATAGACGGATTTAGTCTCGATAATTATGATGTCCGTGTAACTAACACAATTATATATATTTGTTCGCTTGTAAGACAAAGTATGTTATATATGCATGCATGAATATTTGTACAAGTTATCTTATTATAGTATGTAGTACCATAAAATATACGAAAACTTCTTTAAAATAAAGAAAAATGAGTAAATAATATTAAACACCTACCGGGACTAAAGGTCTCTGCCCAGGCGCGCGGTGCAGAGGCCACGTGGTACCCCCTTTAGCACCGAAAGGTGACTTTTAGCACCGGATAATTAACCGGTGCTAAAAATCCTTACGGACCGGTGCTAAAGACCCTATTTCCACTAGTGAGCAGTCCAACAGCGATTCTTCATGGTTTGCTAGAAGAAGAACCTGACCTGTGGCGGCGCCCAAGTTTTCCAGATCAGCTTCCAAGGACTGAACTTGGTAGAGCACTGGAGCATGGCAAGGTAGCAGGACTTGGCGGAGTAATCACCGTCCGCCGTCCACTTAGGCAACTTTTACGGTACCTTTTACTACTCCTAAAAAGTGAGAAGTATGATTTGAGACAAGGGTCAGGATTAAGCGATCTAGATTAGGCCTGACAGCCCAACAAAACGTAGTAATGCGAAAAAATCGAAATATTAGTATTTGGCCCAGCCCACGCATCTGCGGTTGCCCAAGACGCGACCTCCGTCAGTCTGCCACACCGCATTACCACATCAAGCGACACCGGCACCAGCTCGGCCCCGTCCAGCATCGCCCGGCGACCGACGCAGGCACCAGATCGGCCCCGTCCTGCATCGCCGGCAACCGACGCCGCCACCAGCTCGGCTCCGTCCTGCATCTCCGGCGACCGACGCCGCCCCAACATCGAGCGACCCGGTCGACACGACGAGCGATTTGCAGTATTGGCGATTTGACAGAGTAATAAGAATTAAGGATTTAATAGCAGTGGTTCTCGGCATCCTCGTTCTGGAAAAACAGAGCTGAGAGGAGGCAGATACATTGGTTCAGTGTTTGTCAACAGTTCGTGACAAATTCGTGTGTCCACATCAAAAAATTAAAAAAGGAATGGTTGATTCATGTATGATCGCTCTTGTTTTATCGCTGGCATCAGCTCGAGGCGTCTGAATGTCTGATTCATGTACTCATAGCTGTCGCGAATAATGGGCACTCACGGTGGTTTCAGATGCTGGTGTACAGTTCGTACTCCCTCTGCATGGCTATCTCTGACTGCAAGGGACGAAATTATTTAATCTGTCTGGGGTTTATCATATTGGCTAGGTTATTGGCCAGATTACTCTCTTATAGTGGAGCTGTGAAATCTAGATGTACGGCTTGAAAAATTGTCCAGTCTATTTAAATTTTAATTTGCTTATCTTATTCGTTAGTTTTAAAACAGTCCAACAAAATAAGGTGTACTATGATACTTTTGCTAGGCAAGTAGAGTTATTATGGCAATGAATTTTGTGCAGCTTCAAATTCGGGCATCTTGCATTCTTGCTATCTGATTGTTATCATATGCCACTTTGGCGAGTTCTGCATTTCCTGCAACCTTAGGACATGACATGACCTGTTTATAGCACATGAATTATAAGCAATATTTTGTACATTGTTCCCATGTTTCAGTGCAGCTCAATAAAAATCTATTCTAGCAAAATCTTCCACTCAAAACTACTGCTTGATCACAGCCCTCTTCTGCTGCCACCCGTCCAAAGCACCATCCGCATCACCCTGCAATACAATAGTATAAGAACCAATTATGGGAGTTGCAGCAACGATCATGTATACGGTACGAACAAGGCACACTTAATTAAATAGCTCGTTATCTTTGTACAGAGTAACCAAAATAAAATGAATATCAGAACTAACTGACAAGCAACAAGAAAATTAGTCTAAAATTTACAGGGCACAGTACAAAATAAAAACATTAAGGTGACCATGACATTCAAACAAGTACAAGAAACAACCACCAAAATAAGTTCAAAATTAACTGTCCAGACCTCTTAAGTCACCTCTATCTTTTGCATTGGTGGAAGTCCATGATGTGCTTGTTTTAAAATTATTAGTGATCCTGCTCCCAATGATATATATATAAAGTAGTGTAATATACATGTATTCTACTATACCTTATAAGCAAACAAGTATTAACCAATAAGTGATTTACATATAGTTTGTTAGTAAGAATATAAAGTAGAAATACAGATTGTGCCAAAAAGAATTAAATTGGGGATGAATCCTTCATTAATAATAATCCCTTTTCACTATAACAAATAAACGGTGCTGTGAATCTGAAGCATATAATTAATATTTTATTGTGCTTTCTAGTTCAGTGCATAAACAAATTTACGGTTTAATCTATGAACTGAACAAAGGATTATCTATAACAACATTCAATAATAAACTTTAGACCTTAATCATTGAACCAATTTGTGGTTTAATATCTCAATCTGGCCGATGCTTAATTAAAATTGACTTCTTTGTCTGTCCTCTAGACCTACAAGTAGTTAGAGAACCTCTGTTGACTATAAAAGAAACAGAACGGAAGATATCTTCAACATCGACGACAAGTAGGAGCAGGACTTCCGGCCTTCCGGGTATTGCAGTCAATACACCAACTCTCACAACTAACCAAAATCAATTGGTGCGTGCAGATTATAAACCTCATAACCAGAATACAAAATAATGTCTAAATCAAGGTTATTACCAAACAATGCGAAGAACTCAATGCACTTCCTCTGTCATACCTTGCATCATGCTTTGCTACGAAGAACCAGCTAGTGTAGAGCAGTACTATCAGCAGAGTACGTCATGGATTCCTACAAGCATGCAAGCACAGATAAATGTAAGATTAATGGCTGACATAATATCTTGCAACACCCAATTGTACCAAGAGATATGGGTCCTCACGCTCAGGTTCTGTTTCCCCAGCTGTGCATGATGGTTCAGACGTCGAACCTGTTGGAGGAAGGCCATCCTCTCCATGAGACGTGATTCCTCCTTTTGGCTTCTCTGGCAGGCGGCGGCCAGAGTGACACATAGAGCAGACTACGACGGTGAAGTGGCGCTCCGCCAGGATGTGCTCCTACACCAAATACGACGGGCGGAGAGATGTGGAGAGGATGCAGCGTCGTGCAGAGGATGCGGCGGGCGGCAATGGCTACAAGACGAAGCGGGCATTGGCGAACAAGGAGGACGGCGGCGAGGATCTTGGATCAGCGGCGAGGCCAAGGGCGCGCGGCCGGGCTCGGACATTTTAGTGTTGGGGAAGGGTGCCGTAAATGCCGGCGGTACGGGCCGCGGCGGCTGTGGCGCCGGAGCTGCGCACCCAGCACGGTCACGGAAGAACTAGGGTTAGAGAGAATCGGCGTCGGCACACGGCGCTCCCGAAGATGATGGGCCGGGGTCGTCTACTGGGCTGGGGCCCTGCTACGGCCTTTTCCTAGTTTGCTGCGAAAATTAGCACCGGTATGTATAATACTGGTCACGTTTTGGACAGAAGTATGAAATCTTCTAGGCCTTTGGATGAACGAAAATGGATGGCTAATATTTATTTGAGGGTACCACAAAAGAACTCGTCCACTTAGCAGGCTTGGTTATATTATCTCCTTTCGAGCAGCTGTTGGTTTTCCTAGGATGTCAGCTATACTGGTATCAAGTTAGCAACAATTTCTTTCATGCAACATTGGTCGATCTGTTGACAAATCTAACGAGAAGGTCTGCGCTTCCATGTATTTCTGTTGCCTTGGTCGGGACTATGTCCATCATTCTACCTCAGTTGCAATCCATTCCAAGGAATGTTCCATGTTATTGTTTCATGGTCACGCTACATCCATGTAACAAATCTCACTCTTATCACTAGTTACTGCATGGTAATATGTGCCTTTGCAAGATAATTGATCATTCCTTACTAGAAATGTATTATGCGCCTTTGCAGAGCCATTGCTCAGCTGCTCAAATTCAGGTTACTCAACATTCTATTTTTCACTGTATCAATCCTTTTGGAGTGCATGGTTGCGGTTCTAGCAGAGCTGAGCTGACTGCATCAGAAGAGCAAGGCTTGTTAACCACAGGGGTTGTCGACTGCATCCTATGGCAAAGCTAGACTGAGAACAACTATGGTTTAATTTGCCAGAGTGTTTGTGATGTTCATATATAGATAAGCGTGAAATGTGAACCCATGCTGATTTTATTTTTGCTTATAGCCGTTAAGGTGTATACCAGCGGATAACATATTGATCCGGATCTACTTAGTGTGAGTTCCTTTTTCCTCAACAAGCACAACACGATCGTCATTAATTAGTTACAAGATTGTGCACCAAAACGGGTGCATCACGCACTTGTTTCACTGTATATGAAAATACTTCATAAAATCAGGCGTGGTAAATAATATAGTATAGTTTTGTAAACATTCTCCAAATTAATATGCTCCACCATATATGAAATTTTCATAACTGTAAAAAGCAATTGTTCAGGTGTGCCAGAGAAATGTTGTGCAACAAAATAAAATATTGAGAATTGTTTCAATAGAAATAAATGTTGTATGCCAAAACCCTTAGCTAAGCTCAGCCCAAGTCCATTAAGATAATGTTATAGTAGAAAAATTGTTTTGGTACAACTTGAGCTAAGCCCAGCCCAAGTCCATCCACGTTGTTTCCCCAAATCACCACAACTCCTCTCGTTCCTGGGATGAAATCCTGTTACGGCGAAGGCGTCTAGGGCAGGAGCGATGACGCCTTCCCTACGCTGCCTCCCGGAGGAGGTCGTCGTCTGGGAGATCCTCGTCCGCCTCCCCCCAAAATCCCTACTCCGCTGCCGCGCCTGGCGCCTCGCCACCTCCACCGGCGACTTCCTCCTGGCCCATCACCGCCGCCAGCCCTCCCTCCCCATCGTCTGGGGTCACTACAGCACACAGGAGCTATGCCGACGGCCGAGGGCCGTCGGGTCAGGTGCAGAAGGCCGTCGGGGCAGGCTAACCCGACGGCAGCCGTCGGCGTAGCCCCGTCGGCGTAATCCGGCGTCGGGCCAGCCTCTGAGGCCGTCGGGTCAGAGCAGAGCCGTCGGGTCAGCCTCACGCCGACGGTCGGCCGGATGCCGTCGGTCCACTTTTGCCGTCGGCTTAGCACTCGGAGGGTCCCACCGTCGGTTAACGCCGTCCAGGGTCTACGCCGACGGCATTGCCGTCGGCTCAAGTTAGCAGGCTGGCCGGCCCGTCTGGCACAGGATTCGGCCCGATTAGCAGCCAAAGGCTATGCCGACGGCATTGCCGTCGGGTTAGCCACTGCCATTTGGCCATATTGGCAGGGCTAACCCGACGGCAATGCCGTCGGCATAGCACCTGGCAAATTTTTTTTTTTTTTGAAATTTAGGTTTTCAGCTCGATATTTAGCAGGATATTTAGCATGCAGGCAATATAATAAAACAAATATATAAATGCATCATGTTATCACACATTCATATGCATAGTATCACATATCACACACATAGTATCATGCATACATACATAGTATCACATATCCAACATCGTGCATACATAGTACCGCCCACACACGCTCGCACTACCTACTCGGCGATGACCCCATTTCTGACCTAGTGAAATTTGGAAAGCGCTCATCGGCCGCGGTCGCCGTATCTCCAACGGAAGACCCAGGAGAAGCCGAAGGAGTACGACGAGCACTTGGATGAATCGGCGTGATCTCTCGTGACGTACTCGGCGTTGCCCCGTCACCACCAAACTCGGCGTTCCGAGAACGGCCCGTTCTCTACATGTTTTGAACAAGAGTTAGCAACTTGCGACACGTTGGCATAGAGAAGGAGCAAGTATGCATGTTGGAGAAGAACTTACCGGGGTCTGTGCGTAGTACTGGGCAGCGAAGGCTTCCTTGTGTAGGCACACTGGGTTAGGCCCCGGCTCAGGTGGCCGCTCTGAGTCTAGCGCCGCGCTCCGCTCTCCAGTTCTAAGGAACATCTTCACCGCCTGTAAGATAGTTTGGATGTCAGATAATGCAAAGATAAAGGTTCAAAGTAGCTAGGATAAGAACAAGACGGCTCATCTTTTGCAAAGGTTTGAAACTTACGTCGGTGGACTCTAGGAGGTACGTATCGAAGGCACGTCTCTTCTGCTCCCACGCATCTAGTTCGGCCCGATATCCCGCATAGTAGGCATCGTATGCCGCCTCGAACTCATGCTACAATGTCAAAATTCATGAATTCTCGTCAACTTAGCCATTTTAGGGATGAATGTCGGAAAGATGATGAAAATGAGAACTTACATCGACCCGTGTAGTAGTCCTGCGAGGTGGCGGTGGCGGGACAGAGGGGCAGTCGGCGGTGAGGGTAGCTTTCACATGCATGAGGGTCGTGGTAGGCTGGATCACCGCATTAAGAACGCGGTAACGGCCATGCTGCCGGCCACGCCCCGAGACGATCACCGAAGTCTCGTCAACCTCGACCGCCGCGGGGTCATCCACCTCTGGATGGAAACCCTGCAAAGTACTCGAGTACGAAGAGAAGTCCTCCGCGGTGTTGCCGTAGAACAGAGGGAGCGCAGGCTGAGGCTCACGGAGGTCGGGAGGCGCAAGCCTCATCGCCAGCCACACCTGCATGTCGGTGGGCATCACGCCGGTCTCACGAAACTGCATCGCGAAAGAGATGTAATGGTTATCAAGTAGGTAAATGAGAGGAAATAAATACAAGTTGTTTGAGGGTAAATAAATACCATCTTTGCCTTGAAGCGATCATGGTTCCTGTTGCCCGCATTGTGTGTTCCCTCGGTGCCGCGGTTTGCCTTGTTCCGCGAGCTCACATCGTTGAAGGCATCGTCCTTCCCCATCCACCTGAGGGCAAGCTCCTTCCATGCCTCCACTTTCTCATCGGTCCACAAGGGGCGAACCTGAAAAATGAACATACGGAGTCAGTTGAGGAGCAGATAATGCAATTGCAACTTGGAAGCACATTGCCAATTTACTTACCGATACATAGTCATCTAGCGTCATCGGAGGCGGATCATTGATAAGCTCATGCTTCGTCATCGTCCTGCCGAGCTTCTCAGCCAAGAAGTGGTTCATGGATGTGTGCTTCTGATTGTAGAACTGCTGGCGTGTGAGCTTCTGACACGCCCTCCGCAAAGTCGCGTTCGCCAACTCCTGATGCTATGGAAGCACCCTGTGCCACTTCTGCACATCATGCATAAAAATTTGTGAGGGTCATGGGCTAGCATGGTGAGGTCATGAACTATGAATTCCATTCATAAAGTATATGCACTTACCCAAAACTTGGCAATCACAGCATCAGAAGCTTTCCCAAAGCCAACACAATCTGCGGCCTCATAGTCCGCCCAATGGACGTCAAGCTTAGGCACGCCGCCGGGGACCACTGTGTACAAGCCCGGCCAATACATCCTAATGGCAGCTCCAAGCAAGCCATTAGGAAGTCGGGCCCCCGGCGGAACGATCCAATTGCTGCATAATAATCAAACATTAGTACATGCCAAGAATGAAATTACATGTTCAAAATTACTATAGACACTTACTCAACGCCGTTAGGCTCAATGAGGAGCTTGCCCTCCTCGGTGGTAGGTTCCTTGCTCGGATGTGGAACCGTCGCTTCCCCACGAACCTTGTGCTTCTTGGGCTGCGGAACCCCCGCCGCCCCCCCCCTCCATCCCCTCCCCCTCCATCCCCTCCTGTGTATCCTCCGTCTCCTCCGCCTCCATAGACCGCGAGTGGGAAGCCACGTCGCCAGAAGCGGAGGGTAGGTCAGACAGAGGTGACTCTCCACCAACTCGTCCTCGTCCTCGTCCTCCCACTCCACCACCTCGTCCTCGTCCTCGTCCTCGTCCCTCCCCTCCGTCTCCTCCTCCCGCGTCTCCTCCTCCGTCTCCTCGTCCTCGGCCTCGTCCTCGCCCTCGTCCCGTGTCTCCTCCATCTCTAAGACGCGGCGGCAGACGAGGTTCTCTTCTACTTCTGGTTATCTTCTGTTGCTGCATCGTATTAAGCAGGGAGGACGGCGATTGCTTGCTCATATTGATCAATCACCTGCATTGAAAAACAAATAAACAATTAAGATAAGTACAAAGCATGGCAAGATATGAAGATAAATACAAAGCATGGCAAGATATGAAGATAAATACTAAGCATGGCAAGATATGAAGATAAATACTAAGCATGGCAAGATATGAAGATAAATACTAAGCATGGCAAGATATGAAGATAAATACTAAGCATGGCAAGACATGAAGATAAATACTAAGCATGCAAGATAAAATGACACTAAGACATAAAAAGACCCTCACCTCGAATCATCGCTCTCATAATCAGGGTTTTCATTATCATTATCACTATCACTATCACTATCACGTGAGTATCTTGGAAGCTCATCGCATGGTGGAGGCTCATCAACGATGCCATTGTTCGCATGTAACTTGGAGAGCATGTCAATGTCCTTTAGATCTACCACTGTCTCGCCACGAGGTTGTGCATCATTCTCAAGGTCCTCAAGACCACCCATTTGTAAGTCAAAGTCCCCGAAGGTCTCTTGCTCTTGATAGAAAATTCCCTCATATGTTACAGGGTCAATGTTGTTGTAATCTTCGACGGAGGGCATGGGTAGCTTACCATGTGGAGATACCTGGAACACGACTTCCCAGCCGTTGAGTTCCACTTTCTGGCATGGGTAGGGCAAATAGTAAACTTGCTTGGCTTGGTGAGCCACAACAAACACATCCGCTCCGCTATAGGTGGTTGAAGGCCTAACCTCAACTAACCCAATGGAAGGGGTAATTCTTTGTCCACTGTGTGGGTCGAACCAGTGGCATTTGAACACAACCAGGTTGAGCTCTATGTTCGTTTGATCGAACGTCAGCTCGTATACGTTCTCTAACCTTCCGTAATAATCGAATCCATCAGCCCCTTTGGTGAAGACCCCAGTATTAACAGTTTTTGCATTAGGTCGACTCTTCTGGTGAAACTCTGTATGAAAGCGATACCCATTGACATCATACTTCTCATACTTCTTGACTTTACGGCTAAAACCTTGGGAAACACATCTCAACTCATCCGTCATCTCAATGTTGGGATCCGCTCCCTACAAGTTCAGTTCAAATTATTTTTGTGCATTACTTACGTGTAAAAGGGACAAGTCACGGATTGCAAAGTAAGAAGGACAGGTTAGAAATTACTTTGTCCCTGAACCAAGCCGAGAATTTTTTCTTTCCAGGGGCACCCTCTTTTAGAAGAGTGTCCACCTCCACGGCATCGGGACCCGTCGTTCCCGACCAGTGTTCATCAATAAATTGGCTAAAAGGAGAAAATAAGTATTAGACCGAAACCAAGTTACTAGTTGCAAAGTAATATGTTCACCATTTTACCTGGCGAAATCGACAACTTCATTCATGTTCATAAGCACATATAGCATTATGCAATCCTTCTCTTCATTGGTGATGATATAACTTTTTGAGCCACCGGCCTTGCCACCGGGAGATTGGAAGAGGAGGAGCTTGGGACTATGCTTGGGCTCATCAACATTGTACCGAGAGACCTGGTTATGCAGAGTGGGAACATCATCGGCATAGTAAGTTGTCGAGGCGTTTGCCATCTCCTCAAGCTGAGTTGCCTCAACTATGCATGCTTCAATCTTAGCTTTGTTTCCACATTTGTATCGAATATACTTGAACTCTCTCTCAATACAGAACTGCCAACGAAACTGCACCGGTCCACCCAAGAGTGCCTCGTTCGCAAGATGAACAACGAGATGTGCCATCGGAGTAAAGAAGCCTGGCGGAAAGATCGTCTCTAACTTGCATAGCAACTCCGGCACTAGATCATGCAGCTTCTCAATCATCAGGGGACATATCTGCTTAGCACAGAGCGTGCGGAAAAAATGACTCAACTCCGCAAGAACTCGCCAGACATGCTCGGGGAGATACCCTCGAACCATCACCGGCATCAGCCGCTCAATCCATATATGATAGTCGTGACTCTTGAGCCCGGTGACTTTTCCTGTTACAAGATTGACTCCCTTACTCATATTCGAACAATAACCATCAGGGAACATCACGGCGTATTTGAGCCACTTGAAAGCCTCCTTCTTTTGGATGTTATCAAGACAGAAGTTGGAATGCGGTTTGAACCAATTTGTTCGATTGCGGTCAGGAGGCTGCATGTGTAATTTTGTCCTATCACATAGCTGCTCAACATCGACTCTAGCCTTAACATTATCCTTTGACTTGCCAGCAATGTTCAAGACTGTGTGAAAGATGGACTCTGCGACATTCTTTTCGGTGTGCATCACATCGATGTTATGGGGAAGTTCGAGGTCCTTGTAATACTCAAGCTGAGTTAAGCCTGCCACGTGAGTCCAGTTATGCGTTTGACCATATCCCTCAAATTGCGGGCCACCTCCCTCTTTAGGCAGGAGAGCCCGTAGCTCGGCATCAACAGCTGTACCATCGAACGTAGGTATCTCCTTTTCTTCAAGCACAACTTTGCCCTTCGTGAAGTTCTTTTTGTCTTCTCTGAACCGATGCCCTCTTTTAAGAAACTGCCGATGCATGTCAAAGGAGGTACGTTTGTGACCCGCATTTAGCCAAAGGAACTCAAGTCGGTGCCTACACACTGGGCATGGGAACTTACCAGCTGTACACCAACCGCAGAATAGGGCATACCCGGGTAGGTCGTGCATGGAATAGTGGAACCAAACTTTCATGAGGAAGTTTGTCTTTGATGCTCGATCATATGTCAACGTCCCGTGGTGCCAAGAGTGGTTCAAATCATCAACAAGCGGCTGCATATAGACACTCAGATTCTTCCCC